>JASAUF010000123.1:6000000-6352500 GCA_030180095.1 Magnolia changhungtana | reverse complement strand
GCGTCATGTCCATAAGAGAAGTTGGAATAATTCAACTATAGAGTGCGTCATGTCCGTAAGTGAAGTTGGAATAATTCAACTCCTAGTACATCATCAGAGAGACTATTTCCCATATAGATTCTTCAGCTGGGCACTTTCGGTACTCTACGAGCCCCGTTCGATCTCTAGATATGTGTTGGGTTGCTCTTGGATCCACAACCCATTTATGGCCAAAATTTATAATCAATCAAAATCTTAGTGCATACAAAAACATGAGTGAAAGGATCAACGTCGGTTCGTACCTTCTTTGGCTTAGAGAATTCTCGAGCGAAGTGACTGAGTTTTCCACAGTTATAACACTTTGCCTTCAACTTGTCTTTATTACCATTCCTTTTACCTTCCTTACGTTTGCCACCACGCGACTTCTGTGCATGCGCTTCTCCTTCTTGGTAGTTCCCTTGAGAGTTACGATCATTACGTTTGCGCTGGGATCTTATACCCTTGGGCATGTTAGGCTCTGTTAAGAATGCGATATTATGCTTATGCGGAAATTGGCGTTCAGCTTCCAACTACACGTGATGCGACAATTGGGTGAAGGTTTTTATGCTCTCATTATGCGTCATAATAAGCTTAATTTTCCCCAAGAATCTGAAAGAGAGCATAATACTGTTAAGATCTATCGTTCATATATAAGTGCATTTTTTGTTGCTTTCAAGTCATAAATCATTGTCGACATTTTTCTAAAATGCTTAACTATTGAAATGTTAGGAGCCATCTTGTTTGTGTCAAACTTGGGAGTTAAAGCTCTCAATCTAGAAGCGGTAATGCCAACACATGCAAGAGTCAACACATTCCACATTTCTTGGATAGTGGAATATCCCTTCTTGATGGCGCCGGTGATGAGCAATATTGTCCTTTTTGGGTGGGTCCATGCTTACAGTTAGGGTTTCCAAAACCCCTTGCTCATCCATAAAATACTGGATTTTACAGTGCGAGATATTATAGTTGTTTTCATCTAGTTTTTTGCCCTTATTATAGTCAGCTACAATGTTCTTGGATGTCAAAATCACTCCATTTAAAGATACAATTCATTACATTCAAGATCTGAGCACTACACATATGTGGCTCACAACATCGCAACTACTACCTTGATTCATTATGTATCTTTGAATTGAAAAAAAAAAAGAAAGACAAAAGCCTGCAATCATTTCCTTACACACTTATGATTGCGGTTTATCTATCCTCGATTTTGCACGCCTATGATGAGGAGTCTTAAAGCTTCCACTCATTTCTCTCTAGTTCGATGAAGATGAACTACATAGGAAAAAACTTGGACCACTTAAAAACACCCTGACAACAGGGAGGTGTGGGAAGGGGTTCCACCATGTAGAACATTGTTCCAATCGTTGTGCAAAAAATGTATTATAAATCTACTCTCATCCCATATTTCACAGTCATATTATAGGTCTATCAATACTGTTATTTCATGGTCATCGAAATTGACAATACGGATTAAAACTAACAATTTTTGTCAAAATCGACTACTTTGGTTGAAATCCACTTGAAATAGACCAAAATCAACAATCTTGGATGAAAATGGCATCTTTGGACGAAATAACTCACTTTGGTTGAAAACAACCATCTTTGGTCAAAATCAACCGTTTTGGTCCAAAATGGCCATCTTTGGTCAAAATCACCTACATTTGTAAAAAATGGCCATGTTCTATGATCCAACTTGATTTAGATCTTATACATTCCAGATTAAGGTAAAGTGAGAAGGAGAGGCAAAGACTATAGTCACTGATATGCTCATTTTCCTGTTTCTCTCTTTCTCAACCTATCTCTGTCTTTCTTTTTCTCAATCTGCTCGTAATTTTGCAATTGATCATTTTCTTAACCGCAATTGGTAATCATGATTGCTATTTGCAGTTTGTGATGGTTAAAACGCAATTCACCCATGTGGCTAGGAATTTCAATCCCTTCTTAATTGAGCCCTGATATTAGCGGAAAAAGAGAGAGAAGGAATTCATCTCTTATGAAAATTAAATGGAAAGCGACGAAGGTGCACCTATCTATTTATCTGAAACTAATGTTAGGAAATCATCTACCTAAGCGATTCTTTAGATCTAACAATAGTGGAAGATGGAGGCCTGATGTAGAGCAGGTCGCGGACAGTTTCATGGCCAAGATGGGTCAGCTCAGAAAGGGCCCGATCGACGACCGAAGTGATCCAGACCGTCAGACCTTAGATAGGGCGTATCTCTAATCCGGAATGAGTCATCAGACATAAAATATATGATTTTGGGGTAGAATGAGATACATTAGCCACCTAACACAGCATAGCCAGGTTGCGCAAGTCGGATTTGCGAAATACCCCCAGATCGATGGTCGTTTCCCTATTTTAATTCCGTTTTTACTATAAATAATTAGTTTTAGTCTAATTATAACTCTTCATCCGTTGGGCTTTATGAGTTGCGCCCAAACGTGAAAAGAGCTTTAGAATAATTAGGAGAACAACTTGGTGAAGCCAAATAGGACACTTACTATTTTTGGCCAAAAATCTTGTGCACTAGTAGACATCACGATCGTGTATAAATAGTAAGTTTACTATTTATAGTAAGTTACGAATTCTATGAGTTTTAGTTATAGTTTGCTTTTGATTTATCTCCCATTACTTGGTATCCCTGTTTAAAGGGTTGTGAACTCGTTTATTTCATTCATCAATTAAATTACAAATTTATTTATATTCTTCTTGCTTTGTTTCCTCGTGGATTCAAGAAGTCTCTGTGAGGAGTCCAGAGAAGCTCCGTGGATTTAGAGTATACTTATCCTTGAGGAAGACGGTGATTAACCTCATCATGCTCATCCCTGCGTCAAGGCCCATATGTTAGATCTTTCCGGATGTGTCTCACATCACAGGACGAAAGTCACACCGCTCTCACTAACGTAAGAGGAGGTCTGAAGGAATACCCTTCTTTGCATAAGATCCACTATAAATTGTGTGGCTGTGATAAAACCCGACTTCTTCTCCCTCGCAGTTGATCTCTCTACAACCCAAATTGATGCTCGATGTCTTTTTCCTCATCATTATCTGACCACAAATCCTTGGCGCATTATATATATATATATATATTGTTATGGGCAGATGTCTCAAATCTATCTGTTGGTCTGTCGATGACATCGACAGGGTTTCGATGACATTGACAGATGTTTTAAATTTGTCTGTTGGTCTGTCGATGATATCGACAGAGTTTCAATGACATCGAAACCAATCGTTGATGACATCGACGGTTGCTTGATACCATCGATAATTCACTGAATTTTTCACCCCTGGTCGCTGGACAGTTTTGGTCCGTTCTCGATGACATTGATGGCCCTTCGATGACAACGAAGATGTTACGCATATTTTCTGTGGAAATGCAGATTTTGTGTTTTTTGTTTCCTATTCCGATTCTACTTCTTTCTAAACTTATATAAAGGGGTGTACACGGGAATGAGAGGTATTCTAAGGTTTTCTAAAGGAGTTTCAAGGGTTTCTAAAAGGATTTTAGGGTTTCTAAAGGGTGTAGAAGGGTGAGATTCGAGGTTGTTTCCTCTCTCTTTGTAATTTCTATTTTCATAGTGGAGATTTGTCGCTTTGTGCCGTGGTTTTTTCCCGCAAGGGTTTTCCATGTTAAATCTGTGTTCTCTTGTGTGTACTTGGTGTCATTGGATTGCTATCCTAGATCTAGATCTATGTGATTCCGCAGCACAAATTCTCAACAAGTGGTATCAGAGCAATCGTTGGGGCATAGATTTGAATCTGAGGGATTAGTAATAATGGCGATCACCAGGTATGATATTGAGAAGTACTCAGGGAAAAATAATTTTAAGTTATGGAAGATCAAGATGATGAGTTCCTTAATCAAGCAAAGCGAAGATGATGCTCTTGAGGAGCGAAAGTCTACTATGACTGATGATGATTGAAACACTCTTGATAAGAAGGCTTTATCATTGATCCGTTTATGTCTCACGGATGAGGTTCTCTACAACCTCATGAGGGAGAAAACTGCGGCTAAGTTATGAGCAAAATTAGAGGATGTCTATGCAAAAAAATTCTCTGAAAATCACCTGCACTTGAAGCGGCAGTGGTATAACTTCAAGATGACAGAGGGTGGAGATCTAGAGGCTCACATCAGTAGTTTTAATAAATTAGTTTGCAAATTGCTAGATATAGAGGAAGTGATGAAAGATGAAGAATAAGTATGTATGTTGCTGAATTCTCTTCCGGCGTCGTATGAGTCATTCAAGGACACTATGTGGAGCACGAATAAAACCCTGAGTGTCGACATTGTTATCTTAACCCTTCAAGGGAAGGCTATGAGAAAGCTAAACGGCGACATGGAGACATCTTCTGATGCACTGTTTACAAGGGATAATAATTCTGAACAAGGTACAGGTTCTTCAGATTATATATCCAAATCTAAGGACAGGGGCAAAGGAAAGGTAAAGTGCTGAAATTGTGGGAATGAAGGACATATGAAGAAGGATTGTGAAAATTCTAAATCAAAGAGAGAAGATTCTGAGGCTTCGTACAGGGAGGCCAATACTACCACATCTGATGGATTGAGTGGATGTAATGGTAATGTTTTGTCTGTGTCTACTATCAGGCGGCCATACGATCATCATAAGGACAAATGGATGCTACACACAAGAGCATCTTTTCACATTACTCCTCATCGGAGTTGGTTCACCAGTTACAGGGAGTGCGATGGTAGACAGGTGTTTATGAGTAATGACTTTGCCTGTAATGTTATGGCTGTTGGTACGGTGTGCATTAGGATGTTTGATGGGGTGGAACGTACCTTGACTGATGTTAGGCACGTTCCTGATTTGAAACAGAATCTGATTTCTCTTGGTGTACTTGAAGTAAAAGGATGCAAGTACACATGTATTGATAGTGCTCTTAAGGTATCTAAGGGGGCACGAGTAATCATGAAAGCACAACGATTCGGTACCTTGTATAGGTTGATCGAGAGCACTTCAAAAGGTGGAGCTGCAGTGGATGTAGCAGATTCCACCTCTGCACGTGTGTGGCATATTGGGCATGGCCACATGAGCAGGCAAAGCAAGAAGGCTGAGACGTATGGATAGGGATACAAAGCAGGTGGAGCAGCCACCTGTGAGAAGAATCACACGGCATGATTGCAGGATATCGGCGAGGTACATGGACGACTCCAATATCGCAGGGGATTTATCTTCTATTCAGATGGCTCTAGGTAAGCCTAGTGCTGAGAAGTGTAAGGTGATTATGGGCGATATGATAGATTCTTGTACCAGACCGACATATGGGAGTTGGTGGAGCTTCCAGTGAGCCAGAGAGCGGTTGGATGTAGGTGGATCTTGATCAGGAGGATACAACATAGATATAGGGCGAGGTTAGTAGCGAAGGGTTATGCTTAGAGAGAAGGGATCGGCTTCTCAGAGATATTCGCGCTGACGGTATAATGTGTTTTTATTAGATTCATGATTGGCGCTGGTTGACCAATGTGATCTTGAGCTAGAAAGATGGATGTGGAGTCTGCACTTCTACAAGGGAAAGTGAAGAGTAGACCTACATGAAGCAACCAGAGTAATTCGAAGTTAAAAGGGCTAAGAAAGGACTTTGCACGAGATCATGGTTCGACCTGTCACCTAGGCAATGATTTGATTCCTTCATGGTGAGTCAGGAATTGATGACATGTAGATCATCAATTATGACATGTCTGAAATCAATGTACTGAAGACTCGATAAGCGGGATATTCAGGATGAAGGATCAGGGGCTGTAAAGATGGTTTTTGGCATTGAGACTAAAGGAGGAGTAGTCTTTGGTAATCACAGAAGGAACACCTTGTGTGTAGGTATTGATCAAGGATGTGATGGGTCAGGTAAAGCTAGAGAGCATTCCCTATGCGTCTCTCCTTAAGTTTTCTTCAGGACATGTCAAAAACAGATGAGAAAAAATAGGAATCTCATGAGCCTTATTCGAATGCGGTTGACAGTGTATGTCATGGTCTGGATTAGACTGGTTATTTCATAGGCTATCAATGTTGTGAGCAAGTACCTCGGCAAGCAATATTGGGTAACGGTGAGATGGTAAGAAGATTACCTCTTTTCTTTTGGGAAGACAGGAATAAAGGTGGTTGGGCATATGGATTTAGATCTGGTAGATATGATCAACAAGAATATTCCTGCAGAGAAGTTCAAGTTCTGTGCAACTTCTCTGGGCTTGGTGATGGCGTAAAAGAAGGACGGAGTGTGCGAGAGAAGCTATGATGTGATGTAGAGATAAAAGAAGAGGACAAGAAGCTATATGGATGAAGATTGAAGACATAGTGGAGATTGTTATGGATAAATGTCTTAAATCTGTCTGTTGGTCTGTCGATGACATCGACAACGTTTCGATGATATCGACAGATGTCTTAAATCTGTCTGTTAGTCTGTCGATGATATCGACAGGGTTTCGATGACATCGAAGCCAGTCGTTGATGACATCGACGGTTGCTCGATGTCATCGATAATTCAGAGAAATTTTCACCGCTGGTCGTTGGACAGTTTTGGTCTATTCTCGATGATATCGATGGCCCTTCGATGACATCGAAGATGTCTAACATCATTTATCAACAAAATGAAAAATGCAATGATTTTGTATTTTTTGTTTCCTATTCCGATTCTACTTCTTTCTAAACTTATATAAAGGGGTGTATATATGCGGAATTGAGAAGTATTTTAAGGCTTTTTAAAGGAGTTCTAAGGGTTTTTAAAAGGATTTTACGGTTTCTAAAGGGTGTAATAAGGGTGAGATTCGAGGTTGTTCGAATCGAGTAAATACTCTCTCTTTGTAATTTCTATTTTCATAATGGAGATCTGTCGCTTTGTGCAGTGGTTTTTTTCCGCAAGGATTTTCTACGTTAAATCTGTGTTATCTTGTATGTGCTTGGTGTAATTGGATTCTTTATCCTCAGATCTAGATCTCAGTGTGATTCCAAGCATCGCCAAATCCCAATATATATATATATATATATATATATATATATATATATATATATATATATATATATATATATATATATATATATAACAGCTAAGGTAGTTATCGAATCGCTGGAGAAAACTGCTCACGCAGTTACAAAATTGTTAGAATAAGGAACAATCGATTTTCCTACAACTGCCACATCTCATCTCTTTATATTCGAAAGGGTAAAGCCTACTTGGACAACCCACCTTACAGTCACATAAACAAAGGAGGAAATTGAGGAGGGTGATACCCACCGTAGAAATTCTTATACTTAAATGTGGGTCCATTGTGTTGTGTACATCCAACCCAATCATGACGTGCGAACCATCAAGCCAAAAGTTCATTCATATATCAGGACATTTTCAAACTCAAATGCTGACCCACATCACATCGATATTAATTAATAGGGGTAATCAACCCAGACCTAAGTGGCCCAACCAGAACTTTTGGCTGTGTTGGGTTGAAAATCCGTAACCAAACCTTACACGTAATACACATATAAATGTAGTTATAACTAATATATGATATTAATGTAATATCATAATACAAATAGAAAATAGAGTTCATGCAGGCTTGATCTACATGATCGATGGACATCCATTATTTTTTGTTCAAGTATGTTTACATTGATCATTACTTGATGAACGACACGTATCTTTGACACGTGTGCTATTACCATATGTTGGGATCTTTCACACGTGTTACACCCTCACTGTAGGGATTCTTCATTGAATATTCATATGTCAGGACCCATATGCAACATGTTTTAAGCGGTCCATGGTCTTCCGGTTCTAAGAAGACTGTTTTTGATATCTAATTTGTTTCTTTTTTGTTGACCGGGTGCTGTTTTTATTTGTCTTTTTTAGGGTTGGGTTGACCCCTCAACCCAATCCAACCCAACTTAATTACACCCTAACCTAACCCAACCTACAGCATGAATATTAACCCAACACCCCATCCACCGGATCCAGAGTTTTCCAAATAGGCATCTGGCCCGACAGACCTCTAACTCATCATATTTACCATGGACGTGGATCGGGCACACTACACTCCCCTATCAAGAGCTTGACACCGGCAGGGGCTCTAAGGGGCCCACTGTGATGTATGAGTTTTATCTAAACTGTCTATCCATTTCGCCATATCATTTTAAGTTATAAGTCCAAAATTAATGAAAATCCAAGGTTCAAGTGGACCACATCATAGGAGACATAAGTCATAATGATGCTTGCTGTTGAAACCTTCCTAAGGCCCCATCCAACATGATCACATAGATATGGATGAAGAAAAAAAAACACAAAAAAATAAATATCAGCTTGATCCAAAACTTCTGTGGCTCCCAAGAAGTTTTAATGGTAGGCTTTCAATTCCCATGGTGTGGTCCACTTGAGCCTTGGATTTGTCTCATTTCAATCCCCATTGTGTGGTCCACTTGAGCCTTGGATCTGCCACATTTTTTAGGCTCGTATCTAAAATGATATGACAAAATGGATGGACGGTGTGGATCCACGTCCGTTTACCATATGTGATCATTGCCTGATTTCATTTTATACATATGTGGAGCCAATGGGTCGCTGAGCTAGATCAGTAGCCATGACTCATTCTCCCTCCTGGGTAGAACTGGGTGTAATCTGACCTAATCCGACAGATCCGACCTGATCTGATTTGAAGGCCAGGATCGAGCCGGATCCAGTAGACCCACTTAGATTCGACTATACATTGAGTCGAATTTGGATCAGTGGTCAATTTGGACCGATCCGATTCGGGATCCGATCTGAACTGATTCGCACAATGTTCATTCAACAATATTTCTTGTAATATTGTCCACTTGATATTGCTATATAACTCATTTTTGGTTTAAAACCATAAAATGATCTAGAAAAATAGATGGACGGCATGACTGAAATAGGTCCACAGCCACCAGCCATTAGCTGGTGGTAGGGGAGTAGCCAAAACGTCTCTTCTCTGCGCCTCGAGCACCAGACTCCTGACTCTGACGGTCTGACACCACGCTGTGTTGACATGCAGCGGATGGGCAATTGTACCATGCATGCGTAATGACATCAGCAAGTTTTGTGGGTACCATCATATTGTACATGTTATATCCAAACCGTCCATCCATTTGGCGGGCTTGTATTAAGACTTGAGCCAAAAAATAAGACAAATCTAAAGATCTAGTGGACCACATTACAAAAGGTAGTGGGGTTGAATGTCTACCATTGAAACTCTTTTAGAGGTCACAAAAGTTTCGGATTAATATGAAATTTATTGCTCTTCTTTATCCATGTAGTTATGACTTTATTAACAGATTGGATGAAAAATAAATATATTTATGATGAGCTCTATGAAGTTTTTAAAGGTAAAATTTATTTTTTAAAAATAAAAATTTTCAAAAAAAAATTAGATTGAACCGTACTTATCTCGATCGGACTTGATTTCTCTAACCGAGTCGGACTGGGTTCGGGTCAGGCCAGCAGTGTAAAGGACCCATATTCAGTCTGAGGTCAGATCGAGTTCAGGTTTGTACATTGAAAATTTCTGAGTCGAGCTAGATCTAATACGGTCGGACTCCACTCGATGCCCACCTCTACTCTTGAGTTTGCATTATCATCGGGTCATGTACAGAAAATTGATAGTTACACCTAAGGATACTGGCATCAAGTGGATCGCTGGTCGTTTGGATGCGTGGACAAGAATTTCCATATCCTAGATCTTATCAAAACTATTTATTTGGATCTGGGTGGACAGAGGCGCCCATAAATATATACGCATTCTAATATCCACAGTCCATGGACAATGACATGGCGCCAAACTGCTCCCTTGGACATGGACTTTGATTTCAAGTGAAACTTTCCATGCATTCAAATAATCCCATTTCTCGTTATGATACATGTCCAAGCTGTTGCATGGGACAATGAATCAGGCGGTCCACATTGCAGACATGCTTACATTGGTTTATACGATGAAGCTTACCTGGATGAGAATAACTGTTGTAAGAAAAAAAATAATAACTAAATTTTAAATCTTTGATCATCTAACTATTTTTCTTATGATGCTGCCTAGGCTTAGATTGGCCAGTTGAAAGTTGGGTGGGTCAAGTTGGGTTGGTGCCCAACCCCAACCCCAACCCCAACCCCAACCCAACCTTGGGTTGGGAATTCTCAACCCAAGCCCAACCCAAGTGGGCTCGGTCGGGTTGGTAAGGTGGATACATGCCAATATTTTTGTTATTACATTTGTCTATTACATTTCAATACACATCTTATTTTTTGTATCTATGATTTTATTAATCATCTACGCATAGTTATTTATTGTAGAGAGTTTCATTTTTTCTAAAAAAAAAGTTAAAAATATAAGACTAACTACTTTAAAAGCTACGCAGTTACAAAATTTATTTGGAATAGAAAATCTATTTTCTTGTTAGCTTCATCTCTTAAAATTGACGTAGAGCAAAGAGACCTGACAGCACTTGAATTTCCCATGCCTTCAACACAGATGATCCACTCTAAATCATAATTTATAAGTGTGGTGTCCATTGCGTTGTGCGGGGTCCACTGCGTTGGGTACATCCAACCCAATCATGAGGTGTGAACCATCAAGCCAAAAATACATTCATATATCAGGACGTTTTCAAACTCAAATGTTGAGCCACATCACATGCATGGATATTAATAGGGGTAATCAACCCAGAACTAAGTGGCCCAACCAGAACTTTTGGCTGTGTTGGGTTGAAAATCCGTAACCAAACCTTACACGTAATACACATATAAATGTAGTTATAACTAATATATGATATAAATGTAAAACCATAATACAGATAGAAAATAGAGTTCATGCAGGCTTGATCTACATGATCATGATCGATGGACATCCATTATTTTTTGTCCAAGTATGTTTATTGATCGTTACTTGATGAATGACATGTATCTTTGACACGTGTGCTATTATCATATGTTGGGATCTTTCACACGTGTTGCACCCCTCACTGCAGGGATTCTTCGTTGAATATTCATATGCCATGACCCATATACAACATGTTTTAAGCGGTCCATAGTCTTCCGGTTCTAAGAAGACTGATTTTGATCTCTATTTTGTTTCTTTTCTCTTGACCGGGTGCTGTTTTTGTTTGTCTTTTTTAGGGTTGGGTTGACCCTCAACCCAATCCAACCCAACTTAATTACATCCCAACCTAACCCAACCGACAATATGAATATTAACCCAACACCCCATCCACCGGATCCAGAGTTTTCCAAGTAGGCATCACAGGTGGCCCCATAGACCTCTAAATCATCATATTTACCATGGACGCGGATTGGGCACTACACTCGCCTATCCCAAGCTTGACACCAGCAGGGACTCAAAGGGGCCGACCGTGATGTATGGGTTTTATCCAAACCATCCAACCATTTTTTCCATATCATTGTAAGTTATAAGCCCAAAATTAACGGAGATCCAAGGTTCAAGCAGACCACATCATAGGAGACATAAGTCATAATGACGCTACTGTTGAAACCTTCCTAAGGCCCCATCCCATATGATCAAAAAAAAAACAAAAAACAAAAAACAAATATCAGCTTGATCTAAAACTTCTGTTACTCTCAAAAAGTTTTAATGGTAGGCTTTCAATTCTAAGCCTTGGATCTGTCTCATTTCAATCGCCATTGTGTGGTCCACTTGAGCCTTGGATCTGCCTCATTTTTGGGCTCATACCTAAAATGGCAAAATAGATGGACGGTGTGGATCCATGTCCATTTACCATATGTGATCATTGCCTGATTTCATTATATACATATGTGGAGCCCATGGTTCGCTGAGCCAGATCGCTAGCCATGGCTCATCCTCCCTCTTGGGTGTGCGTGATCACTGGGTTATGTCCGGCTCAAAATCGATAGCTGCGTCTAAAGATATTGGCATCAAGTGGATCACTAGTCGTTTGGATGCGTGGACAAGAATTTCCATGTCCAAGATCTTATCAAAATTATTTATTTAGATGGGTGGACAGAGGCGTCCATAGATATATAGAAATTCTAATATCCAGTCCATGGACAATGACGTGGCGCCAAACTGCTCCCTTGGACATGGACTTCGCTTTCAAGTGAAACCTTCCGCGCATTCAAATAATTCCATTTCTCTTTATGATGTATGCCCAAGTTGGCACATGGGACAATGAATCAGGCGGTCCACACTGCAGACATGCTCGCCTGGATGGAAATAACTGTTGTAAGGAAAAAAATTAATTATATTTCAAATCTTTGATCATTTAACTATTTTTCTTATGCTGCTGCCCAGGCTTAGGTTGGCCCTTCAAGGCTATAACGTTTCTGCCTCATTGCAAGGGCTGAAAGTCGGGTGGGTTAAGTTGGGTTGGTGCTCAACCCTAGCACAACCCAAGGTTCCTATACCTCAACCCTACCCAACCCAACCCAACCCAACCCAACCCAACCCAAGGTTCGTATACCTCAACCCTAACCTAACCTCAGGTTAGAAATTCTCAACCAAAGCCCAACCCAAGTGGACTCGGTTGGGTTGGTCAGGTGGATACAAGTTAATATTTTCACTTTTACATTTGTCTATTATATTTCAATGCCCATATTATTTTTTGTATCCATGATTTTATTAATTATATATGGTAGTTATTTATCATAAAGAACTTCATTTTTTGTAAACAAACAAGTTAAAATATAGGATAACTACTCCTTTAAAAGTCATGTTACGTTACGTGGCACATAATTTATTTGGGAGACAGAAATCGGGCATATCTTGTTAGGGCATATCTTGTTAGCTCGGGTCATCAGAAATGACGTGAACCAATGAGACACTTGAATTTCATGTTCTTTCAACAAAGACGATCCACACTAAATTATAACTTATAAGTAACGTATATATCGATCGGGTTCGGATTGGGTCGGACAACCCAAGACCTCAACTTGAGCGTGACCCAAGTTTTATCTGGTTGGTGTTTGTGTAGCCCAAGCCCAAGACCGGACCCGATACATCCTGCCTGAGCCCAACCCAATGTCAGGTCAGTAACGGGTCGGACCGGTTTAACCCGCCCAACTTTCAGCCCTGCTTATTGCAGATTAGGGCTTAAGGTCAAGGGCATGCATGGCATTTGAGCAGTGGGCATGGCTCAGTGCATGTGCTGTGTGGTTGGCCAAAGTACATAGCAGCGTGTTGGTGGGCCGTGGGCATGGGCTGGGTGCATCGGTGGCATAGATGATCATTATATGTGGGTGGATGGCATGGGCCCACCCAGGCCCGGGTGCAGATTGCGTTGGTGATCTGTTTCGGGGGATTTTGATAGCTCCGACGCGGATTAGATGCTGACAGGTTTAGCAGCTAAACTCGCTATGAAGTGACGTCACCAAGTTCTGTGAGACCCACCATGATGTATGTTTTATATCCACACCATCCATCCATTTGGAGAAATCATTTTAGGGCTTGAGACAAAGAACGAGTTAGATCCAAATATGGAGTGGACCCTGCCACAGAAAACAAGGGGAAGAATGACGCCCACCGTTGAAACCTTCCTAAGGTTCACTATGATGTTTATCTGAGATCCAGCGTGCTCATAATTTGAGGCAGACATGAAAGAAGGGAAAACACAAATTTCAGAACTTTTGTGGCCCTTAGAAACTTTTAACGGTGGGTGTCACTCTCTCCACTGTTTTATATATTGGGGTTCATTGGAGCTTTGGATCTGACTCATTCTTTGGCTCATACTGTAAATAGATATCTCCAAATGGATGGATGATGTGGATACAGCACATACATCGTGATGGGTCTCACGGAACTTAGCGACGTCACTTGAGCAGCGAGTGTCGCTACTCAACCTGTCGGTAGCTAATCCGCGTCCGTGATAGCTAACGCAAAGCATATTTAATTGAGGTGAAAGGATTAGGTGTTACCCTTACCAGGTGGGGGCCACCTTGATGTATTTTTTTTTTTTTGTATACATGGATGCCGTCCATCTGTTTTTTCAGATCATTTTGGAAAGTGGTTCAAAAAATTAATAAGATCCAAATCTCAGGTGGACCACACCATTTGAAACAGTAGTAAATGATAATTAGAAGTTTTTTGTGGGCCGGAAGAGTTTTGGATCAAGGTCATATTTATATATTTCTTTTCCCATGTCTCGTTGACCTTATCAATAGGTTGGATGAAAAGAAACATTACAGAGAGCATTACTGTGAGCCTTAGGAAAATTTTAATGGTGGGCTTTCAATCACCATTGGTTCCTGTGGTGTGGTCCACATCTGGTTACTTTTTGGAACCATGTCCAAAAGTGGGCTGAAAAAACGGATGGACGGCCTGGATGTACAAAAATTCATGGGACCTACATTAAGGGTAACATGCGCTAAGGTGTTATTCAGGTAACACCTAATCTAATCGAGGCCCTTGATTGAATACATACTGACCGGTCCTATCTCTGACAGCAGTGCCATGTGAGGTCACCACTTAAATATATGGTGGCAGGGTCACCATAGTTGACCATAGTCAAAACTCAAAAGCAGGTTCTACGAGGCTGAGGAAGTACGGCAAAGGCCCTGAGACGGCTTGATTTTATTGGTACAATACGTCGGCCGACAAGGACGCGTATGGTCGCGGATCCTTTCGCAGGAAGTTTCTGCGGAAGGATGGTGAGTGGGGCCCACCGGCATGTTTGTGAGAAATTTACCACTTTCATCCATTTTCAATCTCATTTTAGAATATTTGATAAAGAATGACCTTATAAACGGTTTGGAAGGCTTATAAACATTAAGGTGGAGCCCAAGAAGGTTTCAACCGTAGGTATTTCTTTCTGCAATGTTTTCTCTCATGTGGCCCACTTGAGTTTTGGATTCACCTTAGTTTTGATATATAATTCTAAAATGCGATCTCTAAACGGATGAGCAGTATAAATTTCCTACAAAAATGGCAGTGGCCCCCGCCTAGCATCCTTGTGCAGGAAATTTCTGGCTTTCCCAAATCACACGGACGGGATTTATGCTAAAGCCTTTGCAGGAACTTCCTACTCTGAAAACCTAGGTGGGGCCAATGTGATGTTTGGAAAAATTCCACTCAGTCTATTCTTTGTTTGAGATTATTTTAGGGCATTGAGTAAAAAAATGAGCTTGATCCGATACTCAAGTGAACCGAAAACGTGGGGATTGGAAGTCGAGAGTTGAAATATTAGCAGGGTTACAAAATTTTCAAATTTGGCTAGTATTTGTATTTTTAGTTATCTTAGTAGGAATAACGTTATGAACTGTATAAATGGCATGTAAACATTACAGCCAATCCCAATGAGGTTTCAACATAGGAATTTCCCTACCCCAAGTTTTCTTTTAGTGTATCCCATTTGAGTCTTGGATCCTACTCATTTTTAGCATCAAGTTGTAAAATGAGATCATAAAATAGATGGATAAAATAGTTTTTTCACAAACATCACAGTGGCCTCACTTAAGTTTTCAGCGTTAGAAATACCAACACTCTTATTTATTTTCATTAAACCACACTTAAAGAGTACGTCAAAATAGAAAAAGTCAAGTTGGGTTTAAGAAGCGAGAGGACTGATGACTTCTCTCATGTCAAACACGGAACGGAACGGAACGGAGCATTTGGGGGGCGAAGAGGACGCAGATCAGATACTGGCCCTGAACGTGATGAAGTTGTGTTGTGATGGGACACCATGATGTATGGGTCTATCAACACCGTCCGTCCTTTTTGACATATCATTTTAGGATATAATCCAAAAAATAAGGCTGATCCAAGGCTCAAGTGGACCACACAAGAGGAAGCAGCAGTGACATTATATATGCATTCCAATTAAAGGTTTCAACAGTGGCATCATTATAAATGCATTCCAATTAAAAGGCGCTAAACGAGCCCGATCATCTAATACCCAACTCAAACGGATTCTGGCCATCGGATAGATGGGCCATCCCTTGCTCCATAGATTGATCCTAACCCTTCCGATCAATGGATTCTTTTGTGTACCAGCCGTCCAAAATAAGGCTTCTGATACGGACGACCAGGAAGATCGTTGGGTTACACCCATCCAAGTAGTAGTCTTACCGGCCGTAAAATCAGTTTGGGCCCTTTTGACCCACCACGCAATAACCCGGATCATTCAGATTTGAACGGTCAGGATCAGATCTGAAACTAGAATGGTCTCCGTATGGGATGGTAATGATCTCCCATCATTAAGATTCTTGTCACGTGTCCCAACGCATCAGGATCATATCTAAATGAACGTTCCAGATCATCACATGAGCTTCGATAATCCGCAACGAATGTACAATGCAGCCCAAGAAGTCCACTGATGAAGTGGGCCACGGTTTATGCAAGAAACGGACGGCTAGAAAACTAGGCCGGACGTTTCTAACATTGTGGCCCACCTGATCAAAACCTGCCTACGTGGCATCACAAACACCAAGTTTTAAAAAAATAATAATAATAATAAAAAATCACAAATTCCATTAGAATAAAATAATTGCAAAGCATTACAATTACAAACCGGGAAGAAAATGTAAAAACCACACATCTTTAAATAAGCCTCATGTATTTTCAAACCCAGACGGTTTTCCGGCAGAACTGGCCTTCGGAAAACCGCTCGGGTGGATTTTCTTGCCGAATCCGAAAATTCTACCGCTAGACTTCTTCTCTCCACTGCTACTGCCTTCTTTTCCTTCTTCTCCTTCCATTCTCTTCATCTTTTCTTTGTGAATCTTTCCTAGAACGTAGGCCTCAGCCAAGCTGCCCATCATCGACATGCCGGAAAACCAGAAACCGGACTAGATAAACGGCCGGAGATTTGTGGGTCAGATGTAGACGGTGGATTTCGAGGGTGGGAATGGGCAGAATTTATAGCATTTAGGTTGGCTTGGGAGCCAAGGACGGAGTTCTTTTTGCGTATGTCGTGACGTAATCTAAAGTTTTTCGGCACCCACTGGGGCCCACATTCGGAGATGGTTCGGTAATTTGAACCGTCCGTATCACTACTACTACCACATATGAGTTATTCTACAATTTTCAGACTTCATTGATAACAATGACCTTTGATTTTATTTTTTTTAGTGAGAACCGTTGGAAGTTTTCTTTTGATATCCAGAATTATTATTGTATTATTTTTCTTAGATAGCTCATGTAGTATATCTTTCATAACTCGGACGGTTCCGATCATTAGACCACTGAGCAGGTGTGCTACAGTGGGAAGCGACACACGATGGAACCTACGTCGCGACAGAGGCAAAACAAACTCTTTATGGTGAATGAGTCATACGTGACGATTTTGGTCTGGGAAATGATTTTATTATTATTAAATAGCATGCGGCAATTGTGCTCAAGTAAGAGCTGAAAAATGACTAGATTCGGTGTACGCGGATTCCCTGCAAAAGCCTTTGGCTGGGGAGCTTGGTGGGGCCCATCGTGATTTTTGTGAAAAATCCACTCCGTCCATCTATTTTTCCAATGTCATTTCAGTATATTCGATGAAATATGATCGTATACAAAGTCCAACGATGGCACACGAGAGGGAAAAGTTTTGAAAGAAATGTCTACCGGTGAAACCTTTCTGAGCTTCGCCTTGACTTTATATGCCATCCAAACCGTTAATAAGATTATTCCCATTGGGATGAACTGAAAACACGAAAATCTTATTTGGCACAAAACTTATGTGGCCATACATATTATTCAACGGTAGTCGTTGAATCCCCCCTGTTTCCTCTCGTGTGCCTCACATCTTGGATACACCACATTTTTTAATCTCGTTTGTAAACTGAGCTGGCAAATGGATGGACAGTAATCAGACAACAGGTGGCAAATGGATGGTCAAAGAGGGTCACATACCTTTTCAACGGATTGCGTCCTACCCCGCCCGGACAGTAATCCGTCCGGGCGGGGCTCTGTGGGGCCCAACGTGATGTAAGTACTTTATCCACACCGTTCATCGCTTTTATCAAATCATTTTAAGGTATGAGCCAAAAGTTGAGATATTTTCATGGGTCAAGTGGACCACAAAGTGGGGATTGAACGTCCACCGTTAAAAACTTCTTGGGAGCTGGTGATTTGTTGGATCAAGCTGAAATTTGTGTTTTAACATCTTCAAAGTCTGCATGACCTTATTAATAGGTTGGGTGGTAAAAAAACATCACGGTGGCCCTTAGAAAGGTTTCAACGGTGGGTGTCATTATCACTGCAACTTTCTTTGATGTAGTCCACTGGAGCTGTGTATCTGCTACATTTTTTTTCATATTACCTTAAAGTGATATTAGAAAAGCGATGAACGGTGTGGATAAAATATTTACATCACAGTGGGCCCCACAGAGCTCTGCCCGGACGGATTACGGTCGAGGTGGGGGTAGGACGGAATCCGCGTCCCTTTCCAACATAAGAACTTCCTGCTTTCGCAAGGAAAGTCCCGTCCAGAGCCGCCGGCTGCTCGCGAAACTTCCTTTGCACGGCCCTAGAAATTCCCGTCCAGATCCGGTGGCTGAACGTGAAACTTCGCACGGCCCTAGAAATTTCCGTCCAGATCCGGCGGCTGAACGTGAAACTTCCTTCGCACGGCCCTATTTTTCCCTTCAACGAAGAAAATCAAAGAAAAAGAAAAAAAAAAACACTCGGATCCATAGCTAAGTGGTAGCCTGAGTAAGATACCTCGACACTGAAGTCTTGGTATCGATTCCCTGGAGGGGGTGGCTAACAGTGAAGTGTGATCTGACGGTCGGTGTACTACCAAGAAAAAAAAAAAAAAAACAGAAGGAAAAAAAGCATTTGTTTTCCGACAGACTTCACTTGTATAGAATATCTGATCCGTGAAAACGGTGGTCCCCGAGTAGATGATCACCAATATATTCAATAGGTAGGTCACGACAGTACTCTTGAGTGCTCTACCATCGGCTTTCCAATGACTTTGAATTCGTGTCCCATTCGATTGGGCCTGTTTGATTTTGAATTTCCATCTTCGAAACCGGTTCAAAAGAGGGACGTGGATTTCCTTCGAAAGCCTTTAGCAAGAAGTTGGAATTTAGGTGGGACTCACTGTGATGTTTGTGAGAAATCCTCTCCGTACATCCGTTTTGTGAGTTCATTTTAGGACATGTTGCCAAAAATGAACCGTATCCAAAGCTCAAGTGAGCCGTGCTAAAGGAAAATGTGGTTAGGGAAATTAATACGGTTGAGACCTTCCTGGGTTCAACAGTGATGTTTAGATGTCATCCATACCGTTAACAACGTCATTCCTATTGGGATGAACTGAAAACAAAAATATTAGCATGAATCAAAACTTCTGTGGCCCCACGAATATTTCAATTATGGACGCTTAATTATCACGTTTACGGCTCACTTGAGCTTTGGATGCGGTTCATTTTTGGCAACATGTCCTAAAATGAACTCACAAAATGGATGGATGGGGAGGATTTTTCACAAACATCACAGTGGGCCCCACATGGGTTCCCAGCCAGGAACTTCCTCAAAAGAGCTAGTTTAAATTTTTGGACCCCACTCGATGTATATGAAATATCTATTTCATCCATCCGTATTACCACAACATTTTGAGACATTAGATAAAAAAAAAAATGAGGCAGATCCAACACTAAGTGGCCAATACCAGAAGAAACAATGGCCTCAAGAAGTTTTTAATGATAAGTATTTGATTCACCTTTTTCTGTGGTGTGATTCACTGGAGCTTTGGATATGCCTTATTTTTTAGCTCATAGCATAAGTTTTTTTGACATAATAGATGATCGGTGTGAATAACTGACACGCATCATGGTGGGACCCACAAATATTTTACAATATTCTCCATTTTTGAATCAGAAAAGTATGCAGTCAAATCAAATATGGGGAAGAGTGCGGCAATTACATAAGGAAATAATAATTACCATTAACAGGGCATTTACCAGGGAATTGGAAAATCAAACACACCCTTAGTGTATTTGCCCGATTTTAAAGCTGAGTGATCATCACGAGGTGGCCCACCTTTTTCATGGATCGGATTTTCGGGACATGTGATACATTGGCGTGAAAGAAATGTCTTTATTGATGGATCGTATGCATCCGCCCCATTTGACCATCCTTTGTTGTTTCTCTTCTACCACGCTGTCACACAAGGGGATGCGAATTTGCAACTGACATCACCAAACGGAGTTTCAACAATGGAGTGATGTGACTAAGTTCATTGAGCCCTACCATGATGTTTGTGTTGTATCTGCACCGTCCATCCATTAATTTGGAGAGTTATTTTAGGGCATGAACCCAAAGCATGAGGCAAATCCAAAGCTTAAGTGTGGATCATGTTTATCCGCTTAAGTGTGGATCATGTTTATCCCCACCATGTCCATTTCTCATGGGAACCAATCGGAATGGGTTATATGTGATATGTACAGATTCACATAATATATTTGAAGATTTGAAAAAGATTTCGTGATAACAACAACGGGAATGTATCAAATAGGGTCACATCATTATTTAGAGCAATCGATGGAAGCGCAATCATGAAGGAGCGGTTATGCGATAAGTGGCAAAAGGAAAAACAGAGAAAGCTAGGTAATAGTGAACTGTTATAGTAACCGTTAAAACTTGAGAAGGATCCAGATAACTGGATTAAAGCTATAAATAGTAAAGAAATGCAAGTAGAAAAAATTTGTTTCATTCCAATCCAATCAAACTAAACATTATATTTCAATTATCATTTTAATTACTAGTCAATTTACATTCCATATATAGTGTAATATTTTACTTTTCCTATCAAGCAAATTACATTTCTTGGTGTAATTCTTTAATTTCAACTTATTTTTTACATTCTGTTGTGTAATCAGTAACGCTAAGAAAATAGCTAGTAATTTTAGTTATAATTTGAGTTTACGCTTGCACGTTGGATTCGGTTCTTCACTCAGACAAGTGTTTCACAACTATTCTCCATGATCGACTGTAAGAATCCATTTATCATTTTACTTTATCTGTATCAAAAAGTCTTTTTGTACGGAAGACAAATATGTAACCTATCATCAGAGGATGAACTCTACCCTCTGACCTGTTTACACATTGAGCGAGTGGCTGAATAGGCGATTGATCTCATCAGATCTCAGTCATACACTACGTGTCAGCATATCTTAGCACTTTGAGTCATAGTTGCTTAGTTTAAATCTATTTATAGACTAAAACCAGCTCGAAAGCAATGACATGGGATATTTGACAAAATGTTATTGTTAAACAGTTTTCAAATAAATGTGTGTATATCAAGTTAATTTAAAACTGTATGCATTATCATATATTTGTACGTGGATGACATGTTGATATTTGGTTCTAACATTAATGTAATAAAGAAAACTAGGTCATTCCTTAGTTCACAATTTGACATGAAGGATCTAGGAGAGGCAAATGTGATTCGTAAAATCAAAATAGTGAAAAACTCCAATAGAATTACTTTATCTCAATCACACTATGTAAAGAATATTATGAAGAAATATAATCTTCTAGATTATACACCAACGAGCACTCCCTTTGATCTACATATAAATTGTGTAAAAATGAATATGATAGTATATCACAACTTGAGTACTTTAATGTTATTGAGCATTTAATGTATCTAATGAACTTTACTATACCTAATATTATATATGCAATTGGTAAGCTGAATAGATGCACTAATAATCCTAAAGAAGATCAGTAAAATGTCATAAATATATTACTAAGATACTTGAAAAAACTTGCAGTTATGGTCTCAGGTATACTAGATATCCTACCATACTATAGGAATATAGTGATGCAAGCTGGACATCAGATTCAATTAAAAATCCAAGTTCACTATTGTCTATGTGTTTACTCTTGGAGGAGCCATAATATCCTGTAAGTCTAAGAAGCATATTTGTATATTTTGGTCCACAATGGAGTACGAGTTTATTGCTTTTGCAACTGCAGATGAAGAGGCCGAATGGTTAAAAAATATTCTTTCAGATATACCCTTGTGAGGTAAACTAATGGCAGCAATTACGTTGCGTTGTGATATTCAAACTACGATAGTTAAGACAAATAATAGGACCTATAATGAAAAGTCCAAACATCTACGTATGAAACATAACTTAGTCAAGCACTTAATCCAAAAAAGGATAATTGCAATTGACTTTACAAGGTTTAAAGAAAATCTAGTTGATCCATTAATTAAAGTGCTAGTCAAAGAGTTAGTGGTGAGTACATTGATGAAAATATTGAAATTAGTCCCATTTAGATAAATCACCAACAATGAGAACCCAATCTATATAACTGGAGATCCCAAGAACTAGGCTCAATTAGTAATAATAAGTTGTTTTGAGTGATTTGGTATCAACATTGTATATTAAAATTGAGAACCTCATTCATATGGTACAACAGTGCCATAACTTATAATGAGAAAGGTTGGACTATATCCTTAATGAGCTTCATAATTGTGATACAGTTGGATGTCTAGCTGTAGGTACATCTCTAATAGACTTACCCATAGAGTATGGAAGTGGGGACACTTCCTATGTGAATTGGAACATTCTCTAAAGCACTCATGAAATTGAAATAAAGTACATTCTCTAAAGTACATCTCCCCTCAATTGCATGAGAGTCGTTCTACAACCTCCTTTTATGCCTTGCTCAACAAAAATAACAAGTGTCTATAAATCAAGTATTTACATCCAAACGTGGTAGAGCAATGTCGGCTCAAGAATGGTAAGAAAGGCATTTATATGCTCGTTTGTGATTGTAGAATAGTTGCAGATAAGGATTTGGTTTTTTTTTTTTTTTTTTTTTTTTTGTTTTTACTGAGTAGAGATGAAATGGTGAATAGTATAGAAAAAGAACATGGTCGAGCCATCTCTCCTTCGGTGGATTATTCGTTTTACCCACCTAACACGTTAGCTGGTGTTTCCTTGACTCTAGGCCCAGCTTGATGTATGTATTGTATATCCATGACGTCCCTTAGTTTTTCCATCAATTTTTATTTCAGAGAGCCAAAATTTAAGTAGGTGAAAATCTCATGTGAACCACACAACAGGAAGCAGTGGTCATTAAACGTAGGATAGGATAATGAGTTTTGACTTTCAAACACAAGCCATTCATGATGAGCCCACTAGATGGACATCTATGATCAATAGATCAACCTTTCACTTAGGGGGTGCTTGTTTTCTTATTTACTGCTGAAAATAACATTAAATAAACAATCATTATTTCCCATGAGAAATATACAATGACCTTTGATTAGACTTGACACTAACACCAAGGAAAATTTTCAAAATTTTACAGGCCCAGCCCACCATGATATGTGTTTGATCCAAGCCATCCATTCATTTTAACAGTCATGTCTGTGTGATTATATGAACAAGTTGGATCACAGGTACAAATCAGTGTGGGACCTATGAATGGCTTCGCATTTCAATGATGGATGTCAATATCCCCTTTTTGTTGCGGTGTAGTCCACTTGAGTTTATAATTAATTAACCTAATTTTTTGGCACAAGCCTTAAAATGATCTGATAAATTAGATATGCGACGTGGATCAATCACATACACCATGGTGAGATCCACAAATTTCACTTAGTCATCCCCATCCAATTTTTTAAAAGTTAATTCCAAAAATCGATGCTTAATTACCATTTGTATTTACTCTCTTCATACCAATAGAAATAAGTTATAATTACTTATTTACCACTATTTACAATGGTAAATTGGAAAACAAACGGCAGTTATTCCTTTCAAACGGAACACTCTATCAGATTCCCGTTCTAACGGCTCTACAGTGTCCGCTCCGGTGTTTTAACGGTTCTTCCGTGGTCCGATGTATGTTTAATCCAGTAGATGTCATGTCGGCTCATTGGTCTTCCAAAAAGGACCGCGGATTCCCTTGAAAGCCTTTAGCCGGAAGTTTCTCCACTGGGAATCTAGTTGGGGCCCACCGCGATGTTTGTGAGAAATCCATTCCGTCCATCCATTTTTCGAGATCCTTTTAGTTCAATTAAATGAAAATGAGTTGGATATAAGACCTAAGTGAGCCACACGAGAGGAAATAGTGGGCCACCGTTGAAATTTTTGCATGGCCAGAAGGGTTTTATCAGGCTAAGATTTTTTTGTTTTCAATTCATGCCAATGGAAATGACCTTATAAACGGTTTGGATGGCATATAAAAATCAAGTGAATCCCAGGAAGGTTTCTAACGGTAGGCATTTCTTTCCAGTTTTCTCTCTGATGTGGCGCACTTAGGACTTGAATTCAGCTCATTTTTAGCGGCGTGTCTTAAAATTATCTCCAAAAACGTATGTACGGAGTGGATTTCTCCCCAACATAGGTGCGCCCCACCAATCAGGACATCGCATATCATATTTGAAGGCACATAATTCATCAGAATAACCACACATGTACGGTACAAAATGAAAGTAAAAATACATTGAACAGTAGTGAGGTCGGCAATGGATCTAGACCTGGTTTTCAGATGTTTGATGGGTTTTTGATAAAATGATGAATAATCCAATCATCAAATAGGATAAAAAATATTAAAAAGCAATGATTTGAAAAAAAAAAAAAATGTAATATAGGATTTGAAAATATAAAAAATAAATATAGGATTTGGAAAGGAATGTCAATGATCCGAATTCAACATATATGTGTTCATCTCCATTATTGTCATCCCTTGTGGTAACCAATCAAGGGGAGTTATATTCAATCCATATGAATAAGCATGGTGTATTTGAAGATCAGCGGATATGTATAGAAAGGATTTCCAAATAACCATAATTGGAGCATGCCAGGTAGTTTCGTGTAATGCTAGCTTAAGCGGCCGATGAAAGAGTAATTGTGTGAGAACCGTTATAGGACATGTTGTGAGAACCGTTATAGGACATGTGGTAATTAAGAGAAAAAACATATGTTCAGGTAGTGCTAAACAGTTATAGTAACTGTCGCAATGTAAGAAGGATTTAGATAGTCAAAATAAAGCAATAAATAGGAGAAAAAATAGCAAATAAAATCATCTCATGTTAATTCAAACAAATCCAATCTATCTTTCAATTACACGGTAAAATTACATTTCATAATATAATCCTTTACTTTTCTTGTTAGTCAAATTACATTCTTTAGTGTGATCTTCTATTTTTAGCATTTTGTTTACGTTTCATAGTGTAATACTTAGCATTTTCAGTTATCTATATTGAAAAGATTTTCATAATGAAGTCAAATGTTCAACCCATCATCATTAGAGGACAAATTTCATCCTCTGAATATCGACTAATCTAATTTTACACATTGAGCAAGTGATTAAATAAACGACCGATCTCACCAAATCTCGGTCATATACTACGTATCTACGTATCTTAATGCTTGGAAACGTTGTTGTTCGTTTGAATTGAAACAGCAATAATTTCAATTCCGTTACAGTGGCACACACCCAATGTGGAAAACAGCATCCAACAATATGCAGTTTAAAAACACACTTATTACATTCTTCTTTCTTTCTTTCTTTCTTTCTTTCTTTTTTGGCATATCCAGGTGGCAGGGTCCCAAGGACATAGGTACATTGGTCCAGCCACTTTGCTTTGATTAGTCGATTGGTGCAGCCCCATAGTCTTCTACTGAATGGTCCTACGGGCAGTAAAATCAGTTTCAATTGACCCTTCTAACCCACCAACCAATAACCAAGACCGTTCAGATCTGAACGGTCAGGATCAGCAAGATGAAAGTTGGGAATCTAACACCCGTACAAAACTAAAAAGGTCCAGATAATCAACAGTTTTGAACTCACCTCCGTATGGATGGTAAAGATCCCCAATCAAGGAGATTTCTGCAACGTGGCCCAACCGATTGGAATCATATCTAAATGAACGTTCCGTACCATCACATAAGCTTCGCTAATCCGCAACGCATGTACAACGCAGCCCATGAAGTCCACTGATCAGGTGGACCGCGGTTTATGAAAGAAACGGACGGCTAAAAAACTTCGCAAGACGTTTCTACCATTGTGGCCTACCTGATCAGAACCTGCCTACGTGGCATCACAGCCACTAAATAAATTTTTTCCTCACAAATTCCATTAAAAAATCATCATAAAGCATTACAATTACAAACCGGGAAGAAAATGTAAAAACTACACGTCTTCAAATAAGCCTCATGAATTTCCAAACCCACCCGGCTTCCCGGCGGAACTGGCCGTCGGAAAACCGCTCGGGTGGATTTTCTTGCTGAAAATTCTACAGCTGGGCTTCGTCTCTTCATTGCTCCTGCCTTCTTTTCTTCCTTCTCCTTCCATTCTTTTCATCTTTTCTTTGTGAATCTTTCGTAGAACGTAGACCTCAGTGAAGCTACCCATCGTCGCCATGCCGGAAAACCAGAAACTGGGGCAGAGAGCTGGCCAGATATTTGTGGGTTAGATGCAGACGGTGGATTTCGAAGGTGGGGTGAGCGGATTTATAGGATTTGGGTTAGCATGGGGACCAAGTTAGGACGTTTTTGATGGAGTCCTGTTTGCGTCCGTCGTGACGTAATCTAGTGTTTTTTGTCACCCACCGGTCACTGGGCCTACATTATGAGATCCTCAAGTGATTTTACAATTTCCGAATCCGGATCCTCTGCTTGCCAGAAAGAAGGAATTCTGATTGAGCCACGTCAACACACACTGCATTTAATGCACTGCGTAAAACAAACTTTTCATGTAGTGTGAATACGATTTTGGTTGGACTCAGATTTACTGCAATAATTTCCTAAGCATGGATGCCCGCTGGGCCATTCAGTTTTTTTTTTACTATAAAATCACCCGTCTATCCATTTTGCCGGTTGCTTTTAACATATTCTGACATTAAACAGAAAATGAGGTAAATCCAAAACTTAAGTGAGCCTACGAGAATGAGAATTGAGAAAAAAAAAAATGCTTATCATTGAAATCTATCTGAGCTCAATGTCGATGTTTATAAGCCATCTAAATAGGGCCCATCATGCTTTATGTGACTTATCCACACCGCTCATTTGTTATACCAGTATTTTAGGGCATGAGCAAGAAAATGAGAAAAATCTAAGGCTCAAGTGGACCACACAAGAGGAAACAGTAGGGATTAAACGCCTACCATTAAAAACTTCTTGGGGCCCTTAAAAGTTTTAGATTAAGCTAATATTTGTGCTTTACACTTATTTATGTTTGTGTGACCCTATGAACGGGTTAGATGATGAAAAAACTTCAATGTTAGTGAAGGAAACAACTTTCAATGGTGGAATAATTAAGGCCATTGTTTTCTTTTGTGTGGGCCATGTGAGTGTTAAATATGCCTTGTTTTTTGATTCATGCCCCAAAATATTATAATAAAATAGATGGACGGTACGGATATATCATATACATTACGGTGGGGTTCACGGATTTAAGTCAACATTTTTATATCAATTTTGAGGTGAAATTACTCATGCATTTTCAAATCAAGTGAAAAGTTAATAATTACTTACTATGATTTACATGTATCATGGAGAATCAAACAGGCCCTAAAGTCATTCTCATCCGGACAAAGTTAAAACACAAAAAATGTAAGCTAATATAAAACTTTTATGGCTGTGAGAAGAATAATTAAGGGTGTACACAGGTCGGGCCGAGTCAAACTGGCCTCAGCCCGTCCAGGCCCGTTCAACAACCACACAAGGCCCGAACCCGACCGGGCCTGGTCACCGAGCCAACATCTCCAGTCCAAACCGGGCCCGGCGAGAGTTCGAGCTGAGTTCGGGTCAGTTTCGAACCTTCGATTTCGGGCCAATTTTGAACCTTACAGCAAATTCATGGGAAGAGCTTTGGCGGGTAATCCGCATCCCATTATAAGGCCCTCGATCAACGGTTTAGATAATTGAACTATAGACTCCACAAAAAATCTAACTAGTCAGGACATTTACATACATTTACATACATTTGACAAAGCATAAAATAAAACATTTTATATAAATTAAATACAGTTATACACGGGTCGGGTTGAGCTAGGTCGGGTTGAGCCGGGGTAAGTCGGATTTCGGACCGAGTCGGGCCGAACTGGGAGGTATCCGAACTCGGCCTGAACTCACTTTTGGGCCTAGAAAATTGGCTCATCCTGACCCGAACTCAGTTCCTTGTCAGGCCGATTCGAGCTTTTTCGGGCCGGGTCGAGTGAGCTAACCGGGCTAGCCCAGTTTGTGTACACCCCTAAGAATAATGTTTCAAGAGTTCTCACTTAATTCTCAACTTTCCTCTCATGCGTCTCACCCGGGGTTTTGGACCTACCTCAATTTTGCTATAATGTCCTGGAAGGAACTAGCAAAACTGATGGACAAGTACAGTTCTCAGGGAACAATTGTTTTAAAGTATGGATTGGGTGGTGTACCACACACACTTACTCGTGTGTTGACGTCACCAAGTTTTATGTGGATGGAAAATAAACGTTATGGACGTTGCAGTGGCCCTTTAAATGTTTTAACAGGAGATACATTGTCCCCACTTCTATTTGTGGTGTGGTCCACTTGAACTTTGGACATGACTCATTTTATGCTCTAAAATGATTTCTAAAAATAAATGAATTATATAGATATAATAAATACATCATTGTGGGCCATGCAACTTTAATTCCTCTGAACCCTTGCAACAATTCCGAGCTCAAGGAGCGTCAGCGGTCGTCTTGTGCCACACCAGCCAAGTCGGTGGTCTGTGGTACACCAGCCAATCCGCTTCCTTGTTTTAATACTGGGTCACACCAGTACTCTTGAGTGATACCATCGGCTTTCCAATGTTTTTAAATTTGTGTCCCATTCAATTAGTGTATCGTCCTGATTTTCATCCTCAGAGATCATCATGGGGTGGCCCACCTTTTCCATGGATCGGATATTCGGAACATGTGACACATTTGCATGAAAGAAATTGCTTTTTGTTGATAGATCACATGCATCCGCTGAATTTGACCATCCTTTTTGTTATTTCTTTTCCGCCGCTGGCTTCACACAAGGAGGAATCGCATTCCTCGTATGGGTTGAGTCCTACGTAGATCCAAGCTGTTTATATGATAGGATCCATTGGTTGGACACTTGTTTGAACATCTTAACACATTTAGTAGAGACTGACAAGTAAACGGTCAGAAAAGGTAGAGATCAACCGTCACCACTTGCAAAAGGGAGAAGAACAAACGATTGAATGGATTAGATCTTTCAGTCCAGGTAATTTTTTGGCCATTTTCCATCCACATTGGCACCCACCATATTAACGGACTAGATCGCGAAATCATGGCCCCATTTTTATTTTTATTTTTTAAACGGGGGATACCGTGAGTATATTCGAGTGTGTAGCACTTGGGCTTAAGCCGCCGCCCCAATCTGCAACGGTCCGCGCCCCGAGCCGAGCGGCAGACCGGCTCATCGCTGTTCCGCATCCGATCGGAACACGTCGCCAGCCCCCATCCGCTTCCCTCCCAACAATTTCAAGTACTCTTTGACTCTCTTCTCAAAGTCCTTTTCACCTTCCCTTTGCGATACTTGTTCACTATGGGCTTCTCATCAGTATTTAGCCTTGGATGAAATTTATCGCCTGATTAGGGCTACATTCTCAAACAATTCAACTTATCGACAGCGCCTCATGATATGGCAGGGTCTGGCCACGACGAGGCTCTCACCCTCTCCGGCGCCACCTTCCGGTGGACTTGGGCCCGGTCTGTCGCTGAGGACGCTTGTACATACTACACTTCAGACGACACGGCCGTCGAATTCTCAAGCTAAGCTAATCCCTATTCGCTCGCTGTTACTAATGAAATCCTAATAAATTTATAATCCAAGATGCGAATGGAGATTTGTTACAGGTGTTTCACACGGGTGGAGATCATACGGTGGAGCCTGTAGAAACGGAAGAGCTAGCGGATTATGTTTCACCTGATTAACACGTCAGTGGGTGTTTCCTGAACGTGGGGCCCACCTTGATATATTTTCTGTATATTCACGGCCGTCCATTAGGTTTTCCATCTCATTTTAGGTCAGATTGCCAAAATTGAAGGGCTGAAAATCTTAAGTGGACCACACGACAGGAAACAGTGGTCATTAAATTGCCCACGATCGATAGGATAAGAAAATGGGTGCTGACTTTCAAAAGAAATCCATCCATGATAGACCCACTATATGGACGTCTGCGATCGATCGATAACCCTTTCAATTACACGTTTTAAAAGGAGTGCTCTACCATATTCCCATTCTACTAGCTCTACCGTTTCCGCTTTCGTGTTTTAACGGATCTCCCGAGGTCTGATGAACGTTTAATCCATCAAGTGCCACATCAGCTCAACCTTCCACGGTTTTGGAAAAGGGAAACGCATCTCTAGGAAGTAGAAAGGGTCGCGGATTAGATACTTACAGGTTGAGTAGCGGGACTCGCTACTGAAGTGACGTCACCAAGTTCTGTGGACCCCACTATGATGTATGTGTTGTATCCACAACGGCCATTCATTTGGAGATATTATTAATTTCAAGGAATGACCCAGATAATGAGGCAGATCCAAAGCTTTAGTGGACCCCATTAAAGAAAACAGCGGGAAGATTGATCCCCACCGTTGAAACCTTCTTAAGGCCCACCATGATGTTTTTTTCGAAATCCAACCTGTTCAAAAGTTAACAAAGACATTAAAGAAGGGAAAACACAAATATCAGCTTGATCGAAAACTTTTGTGGCCTTTAGAAGTTTTTAACGGTGATGTCACTCTTCCCACTGTTTTTTGTGGTGGGATCCACTGGAGCTTTGGATGTGATTCATTCTTTGGATCTTACCGTAAAATGATCTCTCCAGATGGATGGACGGTGTGGATACAAAACTTACATCATGGTGGGGTCCACAGAACTTGGTGACGTCACTTCAGTAGCAGTCTCGCTACTCAACGTGTCAGTAGCCAATCCGCGCCCATGAGACGTGTATGGTCACCGACGGAGGAAATGCAGGAGGGGCTATGGTAGTCTTCGTTTTTCGACTGTATAGGTGGGGCCCACAGTTCAGTAATCCAACCCGTTAACTGACGAGTGTAGAGATAAGGATCACGAAGATTATCCAAACAGTGTAATCTTTACGCTACTTGCACATTCATCTTATCTACAATGGAACCCACCGTTAATGAACCACGCCCTAAAAACCTGCTTTGCAATCTCAACCTTTCATGGGCAGCCTTCAAAAGATGGGTTAAGAGGAAAGTGAAAAGATCGCGTGGATGTGATCTTCCAATCTCATAAAATTTTGTCAAAATTATTTATTTGTACGAGTAGACAGACGCATCCATTAGCTATTGGCATTTCCCCTCTTCGACAACATGCCATTCTACTGGTCAGAGTCGTGGTCCAGGGGTGTACATCGGGCAAACCGAGTTGAACTGGGCTCAACACGCCCGGCTTGGTCACCAGCCAAACCAGCCCGAACCCGGCCCGGTCATTGGGCCAACATGTCCAGCCCAAACTCGGCCCGGTCAACAATCGGGTGAGTTCGGGCTAGTTTCGGACCCATGATTTGGATGGCTATGATTTTTTGACTCTGCTCTATCTACTCCATGAGAAGAACTATGGCAGGTAACTTGAACGCCCTTGATTTTTGGGAAGGGCTACTATCATAGATTTTTGGGACTTTGCTCCATTTACAAAGGGACCCATGATTTGGACGGTCTGGATTACTGTAAATGGTTAAGGTAACTGGATAAGAATTTAGGATATATATATATGTATATATATATATATGTATATATATATATATATATATATATGTATATGTATATATATGTATATGTATATATATATATATGTATATATATATATATATATGTATATGTATATGTATATATATATATATATATATATATATGTATATATATATATATATGTATATGTATATGTATATATATATATATGTATATGTATATATATATATATATATATATATATATATATATATATATATATATGTATATGTATATATATATATATGTATATATATATATATATATGGAGTTGGGGAAGATCGTGTCGGGTTTCGGGCCGAGTCGAGCGAGTTAATCGGGCTAGCCTGGTTTGTGTACAGCCCTATCGGTGGACAGGAAACGGATTGGCTACTCTCCCTCCCACCAACCCGATGGCTGGTGGTCGATGCTCTATTGGCCCCACCATCATCCATTCCGTTCATCGATTCTTACAGATAATTTTAGGGCTTGACCCAAAAAATGAGAGAGATATAAATCTCATGTGGACCACACCACATGAAACCAACAGTGATTGGATATCTACCGTTAAAGTAATCTTAAGGCCCACTATTGTTGATTTGACATCCAATCTGTTGATTAGGACATACAGGCGCAGATGAAGGGAAAAAACAAATATCTGCTTGATACAAAACTTTTATGGCCCAAAAGGTTTTTAATGGTTGCCACTCATTCAACACTGTTTCATGTAATGTGTTCCACTTAGATTGGGATATAAGTAATTTCTGATCTCATACCACATAAAAATGATATGTAAAATCACTGGGCCACATCCACCAAGAAGTAGTCTTCTACTGAACAGTCTTACGGGCCCATAAAATCAGTGTCAATCAAACCTTCTGACCGATAAGCCAATAACTCGGACCGTTCAGATCTGAACGGTCAGGATCAGCAAGATGAAAGTTGGGAATCTAACCACGCTTAAAAATCTAAAACGGTCCGGATAAACAGTTTTAAACTCACATCCGTATGGATGGTAATGATCTCCAATCAGTGAGATTTTTGTGACGTGGCCAATACATCAGGAACATATCTAAATGAATGTTCCCGATCATCACATGAGCTTCGTTAATCTGTAACGCATGCAGGGCGGCTCAACATTTTTGGGGGCCCTATGCAAGTCATAAAAATGATATTTTTTAAGTTAAAAAAATAAAATAATAATAATAAATTCACAATTAAATCATAAATTTGCTTCTTTGTCTTTCTAGATGCAAAATTACTAATTAAACTTTTGTCTTCAAGTTTATCCAATAAATCAGTTTCGATAGATAAAGCTACTAAACCGTTTAATATATCTTGAAGCATAATTGTTTATAAATAATTTTTTATAACCTTTAGTTTTGAAAAACTTTTTTTTTGCAGATACAGCTATAACATCAGTAGTATTTTATATGCAATAAAACAATTTAGAAAATAATCTAATTCTTTTATTGTATTAAATATTTCAATTGGAGTATTAATTTCAGCTTTTGCAACTTCTTTTAAAACTTTTAATTTCGAAAATAAAGTTAAACAGTTAGAAAAATAAAGTTAGAATTTAATTTAAAAAAATGATGTTAGAATTTAATTTTTAAAAAACTTAATTACCAATAAAGTAAGTAGTTGTGGTCCTAGGTTTTAGGAGAATAACTTATTGAGAATGATGCTATTGTTTTGAAAAGAGACTATAGAGTTAGATTGTCATTATTGATAGTGCTAGTTTTTAGGATTTGTTTTATATTTTCAATTTAAAGTTTGTAAACTAATTTTTAAATGTTTTTATTTTGTACACCATTCGGTAAATTTTATTTAAAAAATTTAGGCTTTTTTTTTTCTTCTTAATTTTAATTTTTCTATAATATATGACCTTCGTAATTAAAAAACTTTAATTTTGTTATAACATAGGGCCTTCGTAATTAGGGTGCCTTAGGAGATTTCCTTACCTGCCTACCACTTTGAGCCATGTACTACGCAGCCCATGAACGGTCTGTCCATCGATCAGGTGGGCCATGGTTTATAAAAGAAACGGACGGCTAAAAAACTTGGCCAGATGTTTTAAACATTGTGGCCCACCTTATCAAAACCTCACTAAGTAAAAATAAAAATAAAAATTCAAAGATTCCACTAAAATCATCACAAAGCATTACAATTACAAACCGGGAAGAAAATGTAAAAAACACACATCTTCATATAAGCCTCAGGAATTTCCAAACCCGCCCGGTTTTCCGGCGGAACTGGACGTCGGAAACCCGTTCGGGTGGATTTTCTTGCCGGATCCGAAAATTCTACAGCTGGGTTTCTTCTCTGCGTTGCTTCTGCCTTCTGTTTCTTCTTCTCCTTCCATTCTCTTCATCTTTTCTTTGTGAATCTTTCGTAGAACGTAGGCCTCAGCGAAGCTACCCATCGTTGCCATGCCGGAAAACCAGAAACCGGGGAACAGAACTGGCCGGAGATTGGTGGGTCAGTTGTGGACGTTGGATTTCGAGGCAAGGGATGGGAGAGAATTTATAGCATTCGGGATTGCTTGGGGGGCAAGTTTGACTTTTTGGGTTGAGTCTTTTTACGTCAGTCGTGACGTAATCCAAAGTTTGTCGACACCCGGTGAGTCCCACATTGTGAGATGGTCCACTGATTTGAACTGTCTCGTATCACTGCTTCTACTACAGATTAGTTATTCTACTATTTCTAGACTTCATCGATGAAACTGACCTTTGATTTTTATATTTCAATGAAAGCCGTTGAATGCTTTCTTTTGATTGTTCTAAATTCATATCTAGAAGATGATGGTCAGAATCATTATTTTCATGACATGGACGGCTCCGATCATCAGAACACTTATCACCATCATTACCTTAAAATTGATCCTATCCCTTGCGGATGGATTGGGTAAAATCCCGGGTTGGCGGGTATTGTCCCAGAAGGGATTGGAAGACAATCTAATGACACCATCATCATTACCTAATTAAAATTGATCCCATCCCTCTTAATACCATGGGATCTGCCTGGCCAAACAGGCCCTTAGAGTGTCCTCTTCGCATAGATTTCATGACATGGACGGCTCCGATCATCGGAACACTTAGGGTCCGTTTGGCCAGGCGGATTGGAAGGGATTGGATGGTATTGGAAGGGATTGGAAGTTAAATCCCGGGATTGGCCATGGGTGATCTGATCCCCGGATTAGCAATCCCATGGATCTTAAGACAATCCACTGACAGCACCATCATTACCTTTAAATCTCATCCAATCCACCCTAATTCGTTCAAATTTGCTTCGGACGTGTTTGGTTTGAGGGATTGGAAGGGATGGGAAGGTTTAATCCCCGGATTTGCCGAGTGTGCCAAACAGACCCAATATAGCAATCCCGGATATATCAATCCCATAGATCTTAAGACAATCCACTGACAACACCATCATTGCCTTGAAATCCATGCCATCCACCCTAATACTATTCAATCCCTTCCAATCCACCCGTCCAAACGGGCCCTTAGTATGTGGGCTCTAGTAAGCCGCGACATACGATGGATTGACTATCGATAGAGGCAACAAACTCGCTACGGCGTGTGAGTCACGGGGACGCGGATTGCCTTCCTGCGACCGGAAGCTAAGGTGGGGCCCACTCATATGTTTATATGAAATCCATCCCATCCATCTGTTTTGAGAAATGGTGATATGCTGTGATTGTACCAAAAAAAAAGAAGGAAAATGATACATGTGTCGTCTGCACTTGAACATCACATAGAGCATTTTTTCAGCAAAGAGAGGGAAAAAAGCCATTTCTTTTCCGCTGGGAAAACGATGGTCCCCACAAAGATCATCGCCGATACGCTCACACGGACGCGGATGAAATCGGATTGCGGACTGAGTAACTCATTTGGCTCTTATCGTACTGAGTAAACTCAGTTGGGCCCACCTTGAATGTATCCATCCGTTTTTCAATCTAATTCAAGGGGTTGAGCCCAAAATTGAAGCATATCCAAAGATCAAGTGGATCATACCACAATAAACAGTTGGGATAATGATATCCACCGTTGAAACCTTTCTAGGCCCTGCAGGGATGTTTATTTGTCATCCAACTTATTTATAAGATCATAGAGACATCGATGTAGAGAAAACACGAATATAAGGTTGATCCAAAGCTTCAGTAGCCCCCAAGAATTTTTCAACGGTAAATGTTCAATTCAACTGTCTCCTGTGAGGTGGATATGCTTCATTTTTGGGCCCAGGCCCTAAACTTATCTGATAAAATTGATGGAAGGAGCAGATTAGATACATAAATCATGGTGGACCTCACAGAGTTTACTCAGTAAGCTAAGCATACAGAGTTATTAGTAAGCAATCCGGAAGCAGATTGCGTCCTACCCTGCCCATCTCCAGATGAGAATGCGCAGTAGCTTTGACTGGCCACCGTGGTGTATGGGTCTTATCCACACCTTCCATCTATTTGTTTTCCTATCATTTTAGGACAAGCTTAAAAATGAGGCAGATCCGAGGATCAAGTGGACCACACCACCGGAAGCAGCAGTGATAATGATTCTCACCGTGAAACTTTTCTAGGGCCCATTGTGATATTTATTTGCCATTCAACTTATTCATAAAGTTATATAAACCTGTAAGAGTTTAATCCCCATTGTGTAGTCCGCTTTAACAATCTGCCTCATTTTTGAGCTTATGTCCCAAAATAATATGAAAACAAATAGATGGAAGGTGTGGATAAGACCCATACATCACGGTGGCCACTCAAAGCTCCTATCCATTTCCAGATGGAGTTGGGCGGAGGAGTAGGACGCAATCGGCCCCTTGGCTGGTGGTGAGGGAGTAGCCAATCCGTTTCCCAAAGCATTAATTTCGCAGGAAGTTCCTTCGGTGGGATGCAAAAATAAGGTGGATCCAAAACTTAAGCGAAACATCGGGGGCTTAGTAGCCACCGTTTGTAAATTTCTTTTGTATTTTCACTTTATGTCAATGAGAATAACCTTATAAATGATTTAGATGGGATATAAATATAAGTTAGATCTTCAGAAGATTTCAATGAGAAACTCTTTTCCAATTTTCCCTCTCATGTAGCTGCTTGAGTTTTGGATCCAATTTATTTTTAGTCTCATGTTATAAAATAATCTGAAAAATGGATGAACATGGCGGATTGCTCCCAAACATCCTGGTGGCCCCACCTAACAATCTCAGCTCATAAATTTCCTGCCAAAGGTTTCAAGGGAATCGGCGTCCCAGACTGCTCGCTTCAACATGGACTTCCGTCTTTTGACTAAAACATTTCTTCCTATTCAAGCAACCCCATTTCTCCTTATAATACATATCCAAAGCTGGCACATGCCGTGAAAAGTCGAGATACACGCTGCAGACATGCTTGTCCATAGTCGGGTTAATCACACATGTACGGTAGAAAATGGAAGTAAAAATACGCAGTGGGGTTGGCAATGGGCCTAAAATCTCGGATCGGTGTTCCGTCATCGGATGGACATTTTTAGAAATTGATTAATAATTCACTCCACTCATCATCAAGTAAGCCACTGCTCTATAAATTTATTATTATTATTATTATTTTTTTAAAGAGTTTTCAAAGAAATGTCAATGATTCTGATTCGACATACGTATAGTTTAAAAATAATTATTATATTCTTCTTTTTTCTTGGAAGATAAAAAAAAACATTTATTAGATCAGATAGTATGTTTCAAAAATATGATGAAGATCACTTGGAATATGAGAATAACTAAAGTAAATTAAAAAATTAATTTATATATATATTTGTTAGCTTGTTAGTACAAGCTACCTGACTGTTAGCCAATGTGATATCTTTCACTCAGTCTACCACTTGAGCTGCGGATCAAGGTGTAAAAGATTAACACCTTGATCCATAGCTCAACTGGTAGACTGAGTGGATATACCTTGTTTCAACACTTGAGCTCTTGGTATCGGGCGGGGTGGCTAACCATGCATGTACTGACAGTTGGTGTGTACTAACAAGCTAACAAAAAAAATAAAGGTGTAAAAGATTAATTAAATATGTTTTAGATATAATTTGTTAGGTTTATCTTTGACAGTGGCACGCTGTCCACGTCTCGTAGTAAAAATAGCCATGTAAAACATATTTTAACGTGGCAGTGTTTGGGCTGGACCAGCTCTAAACTTGGCCTTTGAGGCCTCACCGTATCCAGTTACCCCTGGCCAGCTAGCTGTCCAGGCTTCACTTGCACATTCGGCCGACATGATGAGACTTGAGGAAACTATCATGTTTCTTTGCTATGGGTCCTAACTGCTGTACGGCCTGGATCTTTCACGCTTGTAATTTATCTCTTGATATTCTGATTGTATATTTGTCAGAGATGAAGGAGAGCTGCATCCGTAGAAAAATGTTCAACGGTCTAAATTCAGCGGGGAAAAAAAACAAAGAAAAAGAAAAAAGTCCATTCTCAGAATGGACAGAATTATGTAATCTTGAGTCGTGCTATATCCGTGATGGGGCCCACAATTTGGACAGTCTGGATTAATAGACATGTGCCTTGTGCATGATGGATGTGCCCATGTACGATATACCATTCTATCGGGCAAGTGCTGTGGCATACAATGTTGTATGATGGCTATAACATACGAAGTTTTCTTTCCCTCCAACCTTTCACTCGTGTATAGCATACCACCCCTGCAAAAGATGACCGCATCAGAAAAATTACCTGATACAAAACTCAGGACGGTCCGTTCATCAGGCTGGCTTTGCCTTCGAAATAAGGGGACATCCAATGGTCTGACTCAATTTATGTTTGGTGGCCCACCTGGTGAGTGGATTGTTCCAATTTTCTCTCCAGGTAATCTTAGTACTTGCATCCACCATTTTCACGGCTTGGATGTTCTACTGAAGTAACACATCAGCAAAAAAAAATATAAAAGTTGAAACGAGCATACAAACTATGTATGGATCATCTCTCTTTTGAAGACCGTAATCGCATTACACGTGCCAATGTGCCAGACGTGTGGGGCTTTCCAATAATTTCAATTATTTTAGCCACCCCATAGATGGGCCATCCCTTGCACCAGAGACTGATCCTAGCCGTTCTTATCAATGGATTCTTTTGTGCAACCACCACGGCCGTCCAAAATAAGGCTTATGATAGAGACGAACAGGAAGATCGGTGGTTTCAATCACTGGGCCACATCCACCAAGAAAGTCTTCTACTGAAGAGTCTTACGGACCCATAAAATCAGTTTCAATCGACCCTTCTGACCGAGAAGCCAATAACCCAGACCGTTCAGATCTGAACGGTCAGGATCAGCTAGATGAAAGTTGGGAATCTAACTACCCTTAAAAATCTAAAACGGTCCAGATAAACAGTTTTAAACTCACATCCGTATGGATGGTAATGATCTCCAATCGGTGAGATTTTTGTAACGTGGCCCAATACATCAGGATCATATCTAAATGAACGTTCCCGATCATCACATGAGCTTCGCTAATCCGTAACGTATGTACTACGCAGCCCATGAACGGTCTGTCCATCGATCAGGTGGGCCATGGTTTATAAAAGAAACGGACAGCTACAAAACTTGGCGAGATGTTTTTAACATTGTGGCCCACCTTATCAAAACCTCACTAAGTAAAAATAAAAATAAAAATTCAAAGATTCCATTAAAATCATCACAAAGCATTACAATTACAAACCGGGAAGAAAATGTAAAAAAACACACATCTTCATATAAGCCTCAGGAATTTCCAAACCCGCCCGGTTTTCCGGCGGAACTGGACGTCGGAAACCCGTTCGGGTGGATTTTCTTGCCGGATCCGGAAATTCTACAGCTAGGTTTCTTCTCTGCATTGCTTCTGCCTTCTTTTTCTTCTTCTCCTTCCATTCTCTTCATCTTTTCTTTGTGAATCTTTCGTAGAACGTAGGCCTCAGCGAAGTTAGCCATCGTTGCCATGCCGGAAAACTAGAAACCGGGGAAGAGAACCGGCCGGAGATTTGTGGGTCAGTTGTGGACGTTGGATTTCGAGGCAAGGGATGGGAGAGAATTTATAGCATTCGGGTTTGCTTGGGGGGCAAGTTTGACTTTTTGGGTTGAGTCTTTTTACGTCAGTCGTGACGTAATCCAAAGTTTGTCGGCACCCAGTGGGTCCCACATTGTGAGATGGTCCGCTGATTTGAACTGTCTCGTATCACTGCTACTACTTACAGATAAGTTATTCTACGATTTCTAGACTTCATTGATGAAACTGACCTTTGACTTTTAGATTACAATGTGAGCCGTTGAATGTTTTCTTTTGATGGTTCTAAATTCATATCTAGAAGATGATGGTCAGAATCATTATTTTAGAGTATCCCCTTAGCATAGATTTCATGATATGGACGGTTCCTATCATCAGAACACTTAGGGCCTGTTTGTTAACTCTTAAAATTAACACTTAACAGGAAAAGGAGAAAATGCCTCGTATTAAGAATTGAGAAAATGCCTTGTATTAAGAGCTGGTTGTTAACACTAAATGGGAAAGCCTTAAGTGGTTTTCTGCAGCTGAATTCTTTCAGCGATGGGAGTTTGGCTTAACGGTGAAAGCTGAACGTGCTTAGTAAATTTTTCTATTAAAAAAAATTTTGATTTCAAAATTACCCTTACTACCGTGGATATTTTTCTCCAAGCAAACTATATTTTAATATGTGAAATTTATTTATGCTTTACCGTAATTTATGTGTTTAATCCACACTATCCATCAACTTTTTCGGATCATTCTTGAGCATGTACCCAAAAATAAGGTATATATAATATTCAAGTGGGCCACATCATAAAAACCAATGGAAAGTGAATAAACTCAAGTCCACCATTAAAAACCTTTTTGGAGCCATAAAAGTTTTGGATCAAGATAATCTGTGGTTTTTTTTTTTTTTTTTTACCTTCATTTGGCCTGCATGACCTAATCAATAGATTGGATGTCAAATAATTAGTACTGCCGACCTTAGGAGAATTTTATTGGTGGATATCCAATCATCATTGTTTTCCTGTGGTGTGGTCCACCCGAGATTTATATCCCTCTCATATTTTTTGTGAAGCCCTAAAATAATAAGTAAAAATGGATGAAAAACATACAACATAATGGGCCCAGAGAGCACCAACCACAAGCCACGGGGTTGATGGTAGGGGAGTAGATACGTGTGGTGGGAAGACGAGCGCCTACGCTCTTCGAGCTTCGAGTTGTGCAAACTGTTCAAAGGAGATCAAAGTTATATGGCCCACAATGATGTATTTATTATATCCACACCGTTCATCCATTTTTTGAGAACATTTTAGAGCGGTAGCCAAAAAATGAATCATATCCAAAGCTCATATGGATTGCACCAAAAATAGTAATGGGCTAACGATTTTCACTGTTAAAAAATTCATATGGCCCACCATAATGTTTATGTTTATTTTTCATCCAATCTGTTCATGAGGTCACAAATACCTGAATGAAGAGGAAAAACAAATTTCACATTGATAAGGAACTTCTGTGACCCCAAAAAGGATTTCAATGATAGGCATTCAATACCCCACTACTTTTTACAGCGTGGTACACTTGATCTTTGGATTAATCCCATTTTTTTGCTCAAGCCTTAAGACGAGCACGAAAAATGGATGGAAGTTTTGGATATTACACATACTTCATTACGGGACCCACATAGGTGTGTGGCACACCAGCCAATCCGCTTCCGTCTAGATCGGATGCGGATTTCCAGAAACGGATTGGCTACTCCCCCTGACACCAACTGGGGCTGGTGGTTGGTGCTCTGTGGCCCCACCATAATGTATGTGTTTCATCCATTCTGTTCATTCATTTTTAAATATTATTTTAGGGCTTTAATCTAAAAAATGAGAGGTATATAAATCTCAGGTGGACCACACCACATGAAAACAATAGCGATTGGATATCCACCATTAAAATCCTCCTAAGGCCCACTGTACTATTTATTTGACATCCAATCTGTTGATTAGGTCATATAGGGCAGATGAAGGGAAAAAGAAAACATCAGCTTGATCTGAAACTTTTATGGCCCGCTAAAATGTTTTTAATGGTCAACGCTCATTCAACACTGTTTCCTGTAATATGGCCCAACTGAGATTGGGATATACCTCATTTTTGGTCTCATATAGTAAAATGATCTATAAAAATAGATGGACGGAATGGATGAAACACATACATCATGGTGGGCCCCACAGAGCATCGACTACAAGCCATTGGCAGGTGTATCCAAAACTTAAATGGGCCACACAATAGGAAATAATTGAGATTTTGTGACCATCATTGAAACATTTATATGGCCACAAAAGTTTTATATCAGTTTAAGTTCACGTTGTTTTCACTTCATCTCATATAGGAAGGTTCCAACGGTAGGCATACCTTTCTCATTGTTTCATCTTGTATGGCCTACTTGAGTTTTGGATAATCCTCAATCTGGTCGAATGTCCTAAAATGAGTTTTGGAAACTCCTCATAAGGAATTTGTCTGTTTTTTTTTTTTAATGAATAATGATATATATTTCAATTTCCTCTTAATTACTATAATTTATTTGAATTAAATAGAATAATTTTTATTTATTTAATAAAAAATAATTTCTTTATAACATAAAACATTTCCAAACAGGAGATAGGGGCAAATGCGTCAAATTAACGTATTTCAGACATTTTATATGTTTGTTAACAAACATATTGTCTCAAATTCGGTACTTAATTTTCAAACTTCCGCCATAATTACCAAACAAGTTTTTTTACTTCAGATTTCAGATTTAGCCTTCAGATTTCATATTCAGATTTCAGATTCAGGCTTTAGACTTTAGATTTAACAAATGGGGCCTTAGTATGGGCTCCAGTGAGCAGTGACATACGATATTTTGAGTATTAACAGAGGCAACAAACTCTCTACGACGTGTGAGTCATGGGGACGTGGGTTGCCTTCCAGCGACCGGAAGCTAGGTGGGGCCCACTTTGATGTTTATATGAAATCCATACCATCCTTCTATTTTGAGAAATGGTGATGTTGATGCAAAAATCTAGTTCACCCTCTCTGAGCTCCTAGATCTGAGCACGTGTATAGATGAATGACAACGGAGACCCTGGCAAGAGCAGGGGACCCTTCGATGCTAAAGTCAGGCTTGAAATCCGGGTCTAAATTGTGTGGATAGGATTTTGGATGAGAGATTTTGCGTACCTATCTTATTAGGTGAGGTCTTTATTTATACTTGTTGGGTAGGATATGGGCGTCCGTTGATCTCGACACGATCTTCGCCATTAGGCGAGAGCCGCGCACGTGATGATGTTGTCAGTTATCCCATGATCGCGGCATAGCAGTTAGTGTCATCGTGCGTTACTAGAGTGAGCTCGGCTCAACCGTCTTAACTCAGCTGGTTGACTAAAGACGAGCCGAGCAGCGCTTTCCTCAACCGAGCTCGAGCTATGCCGAGTGGACTGTGGACGACTTAGGCTGGGGTCATCGAGGCATGACTCGATCACTTACTCGAGGATGGTTTGGACTAATTCATCCGAGCCTATATCATTCTACTTCATGGCTCGGATCTATCTTGTCCGTTGGTTTCTTTTAAGGAAGTATCTCCAAAACGACTGCTCGTCTGTGTAACGCTCTGGAAATCGGGGGTCGTGCATATGCTCGACTCCCGAGCACCTGAGTGTCACTTATCATCAATATTATGGTTTTATGAATTATCAAGTTTAATTGCGCAACTTGGAATTACTTGGAGCATGAAACACAACCACAACTAGTCTACTAGAATGAAATAAATGGATATATACAGGTCCAAAAGAATATAAACGGGCGCACAAGGTGCCGCCAAATAAAATCACAAAAAAAGCATGTTATGTCCCAAAAATAAGGCTGAGTCCACAACTCAGCGATCCAAATGCCACCCGTCAAGCCGATGGGGAGTCGCCCATCAACTGAAAGTAGGACAGCTCGTCCTCCTCGTCTAGGCTCACGTCGACAGGCTCCTCGTACTCCTCATCACCTGCAGCTACAGTAGAGTCTGGTTGGTGTTTTAAAACACCGTCCCAGAATAAAAGTGAGTGATCAACTTAGTGGGTGCTATTAGTCTTAAGTTGTAACAAGCATCAGTTATAATATGAATTTAATGAAAATCATTCATTCATAAACAACTAACTATTCTTATTAATGCATGTGCATGATGGATGATATGATGCATGCCCTCACCACAACACTCCCTCAAGTGACTCTATCTAATGTTTGCGTATGGTCAACACTCCCTCAGAGGGACCTTGACTGCTGAGTCGCCACCCTAACTAGCGCGATGCAATGCGATCGTGTTACCCAAGTTCTTAGTTAAGTTCCTTCATACAGAAGGTTGGAGAATCTGATACACCCCACTTATCAATACCCTGAATTAGTTGCGAGGCCAAGACCTCGCGATCCGTGATCCTGTCGGGTTCCCCATCCCCGACTTCAAGCACATGGGGAGTGCTGAAATGTGAGATTGCTCGCGGTCACTACGGGGAGGCGTGTCACCCCAGCATAGGCCGACAGCTCGGACACAGTGTTTCATTCCACCATACCCGGCTCACGAGGCAGTGAATCAAATTCAATCTGGCTAATGATGGGCTACAATGGTTGTAGGGTGTTTCAGGTTTCATACATATGAGAGCAAACATGGTTAACGAATAAGGTTGGTCAGTAAGTAAGCTAGACTGTAAGACCCGTATCCTATACCGTACTGGTCCGTCGATGTCCGCGATCCTTCTCGACGAATTCCAACAACTGCGACGTATAATCGACGTTTGCGCATAACCCTAAGTCATATTTTGTAGATTTAAGTCGACTTAATCCAAGACTTATACTATTGCGACCGCTCCGTCGCTGCGGTTCCAACGCCGCGTCTTGTGCGTCAAACCGACGCTTAGATCATAAGCTGGGGATCATGCATTATAATGACCATGGATCGCGTATTGCGGGGCCCACCTATTCCATGTGGCACCAATCTCTAGGAAATTATGAGAGCGATGACATCACCCTACCCTAGCTATAGCCACCCTACCTTAGCTATAACCACCATACCTACCCCTATCCCTTCTTACAAGTACTTATGGCTAGCCACCCTACCCCTAGCCCTTCTTACAAGCATTTAATGCTAGCCACCCTCTCTTACAAGTCATCATTACCTACCTAAGCTACTCTCCCTCTCTCTTATCTCTCCCTCTCTCCTTTATTTCTCATTCCTTCATTTTTCAAAGCAACAAAGAAAAAAAATCCCACGTCCATGGTTTTTCAAGTGTGAGAAAGAGTGTTGTGTGACCCACTTTCTCTCTCCCAAGATCCTCCATCTTAGTCATTCATCTCCCATCCTCTTCATCAAAGTGAAGCACAAGGACATTGGCTTTCCAACGAACCAAGAAGATCGGATGATGGGTGCTCCTATAGACTAGTTTTTCATATTTTTATGATGGGCCAAGTGAGGCCTACCGATCAATGGTGTGGATCTCACTTTGGACCCTAAGATGTGGCCGATGGTCCACCTTGATTATCAATATCATTCCATGATGGGGCCATTCTCCATGGACCCCATCATGATGTTTACTTTCCTAGCTTGAATAGGGGTCATCGTGACTGTCTATTTTGGTGGAGAAGAAATCTCCACCGTTGGATTTGATTTAATGGGCCCACATATATTGGGGCCCACTTGATGTATGTTGTAGATCATGAAAGGGAGGGCCCATAGTACCGGGGTCCCTCCATCACTCGGTCTTCTATCTCTTTCTTTCTCTCCCTTTCTTTTTCATTATTTTTGGTATGATGATATGGCCATGTGGCCCACTTGGACGGACCCCACTTTGAGGTATGTATTATACCCAAGTCATCCATAGGTGGGGCCCACTTTATGTATGTGTTGTACCCACCCCACCTACCCTTGGCGGCCCACCTAAACGGGGCCCACCTCCATGCATTTGTCTTCCCAAAAATGTCCAGACGCTAGACGTTGGGTGAAAAACACAAATATTAGCTTGGTTTACAAGCTTTTTGGGTGGACCACGTATGTAGGCCCCACCTCGATGTATGTATTCAATCTATGCCGTCTATCCTAACTACCAACTCATTTTATGCGTTGAGCTGAAAAATGAGGTTGATCGGAGCATCTGGTGGGCCATACCTTAGCAATCAGTGATCTCCACCGTTTAAAGTCCTCCATATTTTTTTTACACCCTGAAATAGGCCCAATATTGGGCTTGATGGATTTGTTATGGGCCATGGAAACCAATGGCCGAGGTGGATTCGACTAAAGTGGACCCCAACGCATGAAAACCTTGGAAAAAAGGGTTTTTTTTTTTAAAAAAAACTCAACAGCAGCAATGCTGTTGCTGCTGTCAGAGGCAGAGGACGCCTGGGCGTCCTGGCGTGAACGAGCAGGAACCCACGGCTCCAGCCGTGGGCCCCACCTTGATGTTTATTTGAAATCCAATCCGTTCATTAGGTGGGCCACTGCCTGAAGTGGGCCCCCTCCAAAAATCAGTCCAATCCAACGCTTAGGCGGCCCACATCACAGGAAATAGTGTGAAATGAACTCTACCATTGAAATCCTTCCTGGGCCCACAGAAGTTTCAGATCGAGTTGAAAATTGTTTTAACCCTTCATCAAGGTGTGCGTGACCTTATGAACGGGTTGGATGGTAAGCAAACATAAGGGTGGGCTCCACATGGGACCCACAATGATGCATGTTGCAATGTATTTGTTTAAACCCCACCGTCCAGAGGACGGTGGGCGTGTGTTAGTGTGCACGTGTGTGTGAGTGTGTGTGGATATACATTTATATATATATATATACATATGTATATCTATATATATATATATAATATTGTATATATTTACTTAATATAAATTATATTATATATATATATATATATATATATATATATATATATATATATATATATATGATAGTGGGCCTCCATGGAACCCATCATGATGCATGTGTTGCATCCGGCCGTTCAACCATTTTGAAAGATAATTTTATGACATGAGACAAAAAAATAAAATGAGACAGATCTAGGATTAGGTGGACCACACTATAGAAAACAGTGGGTTTGACCGTCCACCATTAAGACCCCCCTTTCAGGTCAGTGTGACATTAGGAACAGGTTAGATGGGAAATACACATTATGGTGGGCAATGGGAATTTTAATGGTGGGACTCATTATACTTGTGTTCGCGTATGGTCCATTGTTGTGGCTCATCTGTGAGGCCCACCTTTGATATGGTTATAACCCGTTGTCGCAGCCAACCTTGATGTGTATTTGTGGCCATTGTTGAGGCCCACCTTAATGTTTTCAAAGGCCCATTGTGATATTTTTAAAGGCCCGTGGGACATGGCCCATTGCAATGTACTTAAGGCCCATTGATGCGGCCCACTTGATTTATGAAAGGCCCATATGAGGCAGCCCATTTGATATATTTGAGGACTTTGGGTCGAGGCCCAATGAGATGAATATAGGTCCATTACAATGTGTGATTTCCCCCATGGTTTGTGTGATGATGTTTTATGGCGGGCCATGCCTTGAGAGCAATGTTGGTTTGACGTCCACATTGCAAGTATAGTGTTGGTTAAATGTCCGCATTATAACTCTCCCTAGGACCCATTGTAAGCCCATACTTATTGATAGTTCACCACTTTATAACATGTTTAGTATAGCTCCATGATTCATACCCATACGCATCATTTGTATGCTTGATATGAGGAATGTTTGATCATAGCACATGCCTTCGGGCAGACTGTTACGGGATCCCTGATAGGCAGAGTTGCCCTGCATGAGCGCATGGTTTACGCAGGACTGTTGCATGACTGGTAGTGTGACTCATGCACTTGCATTGTGTGATTGTAGTTACTATATGCCCTAGCGACACCAGGGCCATAGCCTCCACAAACACATCGTGGTTGGCTGAATTGGATACCAGAAATGTTTGGTTCTAGCATACGGGCGCCATAGATATCCCTGGTGAAAATCCCTAAACACGATGATACCAGAGGATGACTCTAACGTCGAGACCGAGTGGATGTACGAGCGCGTGAGGGCTGAATACCAGGAGGCCGCGTCTCCTAATGTGTCGTGGTCGGTTGGAAAGGGGTGTGACCTTACCCGCCTGAGTGAGGGGGCAATTTCTAGGTTGAGTTTGACCAGCTTGAGGAATTGGTCCGCTATCGACGAGCTGGGCCCGATATTGGCAGGCGGATAGTGAGGTCTCTTTCGCTCTTCCAGTTGTGCATCCGGATAGGGACGACAAGCTGGCGTAGAGTGTACTAGACCTCGGTAATTATCCAGACTGATAACTGTATTGACATGAGGATTGGCATGCTTGAGCTGCATCTTGCATCGCATGGTCTTGGTATGGCCGATTGCACTCATATCTTGTACTGCATAGCCTTGGTACGGCTGGTTGCATTTATGTACACATCAGCACGATTCCGCATTACTCTGACCCTGCATTCTGAGCACGCTCATATTGCGCACACACTTACACCACCCTCTAAGCTTTCCATAAGCTTATGCACGATTGATGCGTGCAGGTGACGCTAGGACGCAGCCGTAGACTCGCCGCAGTTGGAGCGTGCAGCCGAGCTTCTGGAGTTATTGTTATTTTCAGTATATTGTATTTTCCTTTAATACACCTTGTACTCAAAAGTTTTTGATCATAGTGGATATTGTAATGGTGTTCTTGTGGTTATTGTTCGTGGGTTATGCTTGTAGTTATGCTCATTACGAATCAAATTAATTATTAGAAATTCTCCTTGTAGTATCCTAGGATCAGAACCTGGCGTATGGGCACTGGGAACTGAGAATGGGGTTCTACGGAGGCTGTCGGCGCCGGATTCGGCGATCGAAAATTTTGTGAGCCCGGTTTTCGAGTTTAGGGCTGACATAGACCGCATGAGTCGGGCAAGCACGTAACGGACGACATCGAGTGCAAGAGGCTCATGTAGTCAAACTACTGCCGCCCACGCGCACCCGCCCAAATCCATAGGTTTAGCCTCAGGGTAGCCCTACCAATGGGATTACCGTCTATTATCGTTTTTCCTAACCAACCCAAGGGTTTGAGAACGATCCATAACATGCCCACCCTCAAGGTTATCAACTAGCATAACAATATCATGTTCGCATATATCACGTCATACGATTCAAAAACTCCTAACAAGTAAGCTACAACATCACGAATAAGGTGCATGTGAGTGGTGTGGATTAAGGAGGATGTTAAGCACTTCCTACACCTCAATGAATCAATTACACAAGAGTAATGAATCATGCACAATATGAAGCAACACATATGAAAATAAATCAAACAAACATGAGCATGTAATCATCCATATACTAAATCATGTGAGAGGCAAGATCAACATCAAATGAGAACTAAACATGCAATTCATACAATTCCAACAAACATATTATTCCTAGGTTTCCCCTAGATTCTTCAATTCAACATCCCAAACAAACAAAATCATTAAACTCCTACCGTAATTGGTGCTAGGCCCCCTAAGGATAATAGTTTGCACCTATAGATCATTGGAAGCTTGGAAAATGACCTATGAATGAGGGCTTTGAGGTCGATCGGTCGGAATCCTTAAAGCAAGCACTTGCATGTTAGAGATCCATGCTAAAATCCTTCCTCAACTTAAGGTTTTCAAGAAAAGGGATAAGGGCTTTTACCTAGATGATCAATGGAGAAGAGGTAGGGAGATGCAAGATCGGTTTCCTTGGACCCCACCTCGATCTAGGGTCCACCTTTGCTCTTCTTCATTCTCACCCTCTTCTCTTTGCTCTCTTGATCTCTCTTTACTCCTTGGTGGTTGTGGTAAAGGAGGGTGTTATGAGAGAGCTAGGGCTTTATTTCCTAGACTTGGGCCCTTTGGCCTTAAGTTACAACAACTTCCCAAAATAGCCCTCTAGGACTCCTTATTGGTGTTGGGGCGGCCCTAACACCCCTCTGGCCACCAAATTTGGTGTGTAGGTGACTCATGGTCCGATGAGAGGTCATGCAAAGTTTGGGAACAAACGGATGAGCGAATATGGGGTTTGATCATACGGTTCATATCTTTAAATGGCCTTATGAGGTCCATTCCAGTGATTGGAGAGGTTCTGGTGGCCCTCTGGCCATGAAACTTACAGGATATGTGATCCATGGCCCAATGAAGGGCCATGCAAAATTTATAAACGATCAGATATGAGGTTTGATCACATGGGTCCGATTCGCGATCAATGGTCACCGTTCCACCATCGGGTCCCAAATTTGGTGGACGGGCGTAGAAAAATACATTAAACCTCCACCATAAATTTAGAAGAAATTCGACAGCTGAAAGTCTTATATCTCAGTTTCAATTAAGAGTGTCAGATTCTGAGACTAATGGGCTGGGGTGAGCCGCACTTTGCAAGTGCCGCTGGGACGACGTGGATAATTGACTTTTGGACGTTTACTGGGTCCGTGGTCTGCGATGGACTACAAGCCTAGTGAGATTAATGCTTCCTTAAATTTTTATAATTTTCTGACCTTCCCGTGTCACGGTGCATGGGTTGTTGCTAAGTGTAAACGGCCATCTGGCTTGGCGGCCCGCACTAGGTCCTATCATGACCCGTCTAGTCTACTCAATTAGGCTAATTCTAGATTAATTTACTTGCGGTACCTCACCATGAGTAGTTTAAACGAGTGGTCCTGCGACAAATCCTACGTGGATGCCCCTAGATACCATGCTGGTTGGACGGGACGTTACAGTCTGACTGAGCCAACCTTGAAGGTAGTTTGGTAGAGCTATCCATAATCATAGTCGGGCCGAGCTGACGTCAAAGATGGTCGAATCGTATTTTCCCATAATAGGTGATATGCAGTGATTGTACCAAATAAAATGGAAAATGATACATGTGGCGTCTGCACTTGAATTTCACACGGAGCATTTTTTCAGCAAAGAGACGAAAAAAAGCCATTTCTTTTCCGCTGGGAAAACGGTGGTCCCACAAAGATCATCACTGATACACTCGCTCGAACGCGGATTGCGTCTTACCCCCGTCGATCTCCAGCTAGGAACGAGCAGTAGCTTTGAGTGGCCATCGTGATGTGTGGGTCTTATCTACACCGTTCATTCATATCATTTTAAGGTTTATGCCAAAAAATGAGGCAGATGGAAGGACACAAGAAGCAACAGTGATAATAATTCTCACCGTTGAAACTTATCTCGAGCCCACTGTGATATTTATTTGTCGTCCAACTTGTTCATAAAGTTACATAAACCTGTAAGAGTTTAATCCCCATTGTGTAGTCCACTTGAGCGATTTGCCTCATTTTTTGGCCTATGAAAAAATGGATGGACTGTGTGGATAATACCTGTTGCTGCAAAAATCTTGACTACCCTCCGCTCGAATGTAAGAACTCCAAACCGTTCTTGAGTCCTGGACCTGCGAAACAGTGGTGAGCAAAGGAGACCCTGGCTTAAATAGGGGACCATCCGATGCCTAAGTCAGGTCAAGGTAATCTGTGTCTAAGTTGAATTGTAGAGGGAGAGTGCAAGATATTTCATACCTGTTTCCTTCCCGCAAGACGCTATTTATACCCCCCCCCCGAGATGGGCATGTGCGCATAAATTTGCGCATCTTAGGGCATTCGTCACATCCCGTGGGAGATTCGGCTACCCAGTCGTCGTGTGATCGTGCGGACGTGGGCGGCGCTAATGGGACACCTCATGGTCCCCTTCATAAGTGAATTTTGATCCAAGTCCCAAACTGACCGCCTCAGCCTCGAATCACTCCGAGCTGACTGCCTCGGCCTCGGATCATTCCAGGATCCCGCTCTGAATCCCGAGTCGATAGCCCCGGCCCCAGATCGTTCCACTTAGGCCTCGGAGCGAAGGCGAAACTGATGCCGAACTGGAAGTCCTTCCCTCGACTATTCTCGTAACTTTGAGTTTAGCCTTATGCCTCAAGTCGGCTCTGAATAACCTCAGACCTCGAAGTTGAGACATCTCTGATCTTCCCATAACAATACCCATACATCACGATGGCCACTCACACCAGTACTTGAGTGATACCATCTGCTATTCAAGTGATCTTCGTGGTGTGGCCCACCCATTTCATGGACCAGATATTTGGGATGTGTGGCACATTGGCATGAAAGAAATTTGGGACTTATGGCACAAAAAAGGATTTCCCTTCCTGTGGCAAGCAAAGGATCCAATTGGAAAGAGATCACTTATATCGGCCACGCAGGAAAATCCTGCTTGTGGCAAGCAAAGGATCTCGATTCAAAAGATCTCACTTATATCTGCCACGTTTGACTATCTTTTCGTTGTCTTCTCTTTTCTGGGACGCGGATTGCGTCCTACCCCTGCCCGGACGGCAATCCGTCCGGGCAGGGCTCTGTGGGACCCACCGTGATGTAAGTGTTTTATCCACGCCGTTCTTCGCTTTTCTCGTATCATTTTAAAATATAGTCCTAAAAATGAAGAGGTACATAGCTCTAGTGCATGGACCACACCAAAGGAAGCTGCAGTGATAATGACACCCACTGTAAAAACCTTTATAAAGACCACTGATATATATATATATATATATATATATATATATATATATATATATATATATACACACACACACACACACACATTTTTTCCATCCAAACTATTCATAAGGTCATGTAGACGTGGATGAAGTGAAAACAAAAATATCAGCTTGATCCGAGACTTCTCTAGCTCCCAGGAAGTTTTTAACGGTGGAAGTTCAATCCCCACTTTATGTTCCACTTAAGCCCTGGACCTGCCTCATTTTTTAGATCATACCTTAAAATGATCTTATAAAAATTATTAACGGCGTGGATAAAACACTTACATCACGGTGGGCCCCACAGATCCCTGCCCGGACGAATTACCGTCCGGGCGGGGGTAGGACGCAATCCGCATCCTCTTTTCTGACTCTGGCAAGGGAAGCGGTTGGCTGATGTACCACGGATGCGGATTGCGTCCTACCCCCTCCCAGACGGTAATCCGTCCGGGCAGGTCTCTGTGGGGTCCACCATTATGTTAGTGTTTTATCCATGCCGTTGAACGATTTTTTCAGATAAATTTAATATGTCAACCAAAAAATAAGGCAGGTCTAAGGCTTGAGTGGACCACAAAGTGGGGATTGAACGTCCACAGTAAAAGCTTCTTGGGAGCCAGAGAAGTTTCGGATCAAGCTGATATTTATGTTTTCACTTCATCCACGTCTGCATGACCTTATGAATAGGTTTTATGGTAAAAAAAAACATCACGTGGGTCCGTAGTAAGGTTTCAATGGTGGGTGTCATATCAGTGCAGGTTCATTTGTTGTTGTCCACTTAAGCCTTAAACCTGGCTCATTTTTTGGTTGACATAATAAATTTATCTGAAAAAATCGTTTAACGACGTGGATAAAACACTTACATAACGGTAGGCCACACAGAGCCCTGCCCGGACTGATTACCATCTAGGTGGGGGTAGGACGCAATCCGCGTCCGGTGTACCACACACCACGAGCTACGTGGTGTGGGCTTGGAGTTGTAAGAACGGTTCAAACGAGATCAAAGTTATATGAACCCAACTATGAGGTATTTATTATATCCATACCGTTTTATCCATTCTAAGATATCAATTTAGAGCATGAACCCAAAAATGAATCATATCCAAAGTTTAAGTGAAACACACCACAAATAATAGTGTGACAATGATTCTCACCGTTAAAACATTCGTACAGCCCCCTAACTTTTATTTTCCATACAATCTCTTCATGATATCACAAAGACCGGAATGTGGTCCGAAAACAAGCATTATATTAATTCAAAACTTCTGTTACCCAAAAGGATTTCAATGGTAGAGTTCAATCTCTCACTACTTTTTGCACTGTGATTAGCTTTATTTATCTTTGGATCTGACTTATTTTTTAGTACAACCCTTATTATCCATTGGTGACGCCAACACACCAGCTAGAGTTGGTGGTAAACTAGCTAATCCGCATGCTCACGCAAGAGGACATGTGGGACACAGATTCGGTAGTGACCCATCTGGCACCTTGCGGGCTTTGATGTATATGTTTTATCCATTTCTTCCATCCTCTTTTTTTTCGGGCTTATTATATGGCACGACTCAAAAAATGACGCAGATTCAAATACCAGATAGATCACACCGAGGTAAAGAATGGTAATTAAACACCCAACACTAAAAATTTACTAGGACTCGTTGTAATGTTTATTTGCCATCCAACCTCTTGATTAGGTCCGGGAGAAAGTAAAACACAAATATCAGCATAATATGACAGGACACGGAGATCTAAGGTCTAACATATATGTATTATGTATCCACACCGTACATTCATTTTTCCAGTGGATCATGCCATAAGAAATCCTACCATTAAAAACTTCTTACGGTATATACCTTAATGTTTGTGTGATGTTTATTTACCATCCAATCTGTTGATAAGCTTACCTGAGCTGGGATGAACGGAAAAAAATAATAATAATAAAAAATGTCAGCCTGATCTAAAACTTTTGTGGTTCATTAATGGTCAATCGACACTTTTTCTTATAGTAGGGTCCACCTGATAATTGGATGTGCTAGCTTCATTTATGGAATAATGGCTTAAAATGATTGAAAAAACGAATGTATAGCGTGGATGTATGATACACACATCAAGATGGGGCCACGGTAACCCCATGGTAAGGGCCACACCGTCTTGGGTGGGGCTGGGTCTCACCTAATCCGCAATCAGTTACAGTAGCGAGAAGAACAAAAGATTGAATGGATTGGATCTTTTACTCCAGGTAAATTTTTGGGCCATTTTCGATCCACGTTGGCACCCACTGTATCAACGGTCTAGATCACGAAAGCATGGCCGCATTGAAAACATAAAACATGCGGGGATAGTATGAACTTCTTCAAGGGGAGAATCTTTATAATCCAAGATACAAGTGGATAGCGGGCCGCATTTAAAACGTGGGCATGTTTTTGGAGACCCTGGATCCACCTAAGGTGGGCGGGACCCCTGATTGTGGGGGCCACATTGATGTATGTGACTGCTTCCACGCCATCCATCCTATTGAAAGATAATTTTAGTGCATGATACAAAAAATGAAGTTTATCCAAATCTCAGGTGGATCATAATACAGGAAATAGTGGTAATTGACCATTAAAAACTTTTTGTGGGCCACGAAAGTTTTGGATCAAGCTCATATTTGTGTGGTCTCTTCATCTAGATCTTTGTGACCTTATCAACAGGTTGGATGGAAAAGAAATATTCTGGTGGCCCTCATGAAGTTTTTAATGGTGGGGATTTAATCACTACTATTTCGTGTGATTTGGCTCACATAAGATTTTGATCTGCCTCATTTTTGGAATCATGCCCTAAAATGAGCTTTCAAAACGGTTGGACAGTGTAGATTTAAGGCACATTCATCAGCGTGTGCCCCATAGTAAGGGATCCCACCCACTTAGGTGTATCTGGGTCTCACCTAATCGGCTCCCAATTTGGGAGGGATGATATAGTTAGGGGCGTATATTGAGTTGAATCGAGTCGAGCTAGCCTCAGTTCAACTTGGCTCGGCCACTAGCTGACCGCAACTCGAAATCAGCTCGGCACAGTCCTCGAGCCTGACTGGCCAGCTTGGCTCGATTTGGTCATCAGCTAGCTCAGGCCAGCTCGAGCCAAGTTCGAGCCCAAATTGAGCCGAGTTCGTCTGTGCAGCATTTTCAGAAACACCTGAACTGCACCTTTAAAATATCATTGTATTTAAGACAAAAGCAATGGTTTTACAGGTATTTTATCAAACACCCTCTAAGTAATATAAAAATCAAGAGAAAAGGATATTGGTTTCATATACATACCTTCCTTGCCACCAACCACACTTGGTGAGCACCATTAATATTAAAGTAGTCAAGTCACCGAATTGGTTTGATCCGAGTTCGATTCAAGCTGGGTTCAATTCGAGTCGAGTCGGGGCAAGGTCGAACTCATTTTCGAACTCAAAAAATTAGCTTGACTCAACTCGAACTCAGCTTTGAACCGAGTCGAATCGAGCTTTTTCAAGTCGAGTCGAGTTGAGCAAGCTAATGGAGCTAGCTCGGTTCGTGTACACCTCTAGATATAGTGGACCTAGATTGTGTCCTACCCACGCCAGTCTCTAGCCCCGGACGGGCGGTTCTGTGGGTGGGCCCACTGTGATGTATCAGTTTATTCACACAGTCCACCCCTCCTCCCAGTATAATAACAAAAATGAGGCATAACAAAAACAAGGCAGATCCAACGCTCAAGTGGACCACACAACAGATGACCCTTAAATTTATTGCAACAGGCATTTAATGCAACTAAGCTTATTATTTGGTGTGGTCCAATTATGCGTTGGATCCGACTCATTTTTATCATTGTACTTTAAAATGATCCTAGAGGAGGGATAGACGGCGTGGATAAACCGATACATCACCGTGGGCCCGCCCATAGAACTGACCTTTCGAGCTAGAGACGGCGGGGTTAGGACGCAATCCGCGTCCTGACATAGCGGAGCCTGTAGAAACGAAATATAATAGAGCCATCTCTCGGCAGCACACGTGGTAGGATGTCCAATGGTTTGGGACAGCATATCCAGTCATCCGTGCTGTGGACGGCAAATCTTTCAAAATATTCATTGATCGTATGATCCTATCCATCTGATCGGTGGCTTTCAAAGAGATCTTTTAAAATATTCATTGATCGGATGATCCTATATATCCATCTGATCAATGGCCTCCAAAGATGCAGTACAAAAACACGTAATTTACATGGTCAAACATCAGTTCGGGGAAGTGAAAGACAAATGTGTCTAGAATGGGGCAATGGGTGTTGATTTTCAAAACAAGTCATCGACGATGGACCCACTACAACATCTGCGATTGATAGATCACTCTCTCCGAAAGATGGGCCTCAGTGAACTTGTGTTTCTGGCCTCATCACATCCGGGGGGCCTCCACACGCACACTTCGACGACATGATAAGACTTGAGTATCCAGGCGAGTTTGCTATGGGTCCTAACCGCTGAACGGCTTGGATCTTGCACCCTCTTGATTTATCTCTTCATATTCTAATTTAATATTTGATGGAGATGAGGGAAGGCTGCTGGCTTAACGAAATGATCACAATTTGCATTCAACATAAATAAAAAAAATTTTAAAAAAAATTCCTTTCTCAACTGTCTACATGATCATATAAATGGATAATAATTATTTCTACCACAGTATTCTAAATTAAAGTTGTATGTAATACTAATACCATTCTCATATCCTTAAAACTTTTAATATGATGTGATTATATGCATACAGATGTAACTTGCCTAATATGTATTGTATCCACGTTGTCCATCCATTTTGCAATGTCATTTTTGGACATTACCTCAAATATCAACTTCATCTGAGCCGTATGAAGTTTGTAATGGCACATGTTCAATCCTCACTGCTTTTTATTGTATGGTTAATTTTCATTGTGGACCTTCCTCATTTTTTTATTTTTTTTTTCTTTCCATAGAATGGTTGTTTTATAAGATGAATGGACACATATACATCAAGATAGTCTCACCCAACTATCAACCATGTCATGTCATTGCACCTCTCCTCATTTAAGTCACATGTTACTCTAGTTTGATAGATTGGTTTATCTAATCAACTTTTTAAAAAAATAATGATGTGAGTTTTACACTACATTTACTATCGAAATCACGCCATCCAAACCGGCGGCCGATTAAACGAGCCCGATCATCCCATACCCAGCTCAAAACGGATCCCTATTATTCTGGCCATCCTTTGCACTACAAACTGATCCTCACCCTTCCGATCAATTGATTCTTTTGTGGGCCACGTGCAACTTTCAGTGGCCGTCTAAAATAATGCTTCTGATACGGACGACCAGGAAGATCGCTCGGCTACATCCATCCAAGTAGTAGTCTTCTACTGAAGAGTCTTACCGGCCGTAAAATCAGTTTGGACCCTTCTGACCCACCACGCAATAACCCAGACCGTTCAGATCTGAATGGTCAGGATCAACAAGATTAAAGTTAGGAATCTAACCATCCCTACAAAACTTGAAAGTTCCAGATAAATAGTTTTAAATTAACTCCGTATGGATGGTAACGATCTCCAATCAAGGAGATTTCTGCCACGTGGCCCAACGGATTGGGATCATATCTAAATGACCGTTTCGGATCGTCACATGAGCCTCGCTAATCCGCAACGCAGCCCATGAACGGTTTGTCCACTGATCAGGTACGGGCCACGGTTTATGAAAGAAACCAACGGCTAAAAAACATGGCCAGACGTTTCTAACAAGGTGGCCCACCTGATCAGAACCTGCCTACGTGGCATCACAAGCACTAACTAAAAAAAAATCACAAATTCCATTAAAATAAAATAATAACAAAGCATTACAATTACAAACCGGGAATAAATGTAAAAAACCACACATCTTCAAATAGGCCTCATGAATTTCCAAACCCACCCGGTTTCCCGGCGGAACTAGCCGTCGGAAAACCGCTCGGGTGGATTTTCTTGCCGGATCCGAAAATTCTACAGCTGGGCTTCTTCTCTTCACTGCTCCGGCCTTCTTTTCCTCCTCCTCCTTCTTCTCCTTCCATTCTCTTCATCTTTTCTTTGTGAATCTTTCGTAGAACGTAGGCCTCAGCGAAGCTACCCATCGTCGCCATGCCGGAAAACCAGAGACCAGAGCAGAGAGCTAGTCGGAGATTTGTGGTTCAGATGTGGACGGTAGATTTAAAGGGTTGGGGTGAGCCAGAATTTATAGCATTTGGGTTAGCGTGGCGATCAAGTTAGGACTTTTTGGATGGAGTTCTCTTTACGTCCGTCGTGACGTAATCCAAAGTTTGTTGCCACCCACTGGGGCCCACATTCTGAAATGGTCCAGTGATTTGAACTGCACTGCTACTACTACATATAAGGTATTTTACAATTTCCTGACAATGACCTTCGATTTTAGATTTCAATGAGAGCCGTTGAAAGTTTCTTTTGATTGTTCTAAATTCATCTCCAGAAGATGATAGTCAGAATCAGTGTCTCAGATAAGTTTTCTTAAAGTAGCCCATGTAGCATAGACTTCATAACACGGACGGTTCCGATTATCAGAACACTCAGCCTGTGGGCTCCAGTGGGCAGCGACACACGATAAATTATAGGTCGCGGCAGAAGGAAAACAAACTCCTTATGGCGCGTGAGTCACAGGTGACGATTTTAGTTGGAGCAATGGCAACATGCGGCAACTGTACGGTTTGTACCGAAGAAAAAAATGAAGAAATGACTAGAAAGGCCGATACATATGGACGCGGATTGCGTCCTACCGCCGCCCGTCTCTACGCCGAACCTGCAGGCGGGCCCACTGTGATGTATCCGTTTATCAAAGCCGTTCATCCTTTTTCTCGGATCAAAGTGAGTCAGATCCAACACTCAAATGGACCACACCACAACAGATGACTCTTGCATTTAATGCAACCAAGCTTATTATTTAGTGTGGTACACTTGAGCGTTGGATATGAGTCGTTTTTGTGTTATGCCTTAAAATGGTAAGAGAAAAGGGATGGACAGCTTGGATAAACGGATGTATCACGGTGGGCCCACCCACAGAACTGCCCATTCGGAGCTAGAGGCTGGCGGGGGTAGGACGCAATCCGCGTCCAATACATTATACTCAATAGGTGGGTCCCACTAATATTCTTGAATAATAGTATCGGCCGTCCAATGATTTTGAATTCATGTCGCATTGGGTTTGTGTGTTGATCTGATTTTCATGTTTATTGATCATCATATGGTGTGGCCCACCTTTTTCATGGATGGGATATTCCGCACATTTGACACATTGGCGTGAGAGAAATGCTTTTATAGATAGATCACACGCATCCGCCGCATTTGACCATCCTTTCGTTGTTTCTCTTTTGTCACTTACTCGGGCTGAGGACTTGTGTAGTACCCTTTGTATCTAGACTTTACTGGTGGAACCCTCAGATATGTAGATCCAAGCCGTTGATACGATGGGATCCACTGGATGGAGGTTTGTTTGAACATCTTATCACATTTATAGGAAGCTGACAACTAAACGGTCTGTCGGTAGGGTAGAGAGCAACGGTCGCCACTTACAAAAGGCTGAATAACAAGGGATGGAATGGATTGGATCTTACATTCCAAGGTAGAGGTGTACACGAGTTGAGCCAAGCCGAGCTGAGCTTTGTCAAGCTTGTGCTTGGCTCGGATTGGTCGAGTCTTAGCTCGTGCTCGACTTGGCCGAGTTCAAGCTGAGTTCGAGTTTGAGTTTGAGTCTTCGAGCTAGTGGTCGCTGGTCGAAACTGGTCGGACTTAATATATATTTAATAGGTCCGTCTAGCCAGTGGTCACTAGTCGGATGGGTTCGTCCGACCAGTGGTCGTTAGTTGGATGAGTTCCGCTACTCGGACGGTCGAAAAAAATGGAAAGAGTGGAGGTTGGAGGATAAGACTCACTTTTGAAAGAAATGCTGCCGGACAGACGGGGGACAGCCGGACAAATGCTGGATGAACGAAATGTCACTGGACAGATGCTCGACAAACAAAATGTAGTCAGACAGACAGCCAATTTGGACAATTTGGAAGGAGATATCGGGTGATTTAGGGCAATTCGGGCAAAAGGGATGGAGAACGGGTAAGGCTTGCTGATTTGGCGTATGGGTAAGGTTAGGCAATTAGGTAGAGTTTTTTAAAATTTTTTTATATATAACTTAAAATTGAGTTGAGTTGAGTTGAGTCGAGCTTAATACCGAGTCGAGATACATCCAACTTGAACTCGACTAGAAATGTTCCGAACACCCAAAATATAACTTAACTCGTTTCGAACAATGATTTGATCCGAGCTGACTCGAGCGAGTTATCGAGCTTGGACTACTTGTGTACAACTCAACTCCAGTTAATTTTTAGGTCCTTTTCCATCCACGCTGGCACCCACTATAAAAGCATGGCACCTATTTAAAAAACAAAAAACGCCAGGATATTATGAATATGTTGGAGACGATGATTTTTATAATCCAAGCTGCTAGTGCTAGTGGAGAGTGGGTACATATATAAAACTGAGGCATGTTTTTGGTGAGATGATATGGTGGGGACGCATAACCGGAATGACACGCTAGTGGGTGTTGCCATGTCTGTGGGGCCCACCTTGATGTATATATTGTATATCCACACTGTCCATCAGGTTTTTCAGATAATTTAAGGGTAAGGTTCAAAAAATAAAGCAGACCCAAATCTCAATCGGACCACACCAAAGTGTAATGTTAATATGCCGTCCAACCTGTTGATAAGGTCTTACGGATCTGGTTGATATTTGAAAACACAAACGCCAGCTTGAACCCAAACTTACGAAGGCTCCGATAAGATTTAAAGGTGAGCATTCAATCCTGACAATGTGGCCCACTTGAGAAATGGATCTGCTTGACTTTTGGCACCATTCGGTGTGGATATACAGCACGTTACATAAAGGTGGGGCCCATGGTCAGGGCAACACCCACCAACTCTCCGCAGCATGGGGCAAGATGACTGATAATTTGGGACCGCATATCCACTTATTCCTGCTGTTGATGGCAAATCTTTTAAAATATTTATAGATAGGAAGATCCTATCCATCTGATCAGTGGCCTCTAAAGATACGGTAGAAAACATGTAATTTCCATGGTCAAGCATCAGTAGGGGAAAGTGAAGAGAAACGATGAGTAGGATGGGATAATGGGTGTTGAATTTCAACCACAAGCCGTCCATGATAGACCAACTAGATGGACGCCTACGATCGATAGATCCACCTTTCACTTGTACATTTTAAGGGACGGTCCATCATGTACCGGTTCTACCTGCTCTACCGTATCCGCTCCCGTGTTTTAACGGTTCTCCCGTGGTCTGATGGACGTTTAATCCATCGGGTGCCACGTCAGCTCAATGTTCTTGGAAAAGGGGACTGCATCTCTTGGAAGCAGAAAGATGTGGTGCCACGTATCTCATGAGGCGTGAATGGCCTACGACGGAGGAAATGCAGGTGAGACCATGGTAGCAACCGGATTTCGATCTGTACAACTGGGGCTACAGATCAGTTATCCAAGCCGTTAACTGGCGAGTGTAGGGATAAGGATTGTGTAGATTATCCTTATCCAAATAGTGTATCGGATCTCTACACTATCTACACATTCCTCTTATCTACAATGAGGCCCACCGTAGATGAGCCAACCTGCTTTACAGCGCAATCTTAACCTTCCATTGGCGGCCTTCGAATGAACGGTTAAGAGGAAAGTGCAAAGATTGCATGGCTGTGATCTTCGAATCAGGGAGAATTCTGAGTCTTAGTCCTTCCACGTTTGGGACCATCAGATCGACGATCTGGATCATTGAGCCGTGGGCCCCATGACAATGGACTGGCTGAGTGAGGTGGGCTATACATGAAAACTAAGGGCGTGTTTGGATGGCGGGTCACGTTTTACCGCATTGTATATTATAATATATTTCACCTGATGCAGCAACTCTAACAAAACATACGGTCCTTACTCTTGCCCAGGTGGTAGACTCAACTCCCGATCAAGGGTTCAAGTACACATAAGTGGTGAAATTCTACCGTGAGTGTGTGGGGGTATGCGTACATGTGTAAAAATAAAGAAAAAAGAAAAAAGAAAAAAAACGTCCACACGATAGTATGCTGGCGGGCCAAGTACATCACCAAACCAATTTTCAAAATCCCCGTGGCTTGATTTTATTGTACATTGCCGGCGGCAGTGCAGTGCTTATTGCACTACACCGCCATTGTAGAGGGATTTTTAAAACAAAAAATAAAAATAAAATCTAATGGTCGGTGTTATGTGGGCCCTACCATGATGTAAGTGTTTCATCCATGCCGTCCATATAAATTTAGAGATCATTTTAATGTATGATCCCAAAAATGAGATATATCCAAATACCAAGTGGTCCACATTACATGAAATAGTATTGAATAAGGGTCAACCATTAAAAACATTTTGAGAGCCATAAAAGTTTTGGATCAACATGATCTTTGTTTTTTTCTCTTCATTTGGGACTGTATGACATAATGAACAGATTGGATGTCAAGTAAACAGTATAGTAGGCCTTAGGAGGATTTTAATGGTGGATATCAAATCTCTATTGTTTTCATTTGTTGTGGTCACTCTGAGATTTATAATCTTTTCGATTTTGGGGTCAAGTCATAACATGATCTTAAAAAATGAATGAATGGAATGGATGAAAAACATAGATCATGGTGGGGCCCATAAGGTACCAACCACCAGCACCAAGAAGACTCTTTTTCCAAATGCAATTGTTTACTTATAAATGTCACATATAACCCAAATGATACTATGGTTTTTCAAAATGCAGACCCCATGGCCGGCCATGATTTACTTGATGGGATAGTTTTACTTCCATATATATTACTATACACGAAACCAAACATACCCTGAATGGATCAAATGATCGGAGGGCTATTTGATGTCAATGCTCCTCATTCTTGGGTAATAACCACTGTGAATTTAGGGCCCACCAAGTAAACGGTCTGGATCTTACCCGTATATGACACTAGTTCAAGATCACAGTACACGTCATTAAAAAAAAAAATAATAATAATAATAATAATGGAGAGAGTTGCCCAGGGTGGGGATGCGTCTTAATATGTTAGCATTGTCATTAAATGTGAAAATCGATCGGGTCTAATCCGGTCCCGGGAGCTCTAATATTACAATCGGGTCCGGGTTTCAATTAGAAACCCGATCGGATGGTATCCGGGTTCGGTCCAAATTGAAAGACGTTGGCTCAGGTTGGATCTGAATGACATGATCCTAAAACCGCACCCATAACTTATGGATTACGTTACGTTTTAATCGGGTCTAAGTTAGGTTTGCCTAATTTCTATTTCCAATTTGACATTGACATCTTATCATCAACCCGTTTATATTTCGGTTCCAAACTTTTCAAATAAAGCTGCACCCGTACCCGAACATATCCATCTTTAGATTTTGACGTTTCTATCTTTTTATGGACGATTTTAGCCGTACACGTAGACTTTGAAGGCATTCTTGAATTAAGGGATATGTTTCAATGATCGAAACCGTTCATACGATGTGACTTATCACAGATAAATAGCCCTTCACTATTTCACCATTTTCGTTGCAGGGCAAGCCCGACCTGGCCTAGTCCTGTAGGGCAACGGCGAGTGCCAGAGCCATCACGGCCTTTTTAGCCCGGTTAAGGCTATGGTCCGGCTAGTAGGGCTGAAAGTCGGGCAGGTTGGGTTGGGTTGGTGCTCAACCCTAACTCAACCCAAGCTTCCTATACCCCAACTCTAACCCAACTCAACCCAACCCAACCTCGGGTTGGGAATTCTCAACTCAAGCCCAACCCAAGCAATCTCGGTCGAGTTGATCTGATTGGTCGGGTGTATACGTGCTAATATTTTTATTATTAAATTAGTTTATTATATTTTAATATAGGACTCTTTTTTTGTATCTATGAATTTATTAATTATATATATATTGTTATTTTTTAACGGAAGATCCATTTTTTTTTAGGTGTGGCCCACTTAAACCTTGAATCGGAAGGATTGTCCTCATCATCACTCTGATGAACGGAGGGTCCACATCATTCGTATGACATTAGGAAAGTAAAACTTAAGGTAACCAAGCTCCTCTCACCGCACGACCTAACCTCTCTCCCCAATTCCTCCCCATTTATTCTTCACTACTATCTTTCCTTCCACCAGGCTTCATCGGTCGGAAGAGAACATTATAGTTGTACGATCAACCCCACTCAACACACCAGAACATCCATCATAATGAGAATGACTATTGTTGATTTAATTATTTGATTTTGATTTTTAAGTGATGTAGACGGATCGAGGTTCAACTCATTTGATCACGTTAACTACTTCAATCATCGGCTCGGGATGATGCCGTCGTCCTCGATATGGCCGAGTCGAGGCATCTCCAAATGATAAAAGTTCCGCACACTAAATGAGGAAACTGCGGATATAAACGGACATGTCCTATTATCTCGCCCCGTAGATACGCCCTACACAACACGATCTCAAACTCTGCCCAAATCTCTGCATTCACTGTAGAAGGTCATTCCCTCCATCAACACACAGATCAGTGAACCCAAACAAAAATGATTTTATATAACGCATTGATTATCGGATGCGAATAAGCGATGAAGAGGTATATTGAATATTTGTGTTAATCACATAATCCCATGGGTCATCACACCCATATATCTGCTTTTGCGAATAGGTATACGCAACATTGAAGACTTTTATATTTTATATCTCCCTTTCTCCTAAACTTAGACCCGGATTATTTATTTATTTATGTCAATGACTTAGGCATTGGAGGGTCCCCCGCAATATTTAATCACAATTATTAGTCTCCTTGTATTGCTCGATTGCTTTATGTGCGGGATTCCAGTCCGTCGCATGTTATTTAGTGTGTGAAGAGGGGAAGAGGGCTGACCAGATTTTGACCTCAACATATATGATTATTCACCGTAAAGAATTTTATTTTTTTTTTCTTAAAAAAAAAAGCTAAAATATAGGACAACTAAAAAGTCATGTAGCATAGCACCCAATCTATTTGAGAGAGATAAATCTGGCATATTTTGTTAGCTTGAGTCCTTGATAATGACATGAACAAATGAGACCCGACATCACTAGTGTGCCTTAGACACAAACGATCTACACTCAATTATAATTTATAAGTAACATATATATTGATCGGGTTCGGGTTCGGGTTGGGTTGGGCAACCCGAGATCTCAACCTGAGCCCAACCCAAGTTTTATCAGGTTGGTGTTTGTATAGCCCAAGCTTGAGATCGGACCCGATATATCCTGCCCAAGCCCAATCCAATGTCGGGTCAGTCGGGTTGAACCCGCCCAACTTTCAGCCCTACCGGCTAGGGTCAGGGCTGGGCTAGGACTAACGCTGGCCTAGCCATAGCGGGGCCCATTGCCACCAACTTAATAGTGTAAATACTTATCTCACAATGTCACAACTCTAGCTTCATTTTGTACAGATTGGGCCCATGATTAAGTGATCCACACCGTTGATCTGAGAGAACCTATCACGGTTGGTATGTCCATAAAAAACCATATTAAGAGAAAATTGGATTCATACTAGCTATACATAAAAAAAGAAAAAGAAAAAGAGCCAATAGTTGGATGGTATGGATCTTTGAATCCAGAAGAGCTCTTTTTCCTTTTATCTGGCGTTCAATGAAACGAATGGTCTGATTTAGGCGAACCATGGGCCCCACCTGTGTAGAGTCTGTAGACTAAGTGCAGCAGGAAACAGTTCACATTTTGATGTATTAGGGCTCTACATCTCCACGGGATCCCACATGCATGGTCAGATGGATAAGATTTTGTGGGGAAGAGAGAGTTTACGCCCAAGTAGGATTTAGTAGGACTGCTGATGGGCCGGGCTTAAGGCTGTCTACGGCTCGGATTTTGAATTGATTGGGCCAACGAACCCATTTACTGACATAGTATTTAGCTCGTGCTTGAAATGAAATGAAAACTCCAGTCAACAAAGAATATTTAAAATAATCATTTAAGTATAAAAAATCAGAAATCAAAGAGTGAGTTCAATCCTTACTACCCTCTGCTTCCACGGTTTGTACTTCTTTTAAGTTTTCTATGGGAGTAGGGTGGATCTAATCACCTGATTCCACTAATTCTACAGTTAAGATGTCTCCTGAATTACGATCAATGATTTAGATCACGTAAAAAGTGGATCGAATCACCATTCTAATTCCTCTGATTTTACGGTTAAGATGACTCCAAAATTACGATCAATGATTTAAATCATTTAAAGACATAACTAATGGCCAAAGATCATTATTCTTCCTCGCTTATGTTTTCAGAAATATTTTCAATTTTGGATAATTTTGATTTCTTTTAAAACGAGAGAATGGTTTTCCTTATATGAAAGAGATATAGAAGAGAATGTAAGAAAAGTTCATATAAGGTAGTGCTTATGCCATCACATCCTCTACCTCTCCTATATCCTAATCTTCTTTGAATTTTAAAATTCAAAAATTTTAAATATCAGAGAGAAAATAGGAATGTGGGACCCACCTTGTTGTATTTTTTAGAATAAAAATAAATTTCAAAAATAAAAGTAGTTTTTAGAAAGTAAATAAATATATTAATTATTTAAACTTTTTATAAATAGTGTGTATAGCTAGTCAGTAAGATAAGGGGTTTTTGCTTATGCAACCAGGGTTTAAATCTCCTCAAGGACGCACATGCGCATCGTCGCAAGGAGCTAAGAGAGCCTTAGTCTTTTTTGGCACTCGGTTTAAATTTTTTGGGTCATGTTTTATTACCTTTTTTGTTGATTGAGAGTAATTATGACATGATTATACATGTGGCACCTATGTCATGTGTCGCTTAACATGTGGATTGATTTTTCTGTTGGATAATCCTTGAATAGTACATAAATAAGCCCATAGACAAAGAGTCAAGTTCTTTTCGCTAAAAGGCAATTATTTACTGTGAATGAGTCTGGATTTCTTGAAGAGGCACTTTAGCACCTCTTCAGGAAGAAATTCATAATCCTTCAATTGATATAAATCTTGGATTATAGAATCCAGAAAATATACTCTTAATCCTTAACATTATATCATCTTCTGTGCAATTACTGTCGATCTAATATCTTCTTGAGTTTTTTTTTTTTTTTTTTTTTTTTTTTTTTTTCTCGAACCTCTTAAGGCATATCGATGTCAAAATTGGAGATCTGTTCAACGCTTAAATGTGCAAATTTTCGTGTTAAAAATTGGATTGAGAGTTCATTGTATCCTGAAGACAATTTGTAGATTTCCTTCATCTGCACTTGCTGGAATTTCTAGAAAAAGGGCAGCATATCTATCTTGAGAAATCGACTATTCGAGTCGAGCCTTGAACCCGATAAACCTGATCGTTTTCTTCTATCCTCTGCTGTGAATTAATTTCTAACACACCCACCAATGGTTACCCACAAATTGGCCCCACTTGCAGACCCAGCTTAGTTCCTTAGCATTATTTGCCTTGATATAACCAGCCACTGGTTGCAAATGTATAGTTGTTGTTGTTATTATTATTATTATTATTATTATTATTATTATTATATCGAATCAATTAACATCCATTTTAAGGCATGCAATCAATGAAAACCTATGCCCATCCCCCATGCACCAAAACCCCCATAAATGGGGTCAGTTGATGTATTTTCTTTCCCAACAATCTATTTGTTGACACCAAGAGTTTTTTGGGCCACAGGCCATCCACAGTGGGGAATGATATGGACAGTTCGGACCACTAAACCATGGGACCCACTTGCACAGACTGAAAACCTGGGATACTAAAAACCCTCAGAGCATTCTATAATGCCTCTAAATCATACCCAACAAAACGCAAAACAGTTGGCCAATATGAAACTTCAATATCAATAAGTTATTTGATACTCTGGCAGAGTGAGCTCAAAAATTATAAACATGGCACACTTGTAACTCAAATTGAACAGCCCAAATAGGCAAAACCCACTATAAGTAGGTCATAAACATAAAAATCAAATTGATTGGACGATTCTAACATCTGATTGATGGACATACTGCCAGTTTTCAATGCCAACCATCCATTATATGTCCACCGACCAACCAGTAAAAACATCACTGATCTGAAGCCACAGTTTGGAGGGTTTAATCTGAATTACACATGTCACAACGTGTACTATTTTTGAGTTCATACATATGAACCAACACACTCAACCAGAGTATCAAAGCTCTCTCTTTCAATTTGGAAAACCATAAGAAGTTCAAATAAAGAGTCTAATCATGTTTAAAGACAGTCTAATCACACTGTAGAGTAGTAAGCTTACATTGTAAGATTGAAAGGAGTAAATTCATGTAAAAAATGCTAATAAAGAGTCTAATCACGTCTAAAACTGTCTAATCACGCCGTCTTTCTTTCTAGTAGTAAGCTTATGTTGTAAAATTGAGAAGACTACTGCATTGAAGGGCTGACGAGAACATGCTATCCAAGAACATGACCACTGTTTTTATTTGTGAGAAAGAAAATTCACAAAAGATTCTTATCTGAAGAGATTCCGCAACCTCCTTGAAGCCTCAAGAACGCATTTCCGACGACCGAATGAGCTAACTCTGATAAACCCATCGCCACCTGGGCCGAATCCTATACCCGGGACTGTAATTATGTGTGTTTTCTCGAGGATCTCTGAAAACACATCCCACGATCTCCGACCTGGGAAATGGACCCAAATGTAGGGTGCATTTTTACCTCCGTACACCTTCAAGCCGAGCGACGAAAATGTTTCAGCTAATATTTCGGCATTCTCCTTGTAGAAAGCAATCACACGACGTATGGCCTGAAACATAATGGTCGAAGGAAAATTGGGTCACTGACCAACTGAATTTGTAATATAGACCGAAATGCAGTTGCATAAAAAGGCTATAACAATTTAAAGAAAGATTTTACATGCAGAAACAGTTTAAGATTGCGTTTGGATGCTCAATTGAATTGAATTGCAATAAGTGAATTCAATGATGTGTGAACAACCAAAGAGTGTAGATCCAGTGTAATGAGGGACTAAGCCCCAATAGCAATCATGATTGTTTCAGATATTTGGAATTAAGAGGGTCTGTTCATCAGCATGGATGAAAATGGTGCCACCCTCAGTTGGTCATTTCTTATATAGGGTCATGCTCCAATGGCAAGAGTATCACTAGGACACCATGGGCCCCACGTGCTGTGAAGATGACATCCAACCCATACAAGATGTGGTCCCCACCATGATATATCCCCATATTAAAATCACGCCAATCCAATCATTAGTGGGGCACACCATAGAGAACAGAGGACATCCACTTGAAAGCCTCCAAATTGCAGGTAGGCCCAACGGGGCTGCATGAATGACATCCAACCCGTCCAAGAGGTGCAACCCACATGAAAATGGGACACTTAAAAAAAAAATCAGGCCCAACCAAATATCAGGGTGAGTCCCCGAGTGTGGTTTTGGGGTTTTTTCCTGGATTGTTTTCCATTGTTTTCTATGTTACAGCCCACCTGATAATTGGATCAGCTTGCACCTGTGGATTGGATGGGCCTGATTTTTTGGGGTCTTACCATCATGTTGTGATTCAAATCTTTAACAGATTGGGTTTCATCAGCACAATACGTGGGACCCACAACGGCCCGGTACCACTGGAGCACACCCCTCTTGTATATTGTGTTAGTTGTTGCAATTCAGCTGCCTTGAACATCCAAACACATGCTAATACTGGTCTGCCTTATAGAGGAACAACAATCCAGCTATCTAATTCCAGACTGAGGTCTCAATGGTGCAATTTGGAACTTATACCATAAAACCTTCTGACGAAAGGCAAGCTAGCCCACCAGCCTGAGCAATGTTGGATGCACCATTAAAGCAGGTACAGACGATGCGATTGAAGTCCTTTATAACTGGAAATCCATTCGAAAATAACAGCTCCTCAGGGACTACGGTCCAACCTAGGCGAACACCGGTAAACCCCGCGAATTTGGAGAAGGATGAAATTTCAATGGCGACCTACAGAATAATCATACCCATCTTAGGGGGGAAAAGATAGCTAGAACAAAAAATCAAGAAAGCAAGTTAGGCTGCACTAATGAGTGCCTTCTCCACCATTACCTAAATGTTGGTGACTCATCCATTGTAACCTGTGTGGTTCTTGGGTTATGCTCCATCCACAAAGGGGGGCGAGATTTTGTATACATGCCACGTGTACGGTGGATGAGTCACCCATCGATAAATGGTGAAAAATGCATATGGTTGTTTAGTGCGGATGCATGCATGAGAATGATGTGTGTCTATTCATTCACATGTGCATGTAGCATATGCACATGAATAGACAGTGAGATTGTTTGTATCATTGAGCATGCCTCTCTGGCGCCAGGAATTTCGTAAATGGATCTTGGGCTGTCATCCGAGATGTAAGTTGCATATGCAGAGTCGCAGACTATAATAGATCCGTTCTTGCTCGCGAATTCCACCAGTTGCTTCAATTGCTCCCTTGATGCAGCATGGCCAGTTGGGTTGTTTGGAGAGCAGAAGAAAATCACATCCGTCCGTGGAATAGTCGACAAGTCAGGAAAGAAGTGACCACTGGGCATGCATTTCATGTACTCAATCTTCTCATACCTCCCTGTATCTGATTGGAAATCGCCAGCCTGACCCATTATGACACTAGTGTCTATGTATGCCTGTTGTTACAAGAATGTATTCCATCAGTCAGACCAAAAACCAAAAAAAAAAAAAGAAGAAGAAGAAGAACAAGTCACTCAAAAGGGCATGTTTGGATTGAGAAAATCCAAAATGTGGACATGGCAAACCCTAATGGAAAACATCAGGAAATGAAAAACTGTGGAATCCGACAGTAATTCCATTGTCTGGTTTGGAGTGGTATTTTCCATAGACTATGTTTAGAAGTCAACAGTTAAACAACAAGAGCAGGCTTCTTTTTTTAACATGGTTTTACTCATTTTTTGAGGAAAAGTTAGGAAATGCAAAGAATATTTCTACCCTCTGAACATGAGCCAAGGTGTGAGATCCATGCATTTCATGACATGGGCTCCACCTTAGATGTGTGTGGTCTGAAATTAAGGGCAATTTGGCCAATGGGAGGGCCTCACTTGTACAAAAAATGCATGGTTGATATAATTCAATGCGAGTCTGGCCCACCTGATGACTGGACCAGCCTGATTTTCAGGCCACTGAACATTCACGGTGGGGCTCACCGTATGATCAACCCAGACCCAGCATATGTGGGGAGACTTGCAAGTAGCCTTTGGGGCTCATTGATGATTTTAAAACAAGCATACAAGTAGATTATGTAGTATCATTCAAATGTCAGGCACAGGGTTTCAGCTGTACTATGTTTGTTTTATGAACTACCCAAGAAAGATACAGGTGTAATGACATTACCGGAAAGGATGGGTCCTGAACAGCTATTGTGACATTGGATCCCAGGAGCATCTGTGAGAGAAAAGAGAGAGAATGAGAAATAAAAGTCAGGACCCAATCTTCAAATGCAGTAAGTAGATACTAGTATATGCTACATGAAACAGAGGAATTACAAGATTCACCACTGAGTGTACAGTATCCTTCGATGCTCGTTTTGTACAAGTAAGGCCTGTGATACAATGATCTAGACAGTCCGTCTGATGGGCCCCAAAATGTATGTACCATGCTCCAAACTCCCCCAGATTGTAAGATCCTACCCATCCAATTTTTGGCCTTTTTATCCATTGAATGTGGACGGTTGCTAATATTCTACAAGTCTGCAGGGCCCATGATTCCATGTTCCAGACAGTCAATCTGATGGGTCCCAAACATGGATGCACCATGACCCAAAAATCTTCAAAATTGGAAGATCCCAACCATCCAATTTGGCTTCTCTTTTTTTCTGTTGAATGTGGATGGTTGCTCCATCCTTTCTTAACCATCTATTTTGTAGGCCATGGATCTAAAAGGGTTAGGATTGTCCCTCTTGGAAATTCTGAAGTACTGTTCATCCACGGTCTGTATAACCGGACCATGGGTCCCACTTGTGGGAACTGAGGACCCAAGGATAATATGCATATCCTCAAGTTGGAGATCATATGATTCCTGAAACTTACATAAGACTGAGGAGATACTGAAACCTGGAAAACATGGTATTGAATTAATCAGTAATGGCAGGTGGATACTTGTGAGTGTTTACATACCTGAAGGCGTGCAATGTCACACTGTGCACCGTCCGATACAAAAATTTCAGTGCCTTTCACACCTAAATCCTTATAGAATGTTTCAGCAATTGCATTCCGTAATGCCTGCCACAAGGAGACAGAAGGTTAAACATCCATCTTCGACACCCGAAAAAAATGAACTTGACCAAATTAGAAAAAAAGGAGCGTGTGTACCAAAAAGTGGGCCCATACATAGTGGGCCCTGATGCAAAATATCGGAAAAAATCTAGTAGCAGATTGATGCATCTCCCAATTCTACAAATTGTTATTAGAACGATCTTGTTTGCTTAGTTGAAGAACAACACTTTATCATCAGGCCATGGATATCGTCCGGGATGTGGATGAGATACTTGATGCTGTTTCGACATTCGAAGTTTCATTTAGATTGTGTTTGGATGAACAAGCAAATTGAATTGTGATCCTTCTAGTATTCAAAATGAATAAGTAGCCCTCAAATTGCAGTCACGTTTCTTCCAAGATTGACTTGTAAGTGTCATAATTGCAAATTGAATTGTGATCTTTTTAGTATTCAAAATGAATAAGTAGCCCTCAAATTGCAGTCACGTTTCTTCCAAGATTGACTTCTAAGTATCGTAATTGCAAATTGAGGCCAGATCCTCGATGTGAAAGCTAAGGAAGTCGCAATTTGGTTGTTTGCACTTTACCAGACTAATAAATACAACTCAATTCGATACTGTATCCAAACACGCCCTTAATGTCATTCCTCATGAGCCAATGGAAAGTGACCAAAAATTTCCTCCAGCAGATGATCCTGACCATCTGAGGTGGCCCCCATGAAATTATCCATGCCACTTAAATCACTAGGATCATCTGATAGGCAAGATATCAGAGCATGCCACATTCTACGATGGTTGCACCAGATCAATGGCTCAGGTTATCTAGAAGTGGCCCCCACCTGTACCGTCATCGGCTCAAACTAAAAACACCGTTTCTTGATTGAGCATCACGTGGTAGCTCGTTCTTTCTGGCCATATTTTAGGTACTTTCAAGTTTATTATTATTTCTAGAGGTAGCAGGCGATATCCCGGGGCCAAGGTTTTAATGGCCAGAGAAAGATTCTGAATGGACGGAAGAGGCTCTACTTGTACATCTTCTGAGGGGATTTGGGGTGGTTCGGCCATTCTACCTAAGCTAGATTAGATGGACCAACACCATCACCTAAGTTACAAGACCAAAACTCTGTACTGGATGTTAACTCCCACTACACAAGAAGGAAAATTAAGTATTTCAAACAAAACAAGCTTGAAGTCTGAGATATATCCCAAAGTTGGAAATTAATGTGGTGGGGCCCACTAAATTGGAATAGGATAGAGCCATCCTTGCAAATTAGTGGGTTCTGCTGCGAATGGAAGGTTTAAACCACACTGCCTGGATTATCTAACCTCTCCCACCATTTTCTTTTGAAAGCAATTGTCCAAAACTAAAATGGCCAACAGTTAGTGTTTGTCATTCAATGCGTAGGAATGGTTTTTGAACCATGGTCCATCAACGTTAAAGGCCAACTGGATGGATGGTCCTGATTGCTATGTAATCCTGCCACGTGTACTGTAGAGAAATTACTTTACCATATTGTCATTATCGATGTTAAGAGGTACATGGCCTTTATTGTGCCACTTTATAGATATACGCTGGTTACAACACAAGCTTCGAGATTGGAAAATGCTCGAGAGACAACCTTTAATTGTCGACTGCATTGTAGTGGGAAAGAATGTTACCAGGCAATGGCATGCTTGGAATCGGAATATCATTCGTAGAATGAATTTCTTGCTGAAGTGAAACTACGATGGCTGTCTATGAAAACATTGGACGTAGAAAGAAACCCATTTGGATATTTTTCAACAGAGCGAGATGCAGATGAGCTATTTCCCAGAGTAAGTTGGACCATTAAAAAAGGTGATATCAACTGGCATCTTGGCATCCATAACTAAAGTTGGAAAGGTCATTGTACCACCAGCTAATAGCAGTGAGTGTATCTCAATAAAACGAGAAAAGCAATCAGACAACAGGTGGCAAATATCATCATGTATGGCTGTCAGCAGGCCAGGTCAGGGGTTGGTTTGGATTGTATTTCGAATTGGTTGACCCGCGCCTGTCGGGTGGGCCCAACTCAATTTTGATTCTGCATTGCCCAGGCCCAGCTCATTGACAGCCAACAACAGAACAACAAAAGTAGAGGCAGCGGCAATACATGCATTATATTACCTTGTTGCCTTGTTCTGCTCCGTAGCCTGCATAACCATCAGCTGTCGACAGAGCTTGTGAATGCTGCAAACCATGAGAAAGATTAACCAACCTTTAGATATAAAACCTTCTTATTCGCATGCATCCAATCTCAATTATGGGAATTGAAATCAAGAAATTTATCAATTGGTGTATGAAAATCATGGGGTGTATACTGTTCCTAAGTGCCCAGTCTGTACAGGTGCAGTCCATGGTTCAATGATCTAGACCATTGATTTGATCAGCCCCACCATGGATGGAGGATACGGAAATCTTCCAGATCGGAAGGTCCTTTCCACCCAATCTTTGGCCTTTCTCCAGACTGTTGCTGTATTTTTATAGAATTTATGTTTGTGGTCTGCTGATGTCTGGGAGATTTTGTGGCATCTCCCATCCATGGTGGGGCCCATCAGATCTATTTTCTGGCCCACCTAACCATGCAAATGCTAGGCACATTTGAGCACTGCTCACATCCAGGGACTGATAATTCCTCTTCATAATATTCCTATGTGTAGGTGACATCTAGAAACTAAAATTACAAGAGCAATGCTCCTATACTTATACATACTATATTGTCTGACATGCGAAGGGTCTAAAATATCAATCTGGAGCATACATATGATTTCACTGTTCATGGTCCATCATCCCAAAATGACGGTCATCAGACTTGCTAACCATCCAAATTTTGGCCAAATTTGTTTCAGCCATCCATTTTATACATGGCCCATCACATGGTTATCAAAGTGATTATCAGGAGATTGGAAATCTTAGATGATGAATACTGAATGGATCGAAGATATACATACTGAATGGCCGGTTCATACCAATGATTAGACCCTTTCTTGTAAACAGTCTAAGATATCTTTTATAGGCCATGTGTCAGATGGGTAAAAATAGGATTAGGATTACTTTCTAGTTACTTAAGCTTCGCTAACAAGTTAGTTATTTGTCCGAGTCTAAGAAGTTATTCACCTTGGTCTAAAAGTTATTCATCTGTGTGTAAAAGTTATTGTCTATGTGAGGCCCACCGTGTTGTGTGTGCGACATCCAACCCACTCATTAAGTGAGCCCCACCATGATTACTGGATGCACCAAAATTCAGGCCCATCCAATCATTAGGTGGGCTACACCATTGAAAACAATGGACAACCACCCAAAAACCTAAAAAATCACATGGTGACTCACATGATAATCCAATCAGCCTGATTTTTGGGGCGTCCAACTTTCGTGGTGGGGCAACCCATGGACAGGTTAGATGCCATATACACACCATAGTGGCCCACCTGCAACCTTGTAGAGTAAGCTTATTCTACAAGCAGTTGCAGAGAAACTAGTCTCTACTTCTGTAGATTTTTGGATGTATATATCCAAGGAAGAGAGGCCAGGCGGTGACAATTGAGAGGTTGTCACTGAGCATTCCTAGTCACACGGGAAGAGAGGTCAAATGGCAAGGCAAGGCCATACGCCCGTGTGGCTCCTCGCGGAGTATAGCTCACATCCAAACATCTGATTGGGGAACGGGGCAACCCCCATGAAGCTCCGGCGGAAAGGGAAGGCCTGCCAGGCCGTAGTCTCTTAGCATTGTCCCCAGAGAAAAGGACAATAAAACAACTCCTGTGAGAAAGTTACCATGATGGGATATGTTCCTCTTTTATATGAGAGGTCTGCTAGCCACACAGTCGATATCCTCTGCACCTGGCTTTACAAGCGGCATATCTGTCAACCCAGAAAGTGTATTGAACATCTGAGTGGTGAATTAAGTGGCCCTGGCCATGAAGATGATGTGGAGAATTAGGCCAGTAGACTACTCAAGCAGGCCACATGCATGCATATGTTGAATGTGGACCACTGGCAATTCTTTTTTAAGGCGTCCCTTTTTTTCATGTTGGGGTGGACCACAGCAACTTCATTTTTGTAATATAGTCATCTTCACACTAGGGGCTACCTTATGCTCTTCATGTGAATTCACCTGGCAAGTGGTGGGTTAGATTTTCTCAGCCATACGAAGATGTTTGTTGCTTGATGGATAGAGAAGGTATGGATTGTTTAAGAGATCCTCATGAAAGGTCTCTTTCTCATTGATGGGATAAGGAAGCTAGTGATGAAACAACTAGGTGTGTACAAAAGGCAAATATCCATGAAGAATTATAGTTCTGATGGGTCAGATCATGAATAGTGTCTTGATACACCAATACGTCAAAACGTACAGATGGGATCAACCGTTTGATAATCCACACGGTTCATCATATGGGCCTAACTGTAGATGGGCATTCCCCAAAAATATCCTGATCAAATGTTCCTATGACTTAGATCAGTGCTATGACTCACCGAACCATATGACCCACTTTAATAGAAGAGGTGCACCAGGACACCAACCCCCTTCTGATGCATCATGTCCCTATAATTCCTCAATATCCTATATATGCATGAGTTAGGAACATATTATAGGAAAGTTTTAAGTTCTTTTAAAAAAAATAAAATAAATACTACAAATTTATAAGAAATATAAATCTGGATCCCAATATTATGTATTATATAGACAAAAGAAGATAGACAGTCCAATCAACAATCTACACCGTCCATCTGATCCAGTCCGCTCTTTCTGGGCCGCCATCCCTTTAAGCTGATTGAACAATCCTAATCATCATCAATAGCCAACATGATGGATGATCAAGATAAATCAAAATAAATAGTTCTGATCATAAATTTAAACCATCCATTCAGTGGATCTCTGCATGTATTGTTTATGCCCATCATGAATATTTTGACAGGATGATGCAATCCATCTGATCTGTAGCTTGGAAACAATGATTGTTAAAAATTTATAAAAAAAAAATTTTTTTTTTAAAGAAAAAAAAAAAGAAAGAAAGCCCAACATTCATACCATAAATGTGATGTATGCAGGATCAACTTTGAAAAGAGGGCTGGACCAAATAGAAAGTGCAGATCGACCACATATCCAACAGCAACTCGTTGCATTGGATCTTTTCTCGAGATAGGATGCATTTATTTTGAAAAAAATCAGGTGTGGGCAGCATGCAAAAGGATAATAAATATCTGATTTTCATGCAAAAGAAACCCCTGTTACCTGAGCCATAGCTGATGTTACAACATGTGGTATGGGCTGAGTGGTATCACCAATCCCAAGGCTAATCAACTTGGCATCTGGGTACTTCTGGAGATGCTCAAACTGTCTTATTTCAATCTGATTTGAATACAAGAACATCGAAATAACTCCAATTAAGAAATTTATAAATGAAAAGTCACATATTTCTAATATAAAAATGAGAAAAAGAACATAAAGCATGAGACATAGATGGATCGTTGTCGTCATCATAAAAGCCTCGTCACAGCTATTCGGATCTCTTTTCACCACCTCAATGGATGTATGATTGTATAGAGATATGATTCACATACAACGGCTTTGCATTAACTTTCATATCCATCTTTCTTTTCTTTTTTTCCTGTCGAATGGATTATATGATCGATGGAAAAGGCGGCCACACCATGAGGATTGGTCCACTCATTGGGTGGGTGACACCAGACACTGGGCCATAACATCGGCTGTCCATTGATTTTGACTCTTTGTCCTGCTCAATGGTTGGATCGGCCTGATCGATTTTCACATCATGTGATAATCATGGAGCGGCACACCTTTGAATAGGATATCATGTGATGATCACAAAAAGTTGTTGTATGTGATCAATTTCCCAATATATGACAAGCACAGGAACCCAAGCCATTTGCAACGACTTTTCAAGAAGTTAAAAAGTCACTGACCTCTGGAAACAAATAACCATTTTGCAGCTTTTCCAAATTCGCATTGCGGGAAACTTTCGTGCAAGAAACTGTAAATATAGCAAATGCCAACAATTACTTAGAGCTTCATAACAAAGAGGACTTTTCGCATATGACTCGTTGGCCATGAACTTCATAACCATCCCAGCTCAAGTGCCAACATGTGTAGCACATCCAATCCATGAAGATCACTTGCTGGACAGGTCAAAGCGGTCCACTCATCAGATGGCCTGCCCTGTACGGAAACAATGGACAGATCAGCCTGCCTGATGATTGGACCATCCTGATCTCTTGCACCACATGATCCTCATGGCAAGCCCACCTCATGAATCTCATGCACTACACGCATGAAACATTGGCAATCAAGCTGGTTTGGAGGTTGTATGTGAACATTCCTCTATATAAAATAAACGATTCCTTCATCTGACAAGTCCTTCAAAATATCTGACACAAATTGAAATTATAGAGATTTAAGAAAATGCTAGAGAGAGAATTGGATAAAAGAAACAAGGCATTACCAGTCTTAACAAAACGGTTCGTAATGCAAACTTCTTGCTTCGAATGTATTGAACTGGAAATCATCGATGAACTGAAGTAAACACAAACGGTACGGATTAAGCGACACATATAGATAATACTTGTACGTAGAGATACAAACCATCTACACTCTGAAATCTAAGCATTACCTGGTCTTGATTATCCTAGGCTGCATGGATTCAGTCAGAGACATGCAAATGCACGATTGTGCTCGGATGGGAAACATCTTCGGTATGGAAAATATGAACTTTGGTCTTGATTTAAATCTCTCTCAATGCAAAATCAACCAGGTATGGAGACTCAAAGCAACAAAGGAAGCAATAGAAAGCTCATGACTTCGATATGAGCTGAGCTGAGGAACAACGCCGTATATATTTAGTCACAAAAAGTTTATGATTAGACCAAAAAGTCCTTGATGAATTAAGGATCTCGTCTGGGTCAATCTGTTCCAATCACCAAGTGGGCCATGCAGAGTTTTCCTAGAGAAATCTGACCGACGAAGCAAACAGGTGTGAAATCGAGAATGTTTTAAGCATACATCACTATCTGACTAGTTATTAATAGAAGCTGGTCGCCAGTGACCGCAGCAGTTGGATCATATTAAAATTCGAGCAGACGAATCGAATGAGTATGTCTTCCTCATGCTTTCACCTAATTTCCACAGACCTTTTCTTTCTTCCACATTTTGTACGAATGGCTCTTGACTTCTGTCGTCTGCAGAAAATCACATTCATGCTCTTTCCCCGAACCTGCCTGAGACCCAACCGCTACAGTTCCTCAAAACTCACTTGGGATCTTAAAACCGTCGAATTCAGCAAGAAAGAGGTGACAAGTTCTTGTCCTGATTGCAATAAGTCCCAACCTTTCTTCCAAGTCCTATCGACAGAGATGATTCTACGTCCCAACCCATCTTTCCAAAAGAGGTATTCCTTCGAAGAAAGGAATTCTATTATGAAAACGAAGGACAAAAAATCTCTTTCAATCTTTGACTACTCAACCCCTGCTAAAAGCCATAGCATCCTTGAATATACTTGCTTTGTCACTTGACATCTCGGGACCACAACGGCCCCATTTATGACCGGCTGCTGAAAACAAACTCATGGAAATTGTGCCATTCCCTAGCCGCCGAGGCCTTTTTTTTTTTTTTTTTTGGTTTATTCGATTGATCCGTATTAACATCAGCAAATTACTGAGTAGTCATTTTCGAATGTAGACGGTTGATCTTGACACCATACAATAATTTCACGAACAGTGACACAAAAATCAATTTTTTTAGCTTATTTGATTCTTAAAGTCTTGAACCTGACCACAAATAGCAATATCACATGGACTGAAATCCAAAATAGCTTTTTCTAGTGAACTTCGACTGAATTTCTCAGTACACTCTCACCAAATCCCCATGGATTCTCCATCTGACTTTCTGAAACTTCCACCAAATTTACAATTCATGTTCTCCACACCAACTCCTCCCTTATGGCCCACCACAATCCTCCAACTAAGGTTGTGATTAAAGAATACGGTATGATGAAGACGATGGATGAGGAAAAAAAGGTAGATAAGAAAACATCCAAACGAGGAAAAGAAACCAGACAAGTTCTTGGGTGATTATAATAAGATAATTCATTTTCCACGGAGAAAGCACCATTGAAAAATGCCCTTCCCTCCAAAATTCAAAATTCTTAACACATCTAGTATCGTCAAATACAGAATAGAACGCATCTTCACCAGTGATATATCAACAAAAGTCATCAAGTGGCAGAATTATTGTGAATATGCTGATGGGGTTTTTTGCCCCATGCTCGACCAGTCGTGAGCCTTGCTCGACCGGTCGAGGGCTGGTACGACCAGTCGTGGGAGTCGAGTCGTAGCTCGACTCAAAGTCCAGCGAGTTCGGACTATTTTTCTCTGGGGTTCTCGACCGGTCGTAGGTGACCCACGACCGGTCGTAGGTGAGCTACGACCAGTCGTAGGAGGCTAAGACCAGTCCTGGAATTTCCAGGACTAGTCGTAGGTTACGCAGTTTGTTCCGCGATTTTGCGCGAAACTGCGGATTTGAATCCTTTCGCAACTGGGATGCGGAAAGGAGTTTCCCAAAACTATAAAAGGGGTTGCTTAGGGTTTTTCTAGGTATCACAAAATAGCAAGAGGGTTTCCTAAAGCTTTACAAGGTATTTGCTAAAGGGTTTAGGACTATCAAAGGTGAGAGAGAGCGAGAAAGAGAGAGAGGAAGCTTATAGAAGGGAGGTTCTGCTCGTGGAGGTTCTCTACTTTGCAATCTACATCTCAGCGCTTCTATGTCCTCGTAATCGGTTAGATCTCTCCGTTTTCTCTATTTCTCTTATTGTTTATCCACTCCTGCATGAGTGAAGAAGATTGTAACGTTCTACTTCATAGTGGATTGTTGATCTGGACGAGGTCCCGTGGTTTTTACCTCTTTGAGGGTTTTCCACGTAAAAATCTCTTGTGTGGTGTGTGATTGATGCTTTGATTTATTTCATTGCTTTATCCATAATTCTGGTTTGTTTCGGGAGGCTAGATCCTAAGGTTTGTGCAAGGCATCCCAACAAAGTGGTATCGAAAGCTAAGTTCATTGAACGGGTAGGATCGGTTTGAATTATGGAAGGTGGCTCAAGGATGATCGCCTCAATGGTTCTAACTGACCATATGGAAGGCTAAGATGGAGGACTTGCTTTATCATAAGGACTATATTCTCCAATCTCGGGCATATCGACAAAATCCAAGGATATGACCGATGATGATTGGAAGAAGATGGACCGAAAAGGCGGTGGGGTTTATTAGACAATGGTTGGATGATTCTGTGTTCCACCATGTGTCTACTAAACCTCAAATTAAAGCCTATGGCTAAAATTACAAGGGTATGTATGAGAGGAAGACAAAGTAGGTAATAAGATATTTCGATAAGGCGACTTGTGAATCTCAAGTTCAAGGATGGTGGTTCGTGGCCGAGCATATGAATGAGGTCGGCAATATAGTGAACCAACTCACCTCTATGAAGATGGTCCTGGATGATGAATTGCGGGCTTTACTATTGCTTAGTTCATTACCCGACAAATTGGGAGACATTGGTGGTGTCTCTAAGTAACTCCGCGCTGACGAAAAGATATCCATGGAACAGTAATCAGTTGTCTCTTCAATGAGGAGACAAGGAGGAAGTCTCGGGGTCTACACAAAGAAGAGGCTCTTGTGACACGGAACGGGGAGAGGAAAGAACGGGAAGGGCGGGAAGGCCCGAAATAAATCAAGAGACAAGTCGAGTAACGTAAAAGAGGTTGAATCTTTGGAATTGTGGCAAGAAGGGTCACTAAAGAAGCATGAATGTCGTGGTAAGAAAAACGACAAGAAAGGAAAAGGGAAGGAAGATGAATCGATTCCACTGCGTGCGGTCGCTTCGGATGGCGACATGGTAGTTATTCTTTCTACGGATCATGACGTATGTCTCACGGCTACGAGTCGTGGGCACCGACCGGGTGATAGACTCGGGAGCTTCTTTCATGTGACTCCACACAGGGGACTCCTTCACAAGCTACAAGTCGGTGACTATGGAATGTGAAGATGGGAAATTCTCGGCGTATCAAAGATCGTGGGAGTCGGTGATATTTGTGTGAAGATCGATGTGGGCTGCACATTGGTTCTCAGGGATGTGAGGCATATCCCAGACCTTCGCCTCAACTTGATGTCGACGGGAAGGCTGGATGATGATGGCTATGAAAGCCAGTTTGCTGGTGGGCGATGGAAGCTCATCATGGGTTCATTGATCGTGGCTAGAGGAAAGAAGTGTTGCACCCTGTACAAGGCAAGTGTCAGTATGTGCAAGGGTGGATTGAACGCAGCAGAAGACTCAGCTATTAACATGTGGCACAGGCGTCTAGGCCACATGAGTGAAAAAGGGCTTCAGCTACTAGCGAGGAAGCGACTCCTTTCCAGACGTGACGGGGTATGCCTCTCAAAACCTGTCTTGATTGTTTATCAGAGAAACAGCATAGAGTTTCATTTATTAAAACTGCTTCTCATGTTAATAAAGTGCATGCATTAGATTTGGTTTATTCTGATGTTTGTGGTCCTATGAGGACAAAAACCTTTGGGTGGGGCATTGTATTTTGTTACTTTTATAGATGATGCATCTAGGAGGGTTTGGGTTTATATTTTGAAATCCAAGGATGAGGTCTTTGGTGTGTTTAAGTTGTTTCATGCTATGGTCGAGAGAGAGACAGGTAGATCATTGAAGTGCATCCGCACTGACAATGGTGGTGAATACATTGGCGACTTTCATGAGTACTGCAAGTCCCAGGGTATATGGCATGAACAGACTGTTCCCAAGACCCCCCAGCATAATGGTGTAGCTGAGCGAATGAATCACACCATTGTTGAGAGAATCAGATGCATGTTATCCCGTGCGAAGTTGTCCAAGACGTTCTGGGGAGAAGCAATGCGCACGGCGGTGTATTTGATAAACAGGTCTCCATCAGCCCCGTTGAATGGAGAAGTACCTGAGAAGGTGTGGACTGGACAAGATCCATCGTACAGTCATCTCAAGGTGTTTGGATGCAGGGCATCCGTTCACGTACCAAAGGACGAGATGTCCAAGCTCGATATGAAGATCAGGCAGTGTGTGTTCTTAGGGTACGGTGATGAAAAATTCGGTTACAGGTTATGGGATCCGACCGAGAAGAAGCTCGTCAGGAGCAGAGATGTGGTTTTCTTTGAAGATCAATGTATCGAAGACATTGGTAAGCCAGAGAAGAACCAGATTAGTTCGGTGTGAGCTAGAGGACATGGATCCGATTACTCCTCCCGTGGTGCCTGATGACGGGGGAGTACAGCAAGGTGCATAGGACGAGGGAGTTCCTTCAGAAGATGGACCAGGGGAGCAGCCCCCACTTGATCCACCTGTTGAGCCATAGGTGAGGAGGTCATCTAGGGACAGACAGCCGTCCAAGAGGTACTCGCCGCATGAGTACATTATGCTAACCGATGGGGAGAGCCGAAAGATTATTCGAGGCCCTAGCACGACGAGCATAAGGAGGAGTGGTTGAAAGCTATGCAAGAGGAGATGGAATCCTTGCATAAGAACCACACCTATGACATAGTGAAATTGCCCAAGGGCAAGAAAGCTTTGAGCAACAAGTGGGTGTTCAGAAAGAAGGTTGAGCAGAAGAATTCACAGACGAGGTTTAAGGCCAGACTTGTGGTAAAAGGGTTTGGTCAGAGGAAAGGCATAGACTTCGAGGAGATATTCTCACCAAGTGGTGAAGATGACATCCATACGGGTGTTGCTTGGGTTGGCGGCTAGCATGGATCTGGAGATAGAGCAGTTAGATGTTAAAAACCGCCTTTCTCCATGGTGACTGGAAGAAGAGATCTACATGCACCAACCGAGAGGGTTCGAAGTCAAGGGCAAGGAGCATATGGTGTGTAGGTGAGGAAGAGCTTGTATGGGCTGAAACAAGCTCCACGAATGTACAAGAAGTTCGATTCGTTCATGTTACAGCGTGGGTATGACAGAACGGAGTCGGACCACTGTGTGTTCACGCGTAAGTTCTCAGACGGTGATTTCTTAGTTCTGCTGTTATATGTTGATGACATGCTCATCATGGGAAAAGACATCAAGAAGATTGACAGGCTGAAACAGGAGTTGGGCAAGTCTTTTGCGATGAAAGACTTGGGCCCGGCTAGACAGATCCTAGGAATGGAGATAACCCGTGACAGAGGCAGCAGGAAGCTTTGGCTGTCACAAGAGCGGTATATTGAGAAAGTCTTAGAGCGATTCAATATGAATGCAGCGAAGCCGGTTAGTACTCCACTGGATGGTCAGTTCAGATTGAGCGACAGGCAGTGTCCCAAGACGAAGGAAGAGGTGGAAGAGATGCAGAAAATACCCTACGCGTCAGCAGTAGGAAGTTTGATGTATGCTATGGTATGTACACGCCCAGACATAGCATATGCGGTTGGTGTTGTACCTTGCCAATCCTGGCAAAGAGCATTGGGTAGCGGTGAAATGGATACTACGGTATCTAAGAGGCTCATCCAGGTTGAGCCTATGCTATGGTGACGGAAAACCTGTGTTAGAGGGCTACACGGATGCAGATATGGCGGTGACATAGACTCAGGGAAGTCTACATCGGGGTTCATGTTCACGTTTGCGGGGGGAGCGATTTCTTGGCGAGCAAGCTACGAAGGTCGTAGCATTGTCGACGACGGAGGCGAATACATTGCGGTCACGTAAGCATGTAAAGAGATGCTTTGGATGAAGAGGTTCCTACAGAACTTAGCATGAAGCGGGAGGAGCACGTGGTCTATTGCGATAGTCAGAGTGCTATACACTTGAGCAAGAATCCAAGTCAGCATTCTAAGTCGAAGCACATAGAGATTCGGTATCACTGGATCGTGATACTTTGGAACAGAAGGTGTTACAGCTTGAGAAGGTCCACACGGACGATAATGGGTCAGACATGATGACCAAGGCTTTGCTCAAAGGCAAGTTCGAGGTTTGTAGAAACCTGACTGGCTTGAAGAAGGTGGATCCCTCCCGGGTCAAAAAGGGGAGATTTGATGGGGTTTTTTGCCCCGTGCTCGACCAGTCGTGAGCCCTGCTCGACCGGTCGAGGGCTGGTACGACCAGTCGTGGGAGTCGAGTCGTAGCTCGACTCAAAGTCCAGCGAGTTCGGACTATTTTTCTCCTGGGTTCTCGGCCGGTCGTAGGTGACCCACGACCGGTCGTAGGTGGTGGTGTCGTAGTGAGCTACGACCGGTCGTAGGAGGTTAAGACCAGGTCCCCGAAATTTCCGGGACTAGTCGTAGGTTACGCCTTGAGCTTTGTTCCGATTTTGGCGAAATCATGATTTGAGTCCTTTCGAACCGGGATGCGGAAGGAGTTTCCCAAAACTATAAAAGGGGTCGCCTAGTGGTTTTTCTAGTATCACAAAATAGCAAGAGGGTTTCCTAAAGCTTTACAAGGTATTTGCTAAAGGGTTTAGGACTATCAAAGGTGAGAGAGAGGAGAAAGAGAGAGAGGAAGCTTATAGAAGGGAGGTTCTCTTTCTCGTGAGGTTCTCTACTTTGCAATCCACATCTCGGATGCGGAAAGGAGTTTCCTATTTCTCTTAAAACTATAAAAGGGAGGTTGGTTTTTACCTCTTTGAGGGTTTTCTCTGTGTAGGTATCACAAAATATAATTCTCGTTTGTTTTTAGAGGCTAGATCCTAAGGTTTTTCTAGGTATCACAAAATATGTAAGATACGGTAGAAATAAACCAAAAGGTTGCAATTTAATGAGTATTTTCTAAAATTAATAGTCTATAATTTCATTTTAAACATGTGTGTTTGGTCTTCATGGAATTTTTATTTTATTTTATTTTTTTCGTAAAATGGAAAAACTCCTCCCGCGAAATCAAGAAGGGAATTTCGGAAATAAGATAATCTCTCTCTCTCTCTCTCTCTCTCTCTCTCTCTCTCTCTCTCAGGTGGGCCATATGATGACCAAATCAATGATCAAACATTCTCTATTATCATCAACATGGATTGACTATCTTTTTATCCATTGATCAAATGGCTAGGATCATCGGACCAAACTAACTTACAGTGATGGACAATCAAAGGTAGGCCCCACATGATGGAAGGTCCATGTCAATGATTGGACATCTATTAGGATCATATGAACTATCAATTTTACTAGCATTGATCAGATAGCTAGGATTATCCAATCAAAGTGATCTTTTGGGATTGATGGTCAATTAAAGGCGGGCACATGATGGACGGTCCAAATCAACTGTTTGGACCTTTATATTAAAATCAATACCAACCTTTGTCACCCAGCGACTTTAAAGAGAAATGAGCAATCAAAGGTGGGCGCCACGTAACACAGCCCAAATCAATGAATGGACCTTCTCTTACAATAGATATTGACCATCCATTTTCTTAGCCATTGCTCAAATGCCTAGGATCACCCTATCAAAATGACTTTTAAGAGAGATGGGAAATCAAAGGTGGGCTCCACACGATGGTCAGTCTATATCAATGGTTGGACCTTCTCTATTATAATCAATATAACCATATGCAGTGTTTGAAATATCGGTATCACACAATGTATCGCACCCTTAGGATATAGATACGTATCGGTTATCGCACGGGATATATCGTTTGTATCGCATAGTTTATCGCACTTTTTGGGAAACATGGGGAAACATTGGGAAAATGGTTGAATTTTTTAATGAAACCTTGGGGATTGTTAAAAAGGCCCTTAATACACACTTTTAAATCATAACTTCTCAAAAAAAAATGCACATAATAAATTTCCTTTGTATAGGGTCCTAAGTTATGCGATGTTTAACTGAACTAATGCACCTATATTTAAATTGAATGCATGATATTTATAAATATATCATAATCATGTATGAAAATACAACCAATTCATTGAAAAACAAAATAAGAACTGAAGAAGTAAAATTTGATAAATATACATATCAATGATGGGGACTAGTTGTGGTCTAGACCCACATAGAGTTGCGTGGAGGCTCGTAATCATCATCTCCATCTTGACGGGGCTAGGCATAGTAATGCTGCTCCACTAATCGACAATATTGTGCATAGGTCATAGAAGAGTGGTACCAGTTAAGATACTCCCTGACATAACGCTGGTACTCATCCTCTCCGAACTAAATCAATACGATCATTCGTGGGTACTGCGTAATCGTCAGTCTATAACTAATATGGATCTGGGAATGGCACATATGAAGCTCCTTGGAATTCATATTGTTGGTCATATCCATATTGCTGCTCATATCCTTGCCCATATACAGAAGTGAATTCTTGACCAGGGTTGAAAAATGATGTGCCGTAACTGCTGGAGGTACTCGTCGCATATCCACTAGGTCCATATCCATGCCCATGCTGTGGCACAGAACTCGAGCTACTCTCCAGTGTTTGTGATCCAGATTCATGTTGTGGCCTGTATCTCGAGCTCCCATCCCTCGTCTGTGATCCAAATCTAGAGCCACCTCGCCTGCCACGAACGCTTGTGTCCCTCATGCATTTTGCCAGCAGCTCCTCTTCAAAATCTGAAAGTTTATGAGTCTTCTTTTTCTGCAGTAGCTTTTGACGCATGTATGTCTTATTGTAAACAAGATGAGGTCGTGGTTCTCCTGAATGAGAACCATGGTCAGTGTCCTGCGTAGAATGATCGAAATTCTCCTCCCCGGTAAAAGGGCTAAGAGGCCTCTTATCCTGACTCCCACCCATGTCGCCACCATCCCCATCACCACCACCATCATCATCATCATCACCATCCTTACTTCATCAGAGTCATCGTTACCCTCATCGCCGCCATCATCATCACCAGACTCATTTCCCGCATCACTCTCTGACTAAGTCTCGGTGTCAGACAATGTTTCCCCACCACGTGTCCCGCGTGATAGTGACTGCCTCGAGCTGCCCTCCAGACTCCTCGTTAATGGGTCGAATGCTTCATCAGGAGACCTCTGCTGCTCCACATGTTTGTCAACATCAATCCCTTGTGTCTTTGCTTCTACTGCAGTATATGGCTCTGGTCGCCCATCCGAGGTATCTAAGTCATCCGACCTAACCCACTGGTAAACAAGGTCATCCTCCGCATCCTCAGTATATGCATGTTGTCTGACCATCATCAGGTCTAGTGGGTCTTCCTATGCTTTTCTTCTTCCTTCCGAGTGGAGCAACCTCTCTCGTAACTTCATATTGTAGTGACAATACACTAGCTTCTGAAGCCTCTCATACCCTATTCTATTATGTTTATTTATATGTATGAGGGAGAATGTACTCCAATTCCTTTCACAGGGTGACGAAGACACCGTCTGTGCAAACACACGAACAGCCAGTCGTTGTAAAACCTCACAGTCAGTCCCATACATGGACCACCATTCGCCTGCATATCATAAGATTCTTTCATTATCCTAGATTTTTCAAAATAATATAAATGTTAAGTTTACTACAGTGACTCACATGGCATCATGGCGTTCATTGACTTCACCGCAGAGTGACACCCAAACATCCCAACTGTGTCGTGGAATTTAACAATCTGTTGATGGCGTATAGCAACTAGAATAAGTATTTAATAATTGAGATGAAGATAAGGAGAATGTAAGTGCGGAACTTATTTACCTTACTACCAAAGGTGTCTTTCCCCGGACAGTCGGGGAATAAGTGATCGTACACCTCATGCACAGCCCTCTTTAATGAATTATCTTCGAAGAGGTTCCAGCTGTAGTGGTATTTGAGATTTAGAAATACGCTGAAAACTAACATATACACATCAGTACAACCCTCGCTTATTATTGCATATGGAAAAAAATCCATATAGGTACTTACCAACCTGATGTAGTGGGTGAGAAAGCGTCATTTTCCAACGGTCGTCTATTATTGCATCACTCACTTATATGCATTGGGAGCTTTAACCATGATGGCCTCTTTCATTAGTTGTATAGACGGATACAACGACCCTATCGACGGATTTGTCTCATTGTCCACCATCCTCAACACCACATAAATGGACTCTAGAATACCCACAACACCATGCACTTTATCCCAAAATGTCTTTTCCAGCACCAGATCCTCAATTCTATAGGTTACTTTCGTCAACCTCCTTTTACATTCTACGTAATCATGAGAGGCGAAAAGCTCTCGTAACCCCTGTTTGTTTTTGAGAAGGCTACTTAAGGCGACATAATTTGTGGCGAACAACGTCGCTCCGGGGCGCATTATATCCCCACCACACCTCTCGCACATTGCGGCTAATAACCAGCCGTGGTTGTATACAAAGTTTGTGATGAGCCGTGCATCAGTAATTACAGTCTTCACCGACGGCCTATCCTCGATCCCCTCCAGCATGAGATCGATGCAATGGGCTGCGCAGGGGGTCCAATACATATGATACTTGCTCTGAATATCCTTCCCTGCCTTAACAAATGCACTCCCATTATCCATAACAAACTGCACAATATTTTTCCTCCCAACATCTTGTATGATGTTATGCATTAGTTTGTAAATGTAGTTATAATCCTTGATCTTACTACTCGCATCTATACTCTTTAGAAACACCGCTTGTCCCCTGAAATAAACCATAAAATTTATAATCGACATGTTCATCGGTCCGGTCCAACCGTCACACATGACGATACAGTCGTACATCTCCCATGACTACTGATACGAATCAACGTATGTCTTCATTTCTGCATGTTCATCATCAAAGTATTTTCCCATGATCTGTGCGGGTGTAGGCGATTGCACACCCTCACCCCCACGCTGCACTTCACTTATCATATTTTTGAAGTGCGGGCTTGCTGTGGCATTTGTGGGGATTTGACCATATATAAAAAATTTTGCTATAAATTTTTCAACTTTTTTTCTCACATCCCCTCCACTAAACATCTCCTTTATTTTCTTTTGTGTCCCTCCTGCCTCTATGTACATCCTCGGATTCGAAGGTAGATCTGACACCCACATGCTGCTACTCCTGCCCATGCCCCATATTCCTCCTCGCCTACTACCCTCCCCTGATCCACCCTTAGCACTCTCCCCTGCTCCACTCCCCCCACCACGCTCATGGATAGACCCCTCAAATCGAGGCCTACTTGTGTCCCACCTCCTATCTTGATCCCTCTCCCACCGATCCCGTATGGACTCTTGAATTGCGCGTCTGTATTCGTGATCATCATCATTATCATCAAGATCCACTACATCATCCTCACCTGTATATGGTGGCCGCCCCAACTCCTCCCTAATCTCCCTCTCCCGTGCATGTCGTTCATCTTTTGTCTTCACATTTTTTTCAATATGGTCCTCATCATAAATTACATTGCGATGCCCTCCCGCTAAATGCTCCTTGCGGGTTACCCCACCACCTCGATACATGAATCAAATTAATCAATTATCGGAATGGGCCGACCATACCTCCACCCTATATCAGGTTGCCTACCTCCTCTTCCTCCTGACATATTTTCTCTGTAAAATAATATTATATAAGTCTTTAGCCAAAAAATGAAGCTTACTAAAAAATCATGTGGACCACACGAAGGCAAACGATGTGAATTGAATGTCTACCATGAAACCCTTATTGGGGTCACAAAATTTGTGGTGGGTCCAACCGATCTTTAGCAATAGCCTCACAAATTGTTTAACGGTGAAAATCATATTTTTCGCTGCCATCTATGGTGTGGTCCAGCTGATATTTGGATATGATTCATTTGTTGGATAATGCTCTAATATGATCTCTAAAAATAGATGAACGGTGTAGATATAATAAATACATCACTTTGGGCCCATGTAACTTTGATCTCCTTTGAACCGTTTGTGCAACTGGAGCTTAAGGAGCATCAATGCTCGTCTTTGCACGGACGCGGGTTGCGTCCTACCCCTACCCGTCTCTAGCCCCCAACGGGCAGTTCTATGGGTTGGGCCCACCTTGAATGTATGTGATCTATCCACACCATCCATTCATTTTTCCATCTAAACCATTACATAAGAAACGGTGTGGAATAATGATTTCCACCATTGAAACCTTCATAGTGTCTATAGTAATTTTTATTTGTCATCCAACCTGTTCGTAAGATCACAAAGACATGGATGAAGAGAAACCACAAACTTCAGCTTGATCCAAAACTTCTTTAGCCTCCGAAAATTTTTTAATGGTAGAGGTTCAATCAAACTGTTTCCTACAGTGTGGTCCACTTGAGATTTTAATTTGCTTCATTTTTGGGATCAAGCCCTAACATTATCTTTTAACATGGATTAACGGAGTGGATAAAATAAATAAATAAAAGTGGACCCCACACAGTTTACTCAGTACCCTAACGGTACTGAGTTACTCAGTACGCAATCCGGGAACAAATTGGCTACTCCCCCTCACACCAACCAATAGCTGCTGGTCCACTTGAGATTTATATCCCTCTCATTTTTGGGTTCAAGCAATAAAATGATCTTTAAAAATGGATAAACGGAATGGATGAAACACATACATCATGGTGGGGCCCACAAAGCACCGACCACCAGCCCCACGCAATCCGCTTCCCGCATACGCAATCCGCTTCCAGCGGATTACTGAAGTCACGTCACCAAGTTACGTGGGTCCCACCATGATGTATTTTTTCTATATATCCACACCGTCCATCCATTTTAACAAATCATTTTAGGGCGTGAGCTAAAAAATGAGTCAGATCCAGAGCTTGAGTGGACCCCACCACAGAAAACAGTGGAGAGAGTGACGTTCACCATTAAAATTTTCTTGAGGGCCACAATAGATGAATGGTCAAGATGATATTTATGTATTTTATCCGCTCCATCCATACCTTTTAACAGATAATTTCAGGGCTTTAGCCCAAACATAAACCATATACAATGTTTAAATGGGTCACACCTTACAAAACAGTTGAATTGAACATCCACCGTTGAAATACCATTTTTGGCCACACGTTACAAAAAAAATTTTGGATCAACCCCTTAATTTAGATGGGAAAACAGATGGACGGCGTGGATAGACCACATACATTAAAAGTGGGCCCTAACTGAGTTTACTGAGCACGATTGGCGCGTGCTCAGCAAATCACACCCGCACAATTTCCCCCGGTAATCGGATTGTGTACGCTAAGCGTATTGAGTAAACTCTGTGGGGTTCACCATGCTCTATGTATTTTATCCGCTCCGTCCATCTATTTTATTAGATAATTTTATGGCATGGGTCCAAAATTGAAGGATATCCAAAGCTCGAATGCACCACACCACATGAAACAGTGTGAATTGAACTTATACCGTTGCAAAATTCTTGAGTGTCACAAAATTTTTGTATTAAGCTTAGATTTGTTTTTTTTTTTCTTCATCCATGTCTTTGTGATATTATTAACAGCTTGGATGACGAATCGACATCATTGTAAGGCCTAGGAAGGTTTCAACGGTGGAAATCATTATTCCTACTGTTTCCTGTCGTATGATCCACTTGAGAGTTGGATATGCTTCAACTTTGGGTTCAACCCCTTAAATGAGCTGAAAAAACGTATAAACGATGTGGATAAACCACTTATTTTCACGGTGGGCCCAACTAAGTTTACTTAGTACGATAAGAGCATACTGAGTTGCTCAGTACGCAATCCAGACCTCATTTCACCCCTCCCGCCCCCATCTTCTTCATTTTCCCGATTTTGACGAGCGATCTCCCTCTCCTTCACGCAGCGAAGGCTCCGAATGAGGTAATCTCGTCGAATCCGGCCTGATTTCTTGCCGAATCTACGAGAAATCCGCACCGGCACGCTCCAATCAGCGAAGAAAGAGAAAAAATGAAGAAAATAGCAAAAAAATTTTGAAGAAAGGGAGATACAAGGTACTTACCTATCGAATGGCTCACTTCCGATCACCGCTACAGGTATTCTCTCTCTCTCTCTCTCTCTCTCTCTAATTTAAAATTTTTTTATTTTCCGCAACCCACGGCATCGGCTTTTTATTGTTGTGGGTTGTTGGCTACAGTGGGACTCATAGTTCCTTGCAAACGCACCCCTGAGTGTCCGTGACTCTGTGTGTCGATTTCCGACAATAATGGAGGCGGAAATACCGCGATATCTAAATTGGGGTGGGTTGTATCGGCGATATCTACGATATCGTCGCTGTATCGTAAGATATCGACGATATATCGCACGATATCTGGAGTTTTGGTTTTTTTGTATCTTCCGAGTGTTATCGGCGGAGTATCGTCTCACAAGGGTGCAATACCGATAATATCGACTGATATATCGGCCGATAGTATCGATATTTCGAACACTGATCGTATTTAATAGCCAACAATTGATAATTAGGATAATCCAGTCAGATCAATCTTTTGTGAGGGATGGTCAATCAAAGGTGGGCCCCAAATAATGGATAGTCCAAACTAATAATCACACCTTCTAGCACATCAATCATGGTCCTATTTTTATCGAATGCGACCATTGCCGACCATTGATTTCCCAATTGATGTGATTTTCAGGGGGGCATCCCCAATCCACAACGCGGCCCATCAAAACGATCAGATCATTGAACGATGGGCTCAACTATGTCCATACAGCATAATTGCGGGCCCAAAAACCTCTAATTACCTATGCTCATGATCATGTAATTCTTTTATGAGAAAACCTAAATGCATAAAATAAAAAAAAACAATAAAGAAGAATAAAAAAATATCGGTCAAAAATCATGGTTGTTTCATTATTATACTGTAATGTCAACATCACAATCTCTCTCTCTTCTTTACATGAATTCCTCCGCAAACACCAAACAAACAATAATATCCAAACCATTACTTACAAATAAAAAGCATAAATAAAGAGACTGTTGGTCAACATCATCATTTATAAAAGCAAAAAATTACTAATCCATGAATTCAAATAACACCCATAAAGAAAGAACAATCCAATTAGCAGCCACAAGCCGACACATGTGAGATATGGCCCATCCATTGGTGAGCACCACAGTCAATGCCCCATCCCCCAGAAATCAATCCCGCCCACTGATTAGGTGGTCCACATGTATGCGAAAAAATGACTGGTTTGAAAAACGATAAACAACCGGTTCACATTCCACGTACATGTGTGGCCCACCTGATAAGTGGACTGGCCTGATTTTCAGTCTACGCACGGGGGTCCCACCGGATGAATATCCTGGATTTTGTACACTTGCACAAAGTTCATACTTGCCTTATGTATCGAAATTCCTAAATTGAAATTTTCAAAAGGGTGTGTTTGGTTCCACCAAATATCATGATATTTCAAGATTAATCAGTCTGTTTGGTGCAAAATTTTCAATATTTCACGAAATTTGGTACCACCAAACACACCCAAAACCAAAACCCAATTTCAATTCAAAAGCATGCAAGCAGCAGATACGACTTTACAAAAGTAACCAAATTGTAAAACCTGAAATGCCCAAATTCATCAAAACCATATAAATTCTAAATTGAAATTCCACAAATCCAAAACCAAATTTCAATTCAAAAGCCTCATTTCCTATCTTATTTTATTTTAATAAATTCAAAAGAAAAACACACAACCAATAAACCCAACATTGCCAGAATCCAAACCCCATTAAATTACAAAAAAAGAAAAAAAAGAAAAAAGAAAAAAAAGGAAAATGGAAATGAAAATTGAAGTCTATATTTTAAATTTGAATAATGGTACATTACTTCATACCAGGCACGTGATGTGCACGTGGGAAGGGAAGTTGACAGGTGCAGGAGGCATTATCTGGCAGTCCGCCCCACCACTCAAATTGGTGGTTGTTAGAAAAACGATCCGACAAGTAAGAGTATGAAGGAGAAATTCTACCGGCTTCCATCGGACGCGGATCAGATGCCGACAAGATCAGTAGCCAAATCGCTACTGAAGTGACGTCATGTTGTGACTGATCCTACGAGTTTTCTGTGGTGAGTCCACGTGAACTGTAGATCTATCTCATTCTTTTCTCATGCCATAAAACGATCTCTAGAAATGGTTAGACGGTATGGATACAACACATGCATCGTAGTGGAGTCCACGTAGCTTGGTGACGTCATCTAATAAGCGTCCGCTTGCATAAGAGAAAGTTACATGCAGCTCCCTTCTTACATACACGTGGCAAACATGTGTGGAGATCTAGGACGTTGATCTGATGGGCTACACTGTCTCAGGGGATAGCCTGAAATGTCCACACTGGATGATCCCTGCCATCCCTTCGTCGTCCTTTCTTCCTTGACCGTTGATCCGATGGGCCATACCGCATACTTTTTCTGGTTTTGCTTCAGGGGTGCGGCCAACCTTTTGGACGGCTATGTTGCCGGATGCCCCAGCAGGACGCCGATTGCGTCCAACCACCGCCCGGACGGCTCTGTGGGCCCACCGTGATGTAAGTGTTTTATCCACGCCATTCAACGATATTTTAAAATAATTTTATTATGTGGACAAAAAAATAGGCGGATCTAAGGCTTAAGTGTACCACACAGTGGAGATTCAACGTCCACTATTAAAAGCTTCTTAGGAGCCGGACAAGTTTCAGATGAAGCTGATATTTGTGTTTTCACTTCATCCACGCCTACATGACCTTATAAATAGGTTGTATGCTAAAAAAAACATCACGTTGGCCCTTAAAAAGGTTTCAACGGTGGGTGTTATTGTCAGTGTAGGTTCCTTTCGTGTGGTCCACTTAAGCCTTGGACCCGTCTCATTTTTTGGTTTACTTATTAAAATCATCTTAAAAAAGCATTGAACGTCGTGGATAAAACACTTACATCACGGTGGGCCCTGCGCGGATTAGATACTGGCAAGGTCAGTAGCCAAATGGCTATTGAAGTGACGTCACCTAGCTATATGGACCCACCATTATGCATGTGTTGCATCCATACCGTACAACTATTTGTAGAGATCGCATTAGAAGAAGAATGATGTAGATCTAAAGTTCAAGTGTACCGAACATAGAAAACCGTGGGATCAGTCACACCCTCCGTTGAAACACTTATAGGGCCCACCATGATTTAGTTTTTCAGATGAAGTGAAAAATATATATATAAGCTTTATCGAAAACTTTTGTGGTCCATGAGAAGTTTTGAACGGGGGATGTCACTGTCCCACTGTTTTTTATGGTGGGTCTACTAGAACTTTAGATCTATCTCATTATTTTTATCATACCATAAAACGATCTCTCAAAATGAATGGACGGTATGGATATAACACATGCATCACGGTGGGCCCAAAGAGTTTGGTGACGTCACTTCAGTAGCGATTTGGATACGACCTCGTCAGTATCTAATCCACGCCCCGCGCTGGCGGGAACGATTGGAAAGTCCACGGACTGCGTGGAGGCATTTTGGTGGACGCAAATTGGCTACGCACCGGACATAGGAAGTTACTGCGGTCGCAAACTAAGAGGGACCCACAGAGATTCCCGTGACAAATCCACCCCGTCAATCAGCTTATAAACATTATAATAAAACGTGAAAAAAAATTCAAGAATATTCAAACTCAATTCGACCACATCTCACGAAACAGCGGGGATTGAACAGACACCATTGGAAGCTTTGTGGGGCTAAAGAAGGTTTAATATCAGGATGATACTTTTCCTATAGCTTATCTGATTGGTAACAACGCTATGAACGTTTTGGATGGCATATAAACATCATGGTCGACTCAAGGAAGGTTTCACCGATGAATTTTCCGTTAACACTGTTTCGTGTGGTGTTTTCCACCTGAGTTTTGGATTTATTTTTTTTTTGGTTTCCTTTCTTATTATGATGTTTATAAATTTATGGAAGGATTGGATTTATCAAATGCATCTCTTTGGGTCCTACGCATCTTCCCACCACAGGAAATTCCTTTGCCCCCGCAATTCGCGTCCATTTGGGTGACCCGGCGTCGTAAAACCGACCAAATTTCTGCAACAGTTGTTGCAGGGAACCCGTGCAACAAAATGATTTTTGTGGGCCATAGGAATGTCCATATGGTATCCACTCTGTCCATCATTTGATCCAGATCATATTATAATAGAAATTCAACTTTCAGTACAGTACAAAACTAAAGTTGGCCACACAACAGAGAGCAGTTGGAATGAGAACGCGCACCATTGAAACATTTTTGTGCAGACGGTGATGTTTATATTCCATCCAACCCGTTCATAAGGTGTTGGAATAAGGTGGTTCCAATCAGATGAAGTTAAAAAATGAAAAATTATACTAATAAGAAATTATGTGAGCCCAAGAAGGCTTCAATGGTAGGTGTCCCGTCCCCACCTTTTTCTGTTGTGTGGCCCACTTTGGTTTTGGATCGAAACGAGATTTATGGTCACGTGATAAAATGAGTGCAAAAATGATGGACGGAGGGGATGTAATACAAAGATCCCGGGTAAGTCTAACAGAGCTTTTTGTTGCACCGGCTCTGTACAACAACACCGTGTTAGGAAATCTGCGTCAAAACTAATAGAAGGGGAGGATTTCTCACAAACATCACAGTGGTCCCATCTGAGTTTCCTGCGCAGGAACTTCCTGCAAAAGGCTTTCGCAGGGAATCCGCGTCCCAGTGTGTCCTGAGAAGTTTTTAACCGTGGACATTCATTCAATACTTTAAAATAATAATAATAATAATAATAATAATTTTTTTAGTGTACTCCACCTGAGATTTGGAGTCAAACCGTCTCCCAGTTCATCGCAGATGCTTTCCACGTGTACGGTGAGATGAACTGCCAATATGCGCGGCGGCGTAGTGGCGTTGTTCATGGAAACGGATTGGCTACTCCCACTGCCACCAGCCATTGGCTGGTGTCGGTGCTCTGTGGGCCCCACCATGATGTATGTGTTTCATCCATGTCATCCATCTATTTTTATAGACCATTTTATGGTATGAAAGAAAAAATAAGGTATATCTCAATCTCAAGTGGACCACATTACAGGAAAACAGTGTTGAATGAATGTTGACCATTAAAAACGTTTTGGAGGTTATAAAAGTTTTGGATCAAGGTGATATTTATTTTTCCCCTTCATCTGGGTCTTTATAACCTAATCAACAGGTTGGATGTCAAATAAACAGTAAAGTAGGCTTTAAGAGAATTTTAATGGTGGATATTCAATCATTTTCGTTTTCTTGTGGTGTTGTCCACCTAAGATTTATATCCCTATCAATTTTTCCATCAAACCCTAAAATGATCTGTAAAAATGGATGAAACACATACATCACGTGACGGTGGGCGTCGGGGAAGTAGCCAATCCGTCGCCTTTGTTCATCTAGGCGCATCATAATTTCGGACGCGGATTCCCTGTGAAAGCCTGTTGCAGGAAGTTCCTGCGCAGGAAACTCAGATGGGCCCACTGTGATGTTTGTGAGAAATCCTCCCCTTCTATTAGTTTTGTGAGTTCATTTCAGGACATGATACCAAAAATGAACTGTATCTAAGTCTTAAGTGGGCCATGCTAAAGGAAAATGTGGTTAGGAAAATTTCTACCGTTGAAACCTACGTGGGTTCGACAGTAATGTTTACATACCATCCATACCGTTAATAATTTCATTCCTACTGGGATGAACTAAAATTGCAAATATTAGCATTATTCAAAACTTCTGTAGCCCACGTATATTTCAACTGTGAAAATTTAATGATCAAGTTTTCGGCCCACTTGGGCTTTGGAAACGGTTCATTTTTGGCATTAAGTCTTAAAATAAACTTAAAAAATGGATGGACGGGTGGGATTTCTTAAAAACATCACAGTGGGTCCCACCTAGGTTGCCAGCGCAGGAACTTCCTGCGAAAGTCTTTCGCAGGAAATCCGCGTCCGACACACTGCAAGTTTTATTTGCCATTCAACTTATTAATTAGGTCATTTTTACCTGAAAAAAAATGAACTAAATGATTAGTTTTTAGATTAATATAGTTGGCATATGGTTGAAAAACTATCCATGAAATCAAAGATATATTAGTTGAAAAAGTCAATTAACCTAATGAATTTCTTTATAAGATAGAGAGACTATTTTCAATGTCAAACTTTTATTTTAGTTCAAAACTTAAGTCTTTTTTAATGAGTTATATAATCTTTATTTTTAATTAGTTTTGGGTTATAAAACTCACATCTTGTCTCAAAGTATTAATTTCAATTATCTAAAAGTGATTCATGAGTTTAAGTCAATATAGATGGCTTTACTAATTTTAGTTAGTTTTAGATAACTTTACTATTTCAAGGAACTTTTATATTTTTAGTAGAACGTACTAGACTTTAGAGCATCTTTATAAAGTCAAATACATTGCAAAACATAATTAATTAAATGCCATCAACTTTATTCTAATCTTATTATATTTCTCTCTTTATAAGTTTGAGGATTATCATAAGTTTCATTTTTCTTCATCTTCTCCACACCCCTGATTGGATTGTGTCATTCAATTTTCTGTGTCCTCACGCATCTACAATCTAATATATTCTAATTACCAATCCGTGGGACCCAATTGCAGAGTCTTGAAAATGGAAGGTTTACAAAGTATAAATAAAGTTAATTAATATAGATTAATATAAACAACATAGTTATTGAAAGTTTGTGTAAGATTCAAGTCATTCAACATGTGAATTGAGTCCACCATGGTGTTTCTATGTCATCCAATCATTCATCTAATACACCTCACTTGGATGCGAGGGACTCCCTAAAATTCATGCAGGCCACACCATATGAATTTAGAAGGTTTAGTCATGATTTTACAATGTTCTTATGGTGCTGTCGACTCTGAATTAGTTTTGAGTTTTGGAATAAGAGTGAAAATAAAGGAGACGCAATACATGGAGTGGATCTCATGCACGTAGACTCCGCCAAGTGGGGCTCAAAAGCAAGATGCTCTACACATGCCTGTGTGGGTCAACTAACCAGTCCTTGGGAGGCATATAACAAATTATATGGGGAGGAGACTTTGATGGGAATGGAAGAGTTGTAGGACGTGTTTTAGGTGAGGTAGGAGTAACAACTTAGTGGGTGAGGCCCTAACCACATGGCCCACCTTGATCTATATATTATATATTTTGGCCATCTGTTTATTCTTTTAGCTCATTTTAAGTATGGTCTAAGGAAGAGGCAGATCACCTATCTAGGCAGACTACAACACAAGAAAACAACAGGTGAATGAACCCTCGCCATTAAAAACTTCAAAGGCTGACATTAATGTTTATTTGCCATTCAACATTTTAATAAAGTTACGTGGACTGACTTGGATGAAGGGAAAACACAAATAGCAACTTGATCTAAAACTTTTGTGATTGCTAAGGAGTTTTTAATGGTGGGAATTCAATCCCTACTGTGTGGTCCACTTGAGATTTAGGTTTGCCTCATTTTTTGGACCATGTCCTAAAATAAACTAGCAAAATGGATGGACACGATAGATGTACTACATCAAGGTGGGCCCGCAGTCAAGGCCTCATCTGCTACCAGGAAAGGAGATCTACCAATATGGCCGTCCATCTTGTGGGCACAATCATAGATGGCATATATTTTAAGTTTCACACCTACAAGATAATCTCACCCAGGATTTTGCTTTATTTTTGCAAACTGAATGTTGACCGTTAGATGCTTTATCTCTGTCATCGATTTGAAAGCCATTTATTAGATGCTTAGAATCATTTGAAAAGGGCCGGGTCCTTTTGAACCATTTCCACATCCACAGTAGAATTGGTTGATAGGATGATCTCGATTGACATGTTACATATGCAACATGTGTTGTGGAGAGATGGCTGTATCTACCTACTTTACCTATTCATCTTTCCTGAGGTTATCAGCAAGGGGAGATGAATGTTAAAAGAATTCTGTATGAGCACCAAAAGCGAACTTGTCTACCAATGTCTTGTTCATGGTTTGTCTTCTTAATTTTTCTTTTTGCAGAAAAAATATGGATAAACTGTCCAATATTTTATATAAGGGTATTGTTTAGACAATTATGGTTAAAAGTTTTTTTTTATTTTTTTAAAGATTGAAACTAAAAATAATAGTTTTGTATGTATCCAGTTTAGTAAACATTTTCACGAAGATGGAACAATTTTGAACTGTTTTGGAAATAATGTACTGTTTTTGAATTAAAATTAAATATATATAAAGCATAGTCCATCAAGCATCCACGAATTTGATGCTTAAAATTATTTAACCGTTTTAAAAAAAAAAAAAAAAAATTTATTATGTAGGTTTGATCTATCATAAGTGGAGCCCACCATTTGGACAGTTTAATTTTGAGTTATGTATTTATGATATGTGGGTTGTGGGGTGGTTCTCTTGGCCTGATGAGTTGAGCTTGCTTTGAGCCAGGCTTTTTTTTTTTTTTTTTTTTTTTAAACACACGCACACACACCACCATATACTCACGCCACACGCACACACACCCCACACACGCACGCAGTGGGATTTCACCACCGTGAGTACTCAACCTTTGACCCGGTGTTGAAACTCTAGAGAGTCTACCACCCGGGTAAGAGCAAGGACCCTGCTTTGAGCCAGGCTTGAACCTATTAGCATAGCCTGTGGGCTAAGCTTGGAGGTGACTTGTATGGCCTACTCAATTTTTAGTCCATGCTTTGGCTCAAGTCATTTGAATCTTACCTGACCTGACTTTTAAATGTATGTCTTATGTCCCATGATCATGCCATTGTAATCCTTGATAAGGCAACCTATATATGTATGTTACATGTAGACCATTGATTTCATTCTTTTGAGTGTCTATTTTTTGGTGTACATGTTACCCACTTGATCAATAGATAGGATGAATATTTGAGTGGAATATATCGATTTTTCAAGTTATGGGCTGACCTTAGGCTTGTGCCTGCTGTGTTAGACCCGTGTTAGGTATGGGCTTGGCTCAGATCTATGGCTTTAAGTACCGGGCCTAGTCTGTTGTCACCCCTAGTGGGTTTAGGAAAGAAAGAGTAATGTGAAAGCGGCTTTTAAAAAAACTATTAAGGGATTAAAAGAATAATCTCTCTCTCTCTAATTATTAAAATGTTACTGGGGAAAAACTTATCCGTTTTAATTTCTTAAGTAAACATTGTTAAAAAATTCTTAATTTATTATTTTCTAACTTAATCTGTTGTTATTGCATTTAAATAGCACGCAAATACTGTAGAACTTTTATTGCTTCTAACTTTGAGGCTTGCTTGTGTCTGCTATAGCACAGGTTAGTCTATTCTCTTGATGTACGAATGTGAGACTATTCTCTCATTGTACATGTGGCACATTAGGTGCCACAGTAACATTTATAATCAAGTATTACAAATGTGACCCATTCAACCTTTTAAGCTCCTTTAGCCGGCATTTGGATGGTAAGTTCCTTTAGATAATCTACTTACGCATTAAGTAGTTTAATTTTCATTTTTACTCATTTGGTAGATAAGTTTGTTTGGTAAAGATTACACTTGTCAACTAAATAGTAGAATAGCATATTTTCTTTCCAACATCAAATCAATAACACAGGATACACCTTGGATGTAAGCCATACATAATTAAGAGCTAACATTTGATGTTGACTGTTGGGAGAAAAATAGAATGACTTATGGAATGGACCAACTCTACAAACCAGCACGGACTCAATAAGGCTAAACCACTTAAGAGGCGTCTACTTGCAAAGAAAGGTCGACCTTCAAGTAGGTCAATACAACTGTAACTCCACTCAAATAAGATACAACTGTAAGTCCACTCAAATGGCCGACCTATTCAATAGGTCGGACATATCTTGGTCATATGTCGGCTACGGGTCAACCTGACCATAGGTCGAACATAGCTCGGCCATAGGTCAGCACAGCCTTTGACAAGATTAATGCTGAAAGACTCAGCATTATCTACTTCTACCGAATCTGGCACCTCTACCACCCGACCTTTTCTTGAACTAACAGTTTGAGAATCCCTCTAACGGCCCGAAGATCTTTCTCAAGACTTTCGGGAGATAAAATCATATCCTGAGGATCTCGGACAACCATAATCTTGGGAAGATCTCTAACGGATCTAGAAACCTATGCGAGAATATCTCCGACATATCAGGAATCCTAAATGAGAAAGACTCTCTACGGTGTGATCTTCCCTTCCCTCTCATATAAATAGGAGTGCTTTTAGCCAATGTGAGGTATGCGTACATATCCTTATACTTACTTATATATACGACTGGTGACTCTTTCCTCAAGATCATCTCTTACAAAGACTCAAGATCCTAACTTAGGTATCGGAGGGTCCTCTATACTAGTCAAGATCTCATTTATCTCTTACTTTTTTCTGCACGGGGTTTAGAGAGTTAACCAAGGAGGATCCATCGGAAGACTACATCAACATTGACTATTTATTATGTACGCACATTAATATGAGGCCATCCATCATGTGAGGCCCACCTTTAATGTGGAACGTCCATTATATGGGCTCCAACTTTTATGTGGGCCATTATGTAAGCCTCGTTTAATATGGACTATAAGAGAGTCTTCTTTGACACGGACCACGAAAGCCTCCTTTAATATGGACCATGAGAAAGAGAAAAGTTAATATATAATAAGCCAAAAAGTAAAAAATCAAAGAAAAAATTATTGAGATAAGTACCTTTCAACACATATAATACTTTTATGATGGTGCTTAACAAACATACTTATGTATAAAACTAACTTGGTAATTTAACATTAGTTAAGAAGTAAATTTTTTTAGTAGCATCACACTTAATGTGTATTACATACCACATATATTATATTATACATATACTATATGTGTTTTGTATATGTTGTCAAGTATTACCTGTATACAACATATGTTATTGTACATTTTCAAATCTGTTGATGCAAAAATTTGCTTCACTCTTTTTAGACTTTCGAGTACCTGTACATGAAGAATACAAAAAAGACCCTAGTTAGAGCAAGTGACCCTCTGATGCCAAAGTCAGGCTAGGAATCTGGGTCTAGTAGTAATGTAGTATCGAAGGGTTTTGGGTAAGAGATTCCACGTACCTTTCACTATTAGAGATGCTCCTATTTATAATTAAGGAGATATGGTAATGTAAAAGAGATCACCCTATTTAGTGAGAACGAATTGTAGTAAGATTCGGATTCCGTATACGTTGCGAGGATCTTCCTAGATCCCTGGCTGGGATCTCGGGCAGATCCGTATCCCAGTTAAACTTGTAGATCTTTGGCTGTGATTTCGGGTAGAGGCGGTCGTGATCAAGTCGGAATTGATAGAAGGTGGGTTGTGCCGACTTGGAGTTAGGCCAACCTGGAGGTGTGCCGACCTAACTCTCTTGGTGAGCGATTGAGCCCTTTTCAGCATTGGGCAGGTCGGTGAATGTTCCGTCTTGCTGACGGGTGAACAAGCTCCACCTTACTTTTCGCTCGGTAGTTTCAGAGTAAGAGGCTGATTCTACCATCATGTCCGACCCACCCAGCATAAGGTCCCGACCTAACCTTTTCTCATTGGTCAGCCTATTTTCCCTACCACAAAATCTATACATATCTATTATTTCGAATTATTTGGACATGTTAAAATCCCCGGGATCCGTTATATCTTATACACATTAAGTTTTCAACATGGATGTGTACCTTAGGACCAAATATCTAGGGGAGGGCGGTGCCTGTGGTTCTCAATGATGTATCTGCCGTACGTCTATCTGTTTTCCTGGCTTATCTCAGTTCATTATTTAAAAAAAAAGAAGCTTATCCAAATCTTAGGTGGACCATTATCAAAACGTGGATCAAGTTGATATTTGTGTGGCCCCTTCATCAAGGTTGTTGAGACCTTATCAACAGGTTAGATGGCGAATAAATACTCCGGTGGCCCTCAATATGTTTTTAATGGTAGGTATTCAATCACCAATGTTTCCTTTGGTGTGGTCCACCTAAGACGTAGATCTACTTCATTTTTTGGGATCCCCCTAAAATAAGTTGTCAAAACGAATGGACGGTGTTGATGTAAGGCACATACAACACAGTGGGCCCGCAACCAGGGATCTTTCTTCGTAGCCCAGTTCCATGCTTTTCTTTAACATGAAGACGGCTTAGATTCGGGACTGCCTAAATTCTGGCGACTCATGTCCCACCACGCGGCATCCATGCTGATCATCAGCCCCCATCGGACGGTGTTAACAATCTGAATTTGCCCTGTTCAAATCGATCAGCTTATTATCTTCTCTCCAGCTCTTGACGGCTTCAATTGGACGGTCTAGATCGTCAGATCAGTAATGAATTTCCCTCCATCGAATATGGGTCCAACAGTTTGGTCGGCCTGGATTGACATACTAGCATTGCACGGCTGCCCATGCCTTGAATCACTAAAGCAGTGTCAAGCTACACTGAAGTCTGGCCGAGGAAACGGAATTAGAGAAGAACTTTGATACACTGGAAGAGAGTGGTGGATGATACGCAGGCACTTAGAAGTCGCTTAGACATTGGTGTGGCATGCAACCGATTCAAATTAAACCGTCCAAATTATGGATACCAGTTTGTATGTATCATAAAAAGAAATTATGCTTACTGTTTATTATCTACGTATCAGATTGGTGGACATTTATTTGACGGCTAAGAATGAAACTATCCAATGGTCTTAATTTAATAATCGACTTTTTGGTCTGTAACTTAGAAATAGTAAGTTCCACAATTTAGTCTGTTTAGTTTATGTAACTATCTACCAAAGTGTACCATTTCAAGTGCCTGCGTATCAAGCGTCCAACATATCCGGAGTATCAACAGGAGGGGTATTTTGGTCTTTTTGTGTTCATCCGTACAACCCTCGGTCTAGTTTCGGGAACGGATTGGCTACTCCCCCTGACATCAGCCCCGGGGCTGATGGTCGGTGCTCTGTCGGCCCCACCATGATGTATGTATTTCATACATTTCATTCATCCGTTTTTAAAGATCATTTTAGGGCTTAATCCCAAAAACGAGAGCTATATAAATCTCAGGTGGACCACATCACATGAAAACAATAGTGATTGGATATCCACCATTAAAATCCTCCTAAGGCTCAATGTACTGTTTATTTCACATCCAATATGTTGATTAGGTCATACAGGCCTAGATGAAGGGAAAAAAAAAAATCAGCTTGATCCCAAACTTTTGTGGCCCCCAAAATGTTTTTAATAGTCAACGCTCATTCAACGCTGTTTCCTGTAATGTGGTCCAATTGAGATTGGGATATAATTCATTTTTGGTTTCATATCTTAAAATGATATTTAAAAATAGATGGACGGCGTGGATGAAACAAATAAATCATAGTGGCCCCCACAGAGCACCGACCACCAGCCATTGGCTGGTGTCAGGGGGAGTAGCCAATCCGTTTCCTCTAGTTTCCAAAATTAAGGCTTGCTTGCGGCCAGTAAACTTGCTGGGTGATACCTGAGGTCTATACGCCTCAAGAACCCAAACAGAACAACAAAACATTACAGGGGAGGTTAGGGTTTTCTGCATATTCGAACATTTCCCCCCTTTCGCTGAAGAATACTTCATTTCGTCTCTCTTCGAAAATTGCTACATTTCCTGAGATTCTTGTTTAGAGGTAACGGATTCTAACAGAAGAAAATCTTGATTATTTATTTATTTTTTTCATTTTTTCTGATTTTCTCAGCGAAATTTGGAGCTTACATGGCAGGATTTGATCTATCCCTGGTAAATTATTATTATTATTATTCTTCGTGATGGGATGAGATCCAGTCCACGTGGCTTATCTGTATGATGATGTGAACCGTTAATTCATCGTACCGCTCAGGAACTGGGCCAATAATCACAGAGATTGTACGAAAATCACCGACCGGATTTTAGTGATTTTGTACACCATTCTTTTAAGTGGTTAGGATCGTCCAATGACTGTAATTTTTGTTCCATGGATCATTCCTGATTGGTCATTCGTGATGGTCCTAATGAATGAATGGGTCAGATCATATTTCACAGATGTGAAGTTTATGGCAGTCAAAGTGGGAGGATTGAAAATTTTTCATCCTCCCTGGTGGATCGGATCTCCTCCATTTTTTGATACGTCGAATATCTTTTGTAATTTTGATTTGATTATTATTTTTAAAATAAATTGCTGATTTTGTTTTTTAATTGTCATTTGGAATTTGAGTGATAACTGTTGCTCTGCTCAGAATTTGGAATATGTTTGAGAACAATCAACTAGTGTTCTACGACTTGATCCCCCTGCAGAGAGGATTTCTGGATTGAGAATCGTCTTCAATTCACCTGTATGTGAGATTGTGACCTTCAATCAGCAGGCCCTGCCGTGAACATGGTTGGTTAAAAAATCAGCTCCACTCATTTAGTGGGTCATGACTCACACATGTATGTTGGATATGCACCGTATGGCAGCTGATTTTAACCGTCCATATTTACTTGTGCGGGTTGCACGAATGGACGGGCTGGTATAATTTCCAGACTGGGGTTGTTGATGCCTTTACGGTATGATCCATGGCCTGCCTGATGAAAAGCTTGATCTTGCATATGCATCATGAAGATGATTCTCACCTGAAAATCCTGTTTGCCCGAGTGTACTTAGCAAGAGTCAAAATGGTGACTTAGATTGCAGGAACAAACATGACCAACCATATCTAGAATTTTGTTAGATTTCTTATCAACATTGAAAGATTGAAGATTGGAAGATCAAACTAGAAATGAGTTTTTTTTCCCCTAATTTGAAAAAGACGGATTGAGTACTGGGTTGGGTTTAGAGTCAAGCCATCTTAAAGTATGAGTTGAGTTCTATGTTTTTCCACCTTAGTTTTGATGTGTTTCATTCTGCGTCGACTTGGGCTCTAGCCTTCAAAGAGTCCGAGTCAGGTTTCTAGCTTTTAAGTTGTGGCTTTGACATGTACTGAGCTGAAGAGCATACTGTTTTTTATACTTCTCTACATGAACACTCTCATATAGGCCTCATGATATTCAGGGATACCCATGCTGCTTTTGATCATGTAAGCAAAAATCACCTAAACCAAGTTGATTCAGCTTGACAGACAGTGAAACAATTCACCCTTAGACTTATATATTTTTCAGACGAGTTGCAAAGTTTTGGCCGAGTCATATAATGATTTTGGTCCTTGGATGAGTTACACTCAGAAACGGAGTTCTTAATTCCTTGGCCTGGGTGGAGGAGCCTAGAAAAGGACATGATTTTTGTTTACAGTCCAGCCCATTCTTGATGTTGACAACTATGCTACACAAGTTGGAGTGTTGTGCTGGTTATGTTATGAAATTAGGCCTCTCTCCATGGTTAGGAATTCTAGTTTCACACGACTTTTCATGGTGACAAGTGATAGATGCGTACGAGATCCAGACCACCCAGCCAGGTCGTCACGGCATATATAGACGGATGGCTGTGGCCCAAAAATCAGGCCCTTTGGATGAACCTAAGCATTTGACTCAAGGAAACAACCATCATCCATGTTTGGGCTTGTTCCAATCGTGCAATTAGGATCGTCCAATTGGCCTGTTTTTTGGGCCTTGGCTCATGAGTGGCTTGCCTGACAAGCCGTCTACATCATCTGCATGTCTGGCCGATCAGATGATATCATTATTAACATAGTTTAAAACTCAAAGAAACTTGATTAGACTCAGCTGAGTCGGCCTGACACAATTAGAGAAGGGCTGAATGCTACTTGGCCGATTCATTGAGGCAGGTGGAAAACTCTCGAGTCAAGTTGACTCGGTCAACTCGACCAAATTTATGTTAGGACTTCAGTATAAATGCCCTTCTTTTATATCCTTTCCACTCATCTTGTTTTCTTCATCTCTTCCCACCGCTTCATGGAGAGGTATTCCCTCAAATCTCATCGATCCATTCCACACTGAAATATAACAACTTTGCTGTCATTTGGCTAGAAATTGGAATGGAAGATATTCAATTGGGGGAATCTAGCTTTGAGATATTGAAATAGATGGATTTTGGGTCAGATTTTTGACAGCATCAGTTGAAGTTGATGGAGGATTAGGGTTTATGGGAAGAAAGCTGGGTGCTGTGGAGTGGTTCTCTCTTTGAAATCTAGAAGAAGACGGATCTCTTTCCATTTCTTTTTTGGGGCTTTTGATTTCCTGGGCCATTTCAGCCATCCAAACTGTTGATTAGTGTGGCCCCAAATAGAGATATCATCATACCTAAGATGATGGCCATTGTTTGAATATTGTTCTTGTGTTTCTTATATTTTTATTTGATTCTACCTATCTCCAATCACATTGGTGAGTTTGGATGGGCTATCAAATTCAACTCCAACTATTAGCTTGATGTAATTGCAATCCCTTAGCATTACTATTAAGTGTAAGGGCTGGAGATCGTTATTATGTTGCTAGTTTTCTCCACTTTATATTTTCTGGGAAATTTCCCACTGTTTTAGTTAATATTATTTTTATATTTTAAAATAATTCTAAATATTATATATTTCTGGAGTTTTTTTATTTTAAATAGTTGAGGTTTCTAGTTGACTCAATTTGAAACCCTTTTGAGTCAAGCCAAGTTTTCAAACTATATCTTTCGGAAAAAAAGTTTTTAAACTATGTTATTGACTTTATTGCTGGGCTTTGGCTTCTCTACAGGGTGCTTACTAGTGTATATATGCTTCATCTTAATGATCTTTAATGTTGTAAGAGCAGGGAGATTCTTCTGCCAATTCCAGCAAGTAGTTAGTTCTCAAATCGAAGTCCTTCCAGGATTTTGCTTCCCGAAATCGGCATCACATCTGAGGACTCTTGTACAAAGACATGAGGCTAGAAAGAATGTAGCTTCTGCTCATAGCATAATATTTGATATCGGTTGCTCTAAAGCCTTCAAGAAAATCAACATGTCTAGTTCTTCAGAACTTCTCAAATGCAGCCAGGGATTTCATTCAGATGTCAAATCCTCTATTATAACAGATGCAGTAGCCGATGGTGGTGGCTTGCCTTCTGTGAAATTAGATGAAAAATCTCAGGATTCTCTGTCAGCAGGACAGGATCACACATGTTCCTTGAGTGTGCAGTCCACTCCAGACATTGAACGTAAATACGTCCATCGTGTCTATGATGCTATTGCTCCCCATTTCAGCTCCACCCGCTTTGCCAAGTGGCCTAAGGTCGCCAGCTTTTTGAATTCCTTGGTGCCGGGTTCTGTCATCTTAGACGCAGGCTGTGGTAATGGAAAGTACTTGGGCTTAAATCCTTATTGCTTTTACATTGGCTGCGATATAAGCACTCCATTGATCAACATATGTGCGGAAAGAGGACACGATGTTATTGTTGCAGATGCTGTCAATCTTCCTTATAGAACTGGCTTCGGCGATGCAGCTATTTCTATTGCTGTCTTGCATCATCTGAGCACCGAAAGTAGGAGGAGAAAAGCTATAGAGGAATTGATCCGGGTTGTACGGCCGGGTGGTTTGGTTTTAATAACAGTATGGGCTGTAGAACAAGAGGATAGGTCGTTGCTTGCAAAGTGGACCCCACTTTTGAACAAGTATGATGAAGAGTGGATAGGATCAGGCAGTCTTCGTTTGCGTAGTAGCCCATTAACTGCCACTTTGTCAAGCATCCCGGAAACTGAGGAAAACAGTCACCTTGAGGTGGATGAATTGAGACAAGCATGCTATCAGAACGTGTTGAAAGATTTGGCGCAACAGTCCAAGGAGGAAACAGGTGTTGGTGTTGTATCTTCTGGAACGAAAGATGGTTCTATAGCTTCTAGAGACAGTGATATCAAAAGCCACCAGGAATATTTTGTTCCTTGGCACTTACCCTATCATCGAGCTGAGATCAGCGGTGCATCTGCTTCCGCTCTTGCTAATGGTCTGGCCAAGAAAGATGATAAAAAGGGTGCAGTTGTTTACAATCGGTATTACCATGTATTCATCAAAGGCGAGCTTGAAAGGTTAGGCCTTGTTCTTACAATAGGTGCTTACCCTACACTATATGGCTTCTTCTTCTTTTATTGTACTTGCTGATGCTTCTACATAATTCAGATCTAGGGTGTCAGACAGGCTGTGCCTGGGCCAAGCAAATTCAAAACTTTGAATAGGACAGGTCCAATAAGCCTGTCAATCCAGGCCCAAACTTGACCAATTAAAGTCAAAACTTTAAGTAGGCCCAGCCTGACAGGCCCAACACTCTGGGTCTAAACCCACCTAGGCCCATCCCAGCTGAACCCTATTCAGATGGATGTTTTTGTCACTCCACCCTTTTGTTTCTTGATATGTATTAGTTAGGTCTCCTTAAGAACTTTTATTATTGTAGTCTGGGATAATCTTCCTAGTATGATGAAGAGTCAGGTCATAGCTTCTGCATCTCTTTTGTGTACAACTTTAAATAAGGGTTCTTGCATGTCAAAGCCATGTCAGTCCATCATGATGTTTTCAAGTTTCTTGAGAAAAATACAAAAAAAGAAGTTATTGTACCTAAGTTATCAACTTCTGTGATAAGTTTGACGTGAACCAAAGGACCCAAAAATCTGTGTTAGACCCATAAATTCAGTCCCCGAATATGATTGCAATGGGAACAGGACGACACCGACAAATTGCTGTTACATTCGCATTTTGCAAATTTATTTATTATTATTATTATTTTTTTTGTTTGTGTTGCTGACAGGAGTGTATACTGTATCCTCCCATGTGCCAAACAGCTCTGTTTCTCCGAAGGACACATGGGTTGGGCCTCAAATTCTGGGGTATCCATACAGCCCCTAGCTGATATCATCACCTTGCATGACTTCAGTATTATTAGAATGGCACAAGGAACACTAGCAACTCTATGCCTTATGCATCTTTATTATGGCTGTTTCATTTTGTCCCTGCTTATGAAAGGCCAAGCAGATATGTTAGGTATCGTTATCCGAAGGGCTTTACTTGGAGAAATAGAAGGAACATGTATTGCAAGTGCAAAATCTGAAAAGGCACCACATGAATATTCTATGATAGTCAGTATTGAAGAATTTGTTCATGAAATTTTAATTAATTTGAAAGAAATTGTATTGAGAAGCCCTGATCAAAGCAGCTTTGTCAAACATTTTGCTCTTCTGTCTCAAGTCAGTGTTGGATAAAATCGATCGGTTATGACGAGAGTTCTTGTGGTGAGGGAGGGAGTTGGGAGAAGCATAAGTTTCATCTCCTCAGATGGGAAGAGGTGTGCAAGCTGTATCAAGAAAGAAGAACGGGGATAAGGGAGTTAGAAAGCATAAATTTGGCTTTACTTGGGAAATAGCTGTGGCGATTTGGGGGTAAAGGAAAATAATATTTGAAGAGAGGTAGTCGCTAAAAAGTATGGTGTCCAAGATGGAGGTTGGAGGGTTAAGAGATCCTCTCTTTATAGAGGGTTAGGGTTGTGGAAGGCTGTCTTGAGCATGGCTGGTCGCTTTTGGGAGGGTATTCGTTCTCCATAGGAGATGGAGAGAGCGAGTCCACTTTTGGAAAGATGAGTGGATAGGGTGTAGACTGCTTGACACAGAGTTCCTAATTTAGTTACCTTATCTCTGAAGGCCAAAATCCCAATTGCGCGTTGCTCTTCTCTCGATGGCGAGGCAGTTGTGTGGACTCCTCTATGCCGGAGGAATCTGTGGGATGAAGAGGTAGAGGAATTCGTGAGGCTTCTAGCTAAGATCCAAAGCTGCAATCTAGTGACAGGGGAGAAGGATTGGATGGTGTGGAAAAACGACAAGTCGGGTTGGTTCACAGTTCGTTCTTTTTTACAAGATGCGAACGAATCCCTCAAGGGGAGTGTTTATCAATCACACAGCTAATGCCCAAAGTGGCGGCTTTTGTGTGGCTCGTAGGAAGAAAGAAGGTTGTAACGATCGATAATCTACAAAAGAGATCACTAATGCTCCCCAACATATCTGTCATGTTCATGGCTAATGCAGAATGCATCGATCACCTTTTCATTCAGTGTACTTTTGCTCAAAAGGTTTGGGAGGGAGTCGTTGGTTTCTTTAACATGGATTGGGTATTTGGGAGTCCATTTATAACCACTTTTTGGCTTGGCATGGTGGAAGGGTTTGGAAATATGGTAGGATGGTTTGGACATTAGTCGCCATGGAAGATCTTCGGGGGCTTTGGAGGAAAAGTAGTTGATGCTTTCAAAATATTAGTGGACGGTGGGGAAAGTGTTTAGGAGGGTTAAAGTTGAGGTTTTGGGGTGGGCTTCAAGTCTAAAGTCTTGTGATTCAAATTTTGTTCAAAGGTTGTTTGCTTTATAGTTCCCTGCCGGTTTTGGTGTGTCTAATAAAATTGTCGTCACCTTCCAAAAAAAAAAAATATATTGAGAAGTAATATGTATGGAATTCATGATGCATCCCTTGAAGTTGTATTGTGCTTGATGAAATTTGGAGATATCACTTGGTGAACATGTTGGAAGAGGTAAATGATGTTGCCAGCTGTTTGGTCCATAGTTCTAACTACTCAATACTCGGCCAAGTCAACTCTATACTAGAGCCGAGCCTCTGGGAAACTCCATTCTGGGCCTGACTTGGCCTAGAGAGACCCATCAAATTGCCCTGATGGCTTGGTCGATTTATCATGACTTGGCGTGACTAAACTAAGTCACTTGCCTTAGTGGTGAGATTTTATTAAAAAAGATATATGTTGGGAGTGAGATTTGAACCCCCAATATCACCCGAGGGACTCAATGACCTTAAGCAGTGAGATAACAGTAGTGTTGTTGCTTTAAACTCCGTTTCATATTACTCACTAGAGATCTAAGTACTTAAGTTTTATATTACTCACTAGAGATCTAACTACTTTAAATATCCATTTCCAATCCTAATATTGTCAATTTATAGTAATTAAACATTGAGTTGAGTCGGGTTGGGTTGAATCTTCGAGTCAACCCAACTTGGCTGAAAATTGACTCGAGTCAAGTTTTTACTCAACCCAACCTGGCTGAAAATTGACTCAACTCGAGTTTTTGGGATTTTAAATTATGCTTTTTTTTTTAATGAAAGATAACTTGTATTACTAGAAAGAAAAACACAAAAGAAGAGAGCTGCTGAGATGGCAGACCCTTAAGACAGAAGAAAAGAAAGATCTGCATTGGTCCCTTCCCTGTGGGGCACCCATTCAGCAAGAAACTAAGTGGGAGAGCTTCGCTTCATTGTGAAAACACCTCTTGTTTCTTTCTATCCAAAGAGCCCACCAAACTGCCAAAATTCCGGTCTGCCAGATCCTAGATTTGAATTTGCCTAATCTGACCCCATGCCAGGCAGATCCTAGATTTTAAACTATGATTTGGCCAGAGAGGGCGTTACTGTCCATCTTCTGAGACGATCTTAGCCATTTGGCTCTTTGTATCAGGAACTTGTTCCTCCATTTGTTAGAATCTCCACATGTGGCTCATAAAACTCTTCTCAGAAATGACACGTTTAATCTTTTCTGTTTCAGGTTGGTTTCTGGTATTCAGAATGCAGTCATCTCTGACCAGTTCTATGACAAATCCAATTGGTGTATAATTCTCGAGAAGACATAAACGCTAGTGCTGGGTTATTGGCCTGGATTTACCTAATACATGAATGGAAATTGCCGAAATGCTCTATATCTTCTGAGAAGCATTTCCAAGACAGGTAAGCTTCTTCTGGTGGGGATTATTTGGTAATCTGGCTGAGTATGGTGGTTGATATGCAGGCACTCAAGAAATTGTACATGTGGCATGCATTCACTCCAATTAAGCCGTCCAAATTGTGGGCCCCTCTATGTAGTAATAACTTCTAAATCAGATAGAACTTACTGATAGTAGACTATGGCCGACGGACATTTTCTTGTTGAATTCGGACTGTTGACTGTCTCTTTCAACTTTCCATTTGAATGTTTCACCATATTATTGACTTGGAAAATTGAATTAGTACAACTTTGGTTTAACTTCGGCCCACAATTTTGATGGTTTAATTTGAGTTCCTAGTATGCCATATGCACAGTTTCTCAGTGCCCGCAAATCAACCATCACTCTGCTGTCTGTAACCATGTGTCATTTGCTTAGAGTAGGTTGATCAAAATATTCTTTTTGGTAGGATTGATTAGTTGATTATTGTGACCTCCTACAACCCAATGGGTCTTGCCATTGGATGAGGATTTACTCGAATCGAAATGTACTTTGAACATATACAGCGGAGGGATTGCCCTTTTGGAATTTACAGTTTGAATCTCCAGTTGATGGGAAAACTCATATCTATAAATGCTTACTTTTCTCTTGAAATAAAGATTTGAAAATTTTTGGAAAAAATTTCTCAAGAATTAGGGTTTTACCAAGCACCACCATTGGAGAGTTTTTAAGTCGTAGAATATGCTTCTTGGAGCACGCAAAATGAATGAGATGCCCTTCATCTATTTTCTTTCTAAAAAGTGGAGTGAAACATTCTGGGGTCATGTGGCGTGTGTATCACATCCAACCCGTCTGACAGGTGCACCTCTTCATGATGCTCAGACGAGTCAAGGATCAGGCCAATCCAATTAATAGGTGAGCCGCATGTGAATTTGAAAATTATTGGTGGTGTAGCTAACTCAATGATTGGATCATCCTGATGTTTTTTTGTTCATCTGATCATTACGGTGTGGTGTACCTGTTGGAGGGTCTGGATGTCATACACACACCAGGTGGGACCCACAAGGCTCAGACTCCACTTTTAAGAATGCTAAATAGACTTGGCCGTTCTGGTCATTTCACACCCCAAGAGGAATGGTTTTGGGGATTTTAGAAAGCCAAGGCATTGTTCCTTAAAATCAGAATTCTCGAGTAATTTTGCTGTAAAACTCCCTAGAGATTTTGTCCTGAGTCAGCATGTTTGGTTTAGCCTGATAAAATCCATTCGTGTGTATAGTTTATCGCGAATTGGGATAAGCTTGCAGAATTAGTCCTTGGTCTTGACAGAGTTTAGAATGTTAGCACCACTGATGATATTTCAGTATGAATGGAGTTTTTGAACCTTGGATTCTGCCTGGATTGGATGAATCTGCATCTTGATTCAACATCCCGCTTGCAGTATGCGCACGTAGTGGTTAGGAGCAGAGTGACAAATGTAGCTGGTATTTTGAAAATATATAATTATATGCAACTAGTACTTTAGGAAAAAAAAATTACAAATGACATCAAACCGACAATATCCCCATGTTTCCAAAAACCAAAAACCCACATAAGCCTGTATCTATAAAATATTTGACCCTTTTAAAATATGACTCTTTTCCTTTGAACATGGATGGTCTCCAATTCTTTGAATGATCTAAGGCTTAAAACATTTTGACCTGGGATATGTTTTTTGCTTGTCCCACATGTATGGTAAGGTAAATCAAATAGTCCGTTTGGATCATGGAGAAAGACCCCAGATTCGATGGCTAATTGCAGTCATATCTTGGTATGTGTTGACCTACGAACTGTTACATCCGTTAATGGTGTCATTGGCATATTTATGAACCATTGGGACCATTTCTATATTGGGCCCTAGTGAGGATGTCATTACAAAACAAAAGAATTCGCCTTCTAGACTTTCCTTTCCATGGATAAGTGGCTGTCAAAAAATAGTTGTCCCTAGTAAAGTAATGGATGAGATTTTTGAAACAAAAGCAATCTTTACTAGGGTCCATGGATGGATGGACTTGATTGTCATTCAACCTGCCATGTGTACTGCATACCGTACAGTTCCCTGCTGTTTTATCATGATAATATTCTGAGATTTTATTTTATTTTTCCTATTGTATCCATATTATCCGAAAATTTAATCCACTGCTTCAGTTTTTATTTATTTATTTATTTATTTTGCAAGATTTTCTCTAATACACCCTGAGAAAATGGGCAGTCCAAATGACTGAAAATGGGACATGGTACAATAATAAGGTGGCCTACACCTTTAAAATTGAGATTTTCGCAGAGCCATATGGTCCACCTTATTATTTGATTGGCCTTAGAAAGTCATAGTGTGGTCGATTGGTCTTAAGTTTTGTGGCATAGCATTTTCACGACAGGATCTAACTCTTGAATAGGTTGGATCCCACACTACAGTAGACTGTATGGTACAGTTGGCTGTATTAGATCCTGTCTACTTAAAAGATTTGAGGCCTTACATGAATGACTTAAGAACCAAACTTGAGGCCGCAACCATAAAGATGATAAGATAAAGAGTTACTTGATATAGTTTAGATTGGAGGCAAACGTTGGATGTCTCTACAGCAATGATCAGTGGCCCACCTGATTTGGGATCATAGAAACAATGGTATGGATCACCAAACCGTGGGGTCCACTTGTAAGGAATGGGTGCATCCGAACACTATTCACACTCAGGCTAATCACTACCGGGTTGGTCACACTTGCACATTGGGTCAGATTGTCAGCTGCATTTATTTCGATCTTGTGGCCCAGCTGATGAATGGATCATCTGATTTGATCTGGGCCACCTTCGGATGCCTCACACCCAGATCCATAGCCCATAGCTCAAGTGGTAGACCGAGTGAAAGATACCTGGTTTCAACACTGAGGTCTTGGCATCGATTCCCTAACGGGGGTGGTAACAGTGACGTGTGATCTGACAGTGGGTGTACAAACAAGCTAATGCCTCCCATGTGATGCATTTGGCGGAAAAAACGGTGTAGCTTGCTAAGGTTCCGTGCCAGATGCGGAGAAGTTCAATCAAGGACCCTTCACATGGTACGAATGGCAGATGTTTGCAGCGATCAGGACCTTTGATTTCTTAGGCCACCATCTGGATTGTCTGTAGTAGTGATTAGACAAATCCGGCCATCCATTCATGATTTCTCTGGTTGAGTGTCGATCATTGCTCCAGTCATTCCTTTGGCAGACCACCAATTGGATGGCAACAACAGCCCAAGCCCCTCATGGGCTGATTGCGTCCTGCCTCTCCGTCCTGTGGGGCCCACCATGGTGTATGTGTCCATCCATTTTGCCATATCATTTTAGTGCACGGGGACAAAAATGAGGCATAAGCAAGGCTCAAGTGGACCATACAGTGGGGATTGAATGCCCACCATTAAAAAATTATTGGGAGCCGCAGAAGTTTTGATCCAGCTAATATTTGTGTTTTCCCTTCATCCAGGTTTATGTGACCAAATAAACATCATGGTGGGCCATAGAAAGGTTTCAACAGTAGGCGTCATTGCCACCACTACTTCCTGTGATGAAAGTCCTGGAACTACCTCATTTTTGGGACTCAAAACCCTAGACTTAGTTGGAAAAATGGATGAACGGCATTGAGCCTCACAGAGCACCTGCCTGGACCGAGTCCTTCAGTGGCCAGTTGAGCCCGCCTTTAATGTATGTGGTCTATCTACATCGTCCATCCGTTTTTACATCTAAATTAAGGGGTTGAGCCCAAAATTAAAGCTTATCCAAAGATCAAGTGGATCATACCACAGGAAAAGTGGGGATAATGATTTCCACCGTTGAAACCTTTCTAGGTCCCACAGTGATGTTTATTTGTCATCTGTTCAGAAGATCATAAAGATATGAATGAAGTAAAAAAACAAATATAAGCTAGATCCAAAACTCCTGTGGCCCCCAAGAATTTTTCAACGGGGAGGGTAGACGTTCAATTCAACCGTTTCCTGTGGTGTGTTTCATTCGAATATTCTATATATTTTATTTTTGTGCTCAGGCCTTAAAATTATCTGGTAAAATTGATGGAAGAAGCGGATCAGATACATAAATCATGGTGGACCTCACAAAGTTTACTCATTACGCTAAGCGTAGTGAGTTACTCACTCCGCAATCCCCTTCCGTCCGTTGGGGAGGTGACGGCCACCGTTGAAACCTTCCTAGGGCCAACCATGAAAGTAACCCTTGTGTGGTCGAGTGCGTGCACCAGCAAACAGAGAGATACGTCTAACGTAACGTAACGGATTTCCTTCCGTGGGAAGTTCCTGTACTGGGATGCTAGGTGGAGCCTACAGTGATGTTTGTGAGAAATCTAAACCTTCCATCCGTTGTGAGAGCTCATTTTAGGACATTCCATTTGTATCCAAAACTCAAGTGGGCCGAACGAGAGGGAAAATCGGGGAAAGAGTTTTATACCGTTGAAATCTTACTCGAATCTACCTTGATATTTATATGCCATCCAAGCCGTTTATAAGGTCATTCCATATGAAACTTTATTGCCATACGAATGTTTCAAACGGTGGTCACTGAATCTACACTGTTTCCTACTGTACGGTCCACTTGAGTTTTGGATACACCTCATTTTTGGTTTCATCTCCTAAAATGACCTCTCAAAACGGATGGACGGTGTGGATAAATCCCATACATCACGATGGCCCCTCAAAGCCTCTGTTCGTTACTAGCTAGGGATGTGCGGAGGTAATACCCAACCGTAAAGTGGATCACCTATTAGTGGGCGTTACATTTCTGTGAGGCCCACCTTGATGATTTTTCGTACATCCACACCATCCATCCGTTTTTCAGCCCATTTTTAGGTTGGGATCCCAAACATTAAGCAGATCCAAATCTCAAGTGGACCACACCACAGGAAACGGTGGTGATTGGACGCCCACCATTAAAAACTTCCTAGCGCCCACCTTAAAGTTTATTTACCATCCAACCCGTTGATAAGGCCAAACAGACCTGGATGGAGGGAAAATACAAAGATCAGCTTGATCCAAAACTTTTGTGGCCCAGTCCATCTGAGATTTGAATCTGCTTAAGTTTTCGAATTAAGTTCTAAAATGAGTGGAAAAAACGGATGGACGGCATGGATATACCACACATTCATGAAGGTGGGCCCCACACAGTAAGAAAGTGCCCGGGCAACAACTAATCCACCTAATCCACTCCCCGTCCAACGAATCCAGAGCACTTCGGAATAGATATTATTACAAAACAGACTCCACCGAAATTTTGCTCGTCAGCTGTTTTGGGACATTTCTTTTCTAGAAGGTCTCAAGTTTAACCACTTGGACGGCATGTTACGTTCCATCCAGCTGATAAAGTCCAACCTATTGAGTGCATACGGCATCCAACCCATCTAATAGGTTGGCCCCACTGTTGCAATCACGTTGTGAAAAAATCACCCATATCTACTCATCAAGTAGACCGGATTTTGTATTTTTCTATTATCAATGGTTAAAAATTGATTTCTATGATGTGGCCCACATTTTACAACTAACTTTTGGATTAGTAATTCTCATGGTGTGGCCAACCTATTGAAAGGACTAGATATCGTAATCAGTTAACAGATTGGAAGTTATTTTCTGGGTGGATTTTAACCTGTGCCAAACCGGTTGGACCTGGGACCTTTCCCTTTCTCTTTCTGAAGGGATAAGGACGATGAACACAACTGGTGGGCCACAACGCAAAAGTAACGAAGACCTCTTTATCGGAAACTTACCACCCATTGATTTGTGTACAGCCAACGTGTCACGTGCATAAGACATCCGAGCCGTCCAAAAGGTTGGCCCCCAGCTTGAAAAACATTGACCTCAGAAAATCAGATTGTTCCATTTATCAAGTGGGCCACACTGAAAACCGTAGAAAATACTAGATAGCTGAATGGTCGACTTGATGTGTATGTGAGGACCATTTCATGAATGGACCGTCCTGATTTTTTCATTACACTTGACACGTGGCCGTATGCAAGATAATCAGTCTTGAAAACCTGTCCATCTGCTCGTTATGTGGGCCACACCGGCCCGATTTTTATGTCAAAAGATCTAAACGTTTCGTCCCATTGCACACCTGTTATTTAGTCGCGGCTTTTTCTTTTTTCTCTTACTTTATGGTGCTGAGGTATTTTATATTTATATTGCGTAAGTTACTGATGTTTATTTATCAATAATGGAGGTTCAATGCTATTATAACCTTAAAGCGTCTTTTATGCTGGTGAGAGAAAATGACACCTAGGAAAAACAGTTTATAAGCTTATGTATCACACTTTTTTCTTGGATTTTCACACCGCCACATCCGACATAATAACTATGTACAGGAGACACGATTCAAGATTACAAAACTATTTACAATGATCACAAATGTAATGAAGCTTACTGAATCATTCATTTTAAATTATCCAACGGTCAGATTTAAATCACCAATCATGTGTGTCCCACTTGATAGAGATACAATTTACTTCTGATTAACAGATTTGATGAATGATACACCTCATGGTGGCCTCACACATGAACCTATGGTTGCAATCTTATCCTCATTCTTCCTTGAGTTATGGATCTCGCTGATTTTTTGCCCTACGACCTAAAAACGATGATATAACCTAATGTACAGAGTGGATTTTATAAATACAACATGGTGGGCCCCACAAGCTTGCGCGCCCTAAAAAACAAGATGTCGTGTAGTATTCCGGCAGTCCCAATCAACCATTGGGACAAAATGGAACATTCTATTTTAATTATATAAAATTCATCACCACAAACAATAGAATGCCCCCAAAACGTTCGGTTCAGATCATCCGTCTGTTTATGCATGTGGGGCCCATGGTGAGACACATGTTGGATGTGTATGAGTAGCTTAGTGGTCAAAACAGCCCCTTAATTTTATTTCTTTTTTTTCGTGGGCCCATTTACATATAAATCAATGTCTTTATATTTCTCTTGATATTTCCAGACACCGTCACGACCAAAAGGCAAGATGGGGTATGCTGGTATCTCACTCATCTTCTCACACATCTACACAATTACAATCATCATCATCTCCTTAGCATTATTTGAAGTAATTCTCAAGATTAGATCAGTTTTCATGTGTATAAGCTCTCATAAGAATTCTCCGCGTTTGGCTGCGACGACAGCCCACTATCTGGCTTCACTCGACGAAGACCTCCCCACGACTCAGTTCGAAAATGGGTCCGTGGCGAAAACTCGATCAGTCGAGTGTCCTGTATGTTTGGGCAATTTCAAGGAAGGAGACATGATGAGGGGGTTGCATTGCAAGCACGCGTTCCACAAGGATTGCATCGATCGGTGGCTAGAAAACGAAGGCGCGACATGTCCGATGTGCCGGAGTTTTGTGTTGCTGAAAGGTGCCGCGATCCACCGGTGGCGATGGGAGGATGATTACTTCTTTGAAGAGAAGATTTCCTCATGGTTCCTTTCATGGAATAGAAGCAGTGAACTTCATAGATTAGTGTGGGCTAGATAGAGGAGCTTTACAGTACTTTGTTAATCTCTATTTGCTTCTAAGTACTTGTTTTAAAATCTAAATAAATAAATATCAGTATTTTCCCCATAAGGTTCTCTCCTTTTCTCCTAAGATGAGTATGTTTAGAATCCATGGTTTTTTTTTTTTTTTTTTTGAATAGAAAAATGTAATTATCTAATGATAATTTCCATATCTTATTGTAGAAAATTGAATTCCAAAAAAGGGGTTTTGGCTATTTAAATGGTAAGAGAATCCTCAAACTTCTTTGGACAACTGAAACCTCATGGCTTGTTCCACAGAATTCTGACCATAGATAAAAGAATCAATGTATCCAAACAATTCAGTTGTATAACTACACTTTTTATTTTTGCATGAATTCTGCATATCCACACATGCCCTAATACTTTTTCAATGAAGCTTTAAATAATACCTTCTTCCTTCTTTAAAAATTAAAATAATAATAATAATAATAATAATAATAAATTATTTCCTTAAGATGAGCGTGAATGAATCTGGTGCCTCATGGTAATCCCAGAGAGCTTGGTCCCATTCAACCATGGGCTTTGGACCTCAAGAAGATTTTTGTAGTACTAAGATATCTTCAGAGATATTGTTATTCATTTATTCTTACTCAAGCACGCTTAATTGCTTAGTTGTAGAGTTCTGAAATAATCAAGTGCAATAATATTGAGAGATGTAACTCCATTAGATGAACAAAATAAATGACAAATTGAGTTTGATTTTGGTAGATCCATGTGCCCCACTTGCAGTAGATTTTAAGGTTTAGGTAGTTAAATTGTCTTATGTTTAATTTTAAGTTTATTCTAAGAGATTATTTATAATATATCTCTTAATTATGACAAGGTAGGAATCTTGCTGGCCCAACCTAGCTATTTATAGTACATATATAATATATGGAAAAGGTACTATGAGGTCACCTCATGGGAGGTCGAGCTCTGCGGGCCCACCATCACGTATAAGGGACATCCATTCCATTAATCAGATGCATCCTTCCATTATGAGCCATGGGCATAAAAATCAGGCCAATTCATGACTTAGATTGGCCACACCACAAGCAATAATTGAGCCTAGTGAGTTGTGGTTTAGACATCCAACCCATCCATTGTGTATGCCCCACTTGGATTAGGGGTTACACAAATTTTAAGCCATTCCAAAACTCCGGTAGGGCCCACCAAGTGCTCACCATGGAAGGGTGCATCTGATTAATAAAATGGATCTCTCACACATCAGTTGGCCAGTCCCACAGAGCTCGACCTCAGAGTACTATTTCTCATATATATGTGTGCCCACGCGTGCACGTATAAACAAAAGGTCGTGCATCTCGATGAGTTGGTGCAACAAGCTACCAACAAGAGAAAGGGTCACATGATAGTTCACCACCATTTTGATTCTTCCTTCTTAGGTGTGTCTAAATTGTGGGTGACCTAGTGGATGGAGCATATCTATGAAATAACGCCTAGCAGCCATTTATAATTGTCCAGTTTAATTTATTATTATTATTATTATTTTTTACACGCACCCATACCCCTACACACTCAGTAGTGAGATTTCACCACATATGGATAACCGAACCCTTGATGGGGTGTTGAGGGTCGCGAGAGTCTCCCACCCGAGTAAGGATCCTATAATCGTCCACTTGATGGCAAAAAAATTAGCACTGTAGACTCTTACCGTACATGTCTTTTTTTTTTGTCTTTTTTCTTTTTTTTTTTAATGCACAAAAGCATACGCTACTAAAGTAGATTTTTAGGATACGAAAATAGGGTTTTGGATAAAAATATTCTTAGTCTTTAGAGTAAAGTAACTGGAAAAAGTGGAGGTATTTTTGTCTTTATAGATTTGTCTGTACGAATAGAGGTCTAGTTTGGTAAGTAGGTTTTGTTTAGATCGAATAAAAAAACATAGGTGGTACCCCTTAATGGCTATAATGGTTGAAAGAATGATGGTTTGAGTGTTAAAGCTTGGAAAAATTGGACGGTGGCTAATATTTTCTCTAAGTAATTAACATAGTGACCGGATACTATAGGATATTTTTAAATATGCCCAAGCATCATGATCACAGACATCTACTTAGAGCAATCTTCACCATTTAAATTGGACCACGCTTCATTTATATGATCAATTAACTTTTTCTAACCATTCATTTTGGGAACAAATGCAATGATTAAGACTTTTCCATTTGCCGGTTTCTAGGTTTTGTCTCATCTACTTAACGGTCCATTGTTAGAAACAATGCTCCATGAAATATTCAAATAATAATAAATCAAGTAAAAAAAAAAAAAAAAGAATGGCACATTAGTTGGAGCAGCCGTGAATATAATAATCAAATGGACGATAAATCTAATTTCTTAATGGTGCAAGACATATACATAACTACTCTCTTTGAGATGGTTTAGTCACTTGAAATAATCTCTAAAATACATAAGAGGAACGGCAATAATCAAAATTTAGTAAATTTACAGATGGCGTAAACTATCTCAAAAAGAGTTTATATTTCTTAATTCGTTCTTTCCCGCATTGCTACATTAACAACTACTGCAACAAATGCATTATTTTATATTTCTTAATTTATTATCGTTTGAATATTTTTTAAATTATTATTTCTCATCTATCGTTAGGTTGAAGGCTAAATTGAGAGCCCAGTACTTTCTAGGCGGGCTTCGCGCTTAATGTATCAAACATAAGCACCCATACATGTACCAGCTTGCACACGTTTGAAGCACCACAGTGAATATTTCTTATCCCAAAGATTCACAAATTCACTCATTGGATAGGCCACACGTCAATGATCACATGTACAGTTGGAAAATAGCCAATGGTCAGCCGATGAGCCACACGTCAATGATCACATTTTGGAGGACATAAAGGTGTGACCCATGTAATAGGTCGGCTGGCCTGCTCAACTACTTTCTAGAATCTAAAAAAAGTTAGCACTGCATGTACAGATGGAAAAGGATAGCCAATGCGTCTACAGTCGGAAAATTCACTCATTGGATGAGCCACACGTCAATGATCACATGTACAGTTGGAAAAGGACAGCCAATGCATGTACATTTAACATAAAGGTGTGACCCATGTAATAGGTCGGCTGGCCTGCTCAACTACTTTCTAGAATCTAAAAAAAGTAAGTACTGTAGACTTTTTTTTCTTATGTTTTTTTCTTCGCTTTAAGGTAGATTTTTAGGAGACGCAAAGAGAATTTTGGACAAAAATACCACTAGTTTTTAAGTAAAAGAGTGAAAAAAAAGTAAGGATATTTTTATTTATATGGGTTTTTCCATACGGATATAGGTCTAATTTGATAAAATAAGTTTTGTTTAGTTCAAATAAAAAAAGGCAGGTGGCACGTCCGGTCTAAAGTAAAAAAATACCCTAGAGTCTACTATCACCGATGTACCGGATACCTCTGAAACATAAGTTGTAAACATCCAGTAAAACAACCAAGCTCCGTAGGGCACTGATTTGTGCGTGTGACATCCTCTCCATGTATCAGGTGCATTCATCGATTTTAGTTCCCGAGGCAAAAAAAAAAAAAAAAAGCCTGATCCACAACTAGTGTGGGCCAAACTACAGGTAAAAATAGGGAGCGGATTAGGTGTGGCTCTGGACCAGGCCTCAGCCAAGACAGTGCAGCCCTTACCGTAGGGCCTACGTTGATGTACGAATTCCATATCTTCCCATGCGTTTTTCGAGATCGTTTTATGGAATGAATCCAGAGAAGGAAACAGTGGTGATTGAATTCTCCACCGTTGAAACTTTCTTAGGGTCCATGTATGTTTCCATGATGTTTATCTACCAACCATTTTCTTGAAAATGTCATTCTTATGAAGTTTTTATGGCCAATCACCACCGTTTCTTATTGTATGGTTCAGTTGAGATTTGAATCTACTTCGTTCTTGGATTTATACCTAAAATGATACAAAAAGAAATGAATGAATAGTGTAGATATAAAATACATACATCAAAGTGGGCCCCACAGCAAGGGCTGCACCGTCTTGGGTAAGGCCGACCGCTCCTAATCCACTGACCAATAGCGCCGGTGCGCTAACCGTAGCTTTGTTTCTAGTGGTTATCAATAGCGCTGTCAACAGGCCGGGTATAGGGTAGGTCTTGGCCGGGATTTTGTAATATTTTATGCCAGCGTCGGATTTTGCTAGGCCCGAGCCCGGCCCACTGACACCCTTATTGACGAAGGTGTGTGTATGTGTGTGTGTATATATATATATATATATATATATATATATATATATATATATATATATATATATATATATATATATATTCCAATCTAACCTTTTAAAAAATAATAATAATAATAATAATAATTCACACATGCAGACACACCCCCACACACTCACACTAGTGAAATTTCACCACCTATAGGTACCCGAACCCTTGACTTGGAGTAGAAACTCCTGAGAGTCTACCACCCAAGCAAGAGTAAGGACCCAAATTTATTCCAATCAACCTGTTTTACTGGTTGTGCCTCTACAGGATGCTTGAACTTAAGATGCTTTGGGCATGATTTTAGAAACGATTTCAGGTCCTAAAAGTGATTACGGATACTCGTAGCGATTACAATTGCCGTGAGAAATTAGGGTGCGATTTCAGTCTCAGGAGCAATTATGAGTGATTAGGGTGCGATTATAGGTCTCAAGAGCAATTTCAAATCTAGGGAATGATTTCAGATCCCCTTAGTGATTATAGGGCTCTTGGGAGCAATTATAAGTCAAGAGTATTAAGGGTCTAGTTATAGGTACCAAGAGCAATTTTATGTCTTGGGAGCAATTACAGTACAAGAAGTGATTACTGTTCTCAGGAGTTACTTCGGGTCTTAGTAGCGATTATAGGTACGAGGAGCTATTAGGGTTTGGTTAGAGTCTCATGAGCAATTACAGTATAAGGAGATATTAGGGAGCAATTACTGTGCAAGAAGAGATTCTTGTTCTCGGGAGTTACTTCAGATCTTAGTAGTGATTATAGGTATGAGCTATTAGGGTTTGATTAGAGGTCCCAAGTTATTTCAGGTCCTCAGAAAGTTATTGTAGGTCCACGGAACAATTAGGGTTTAATTACAAGACCCCGATGGTGGTTTCAAGTCACAGGAGCAATTACAAGCTTTTGGAGCAATTTCAGGTTCTAACAACAACGATTACACGTTCGGAAAAGGGGCCCTTATACATGGATGGGCTTCTTCACTTTCAGATTGCATGGTGTGCTGATGTGCCAAAGTTTTGTATGTCACACCATGATGCATGTGTTATCCACATTGTCCACATTGTCCATTCATTTTGCCAAACTGTTTTGCCTCTTGAGCCAAAAGTTGAGGCAAATTCAGAGCTCAAGTAACTACACCATACAAAGTAATGAGGATTAAACACCTGCCATTGAGAACTTCTTGGGGCCATAGAAGTTTTGGAGCAAGTTGGTATTTTTGTTTTCCCTTCATCATAGTCCGTGTGACCTTAAAAACAAGTTGGATGGCAAATAAACATCATGGTGCCCTTAAGATTTCAACTATACGATCATTGTCCCCGTTGCTTTATGTGTTGGGGTTCACTTGAGCTTTGGATCTACTTCAATTTTAGATCATGCATCAAAATGATTTGGAAAATTTTGTGGACAGAGTGGATATACAATACATTCATCAAGGTAGGTCCCAATCATCAGGAGGTGGGTCACCGTGCACAAAAATAATGTATACTTTAAAATCAAACCTTTTTATTTTTTATTTTTTGGTGTGTAAGAGATAGTCACATTTAATGTACATAGATGGACCACCTAAAAAATGAATCATCCAAAACAATGGTCATTGATGTTGGGAGCCTTCCACAAAACCTTAGGACTTACCCTCCAGAATAAACCAGAATTATGGATAATAAAGCAATGAAAATAATCAATGCATCAATCACACACCACACAAGAGATTTTTACGTGGAAAACCCTCAAAGAGGTAAAAACCACGGGACCTCGTCCAGATCAACAATCCACTATAAAGTAGAACGTTACAAACTTCTTCACTCACGCAGGAGTGAATAAACAATGAGAGAAACAAAGAAAACGGAGCGATCTAACCGATTACGAGGACATAGAAACGCTGAAATATAGATTGCACAGTAGATAACCTCCACGAGGAGAACCTTCCGTCTATAAGCTTCCTCTCTCTCTTTTCCTCTCTCTCTCATCTTTGATAGCCCTAAACCTTTTAGCAAATCCCTTGTAAAGCTTTAGGAAACCCTCTTATCATCCCTAGAAAACTCTAGGAACTCCTATTTAAAGTTTTAGGAAACTCCTTTCCGCATCCCAGTTGCGAAAGGACTTGCGACACGAAATTCGCGCAAAATCACGGAACAAATCTGCGTAACCTCGACTGGTTGAACCGAGTCTACGACCAGTCGAGAACCACCTTCGACTGGTCAAGCACCTCCTTTGACTGGTTGAGCACCCCGAAGAAAAATAGCTCAAACTTGCCGGACTTTAAGTCGTGTCACGGCTCGACTCTCACGACTGGTCGAGACCGGCCTTCGACCGATCGATCAGGGCTCACGACCGGTCGACGATGGGTTAAAAAAACCCATCAATTGAATTCCCACCATTATTTCTAGGGCCCACCATAATATTTATTTTTCCAACGGGTTGAAAAAGTCACATTAAAGTGGACGAAGGGAATAAACAAATATCGTTTTGATATAATAATAAATAAATAACTTTTAAGGCCCTCAAGACTTTTTTAAATTTTAATGGTTGATCACCACTATCTATTGTGGTATAGGTGACTCACTCGAAACAACGGTCATTAAATTCCCACCATTATTCCTAGGGCCCACCATAATATATATATTTTTTTAACTTATTAAAAAGGAACAGAAGTGGATGAAGGGAATAAATAAACTTTTGAGGCTCACGAGATGGTTTTAATGATCGATCACCACCATCTCTTGTCGTGGATGGACGGTGTTGATAAGCCACATACATTCACAATGGCCCCAATAGAGTTTACTCAGTATGATGAGAAAGGAATCAGTAACTCAAGAAGGGAATAATCCTATTTTTAGTTGTACCACAGTCGAGTTTGATAAGCTTCAATTTTTGGATCCGAGTCGAGATCGGCTTTCACAATGGCCCCAGAAATCCGCGCCCCCCTCGCCTCCTTTACTCGAACAGAGTCCTTTGTGAAAGTTAGAAGGTCACGGTGGTAATTAAATAGTGGTGATCCGTGCTCGTTACACACGGTACACATTTACGTACGCCTATCCATACCATCCAACTGCTGGGGTACGTCACGGACGGCTCATAGCTTGAAATTTACATGGATCGAACCATCTTAACCATCAAAATTATGGCTGTGAAATGGATGGTTGAAAGTAAATGGATCAGCCCAAATTAGTTGGCAAAATGACATGATTTTTTTAATCCGTGTCCTCGGTTCCCCATCCAACACCAGATCATCAATTTGAATATTGTAGATCTCCATACAACTCTCCATGTGCACTGTTCGATGAGCCACCACCATTTTTTGCTTTAAAAAAATGTTGACGTATCATAGGTGGTTAACATGAAGAAAGTATTTAAAGTTCCCCCAAAATGATTAAAAAAAGAATCAACAGAAATAAAATAACCTTTGTACTCATTTTTCTATGAAGAATCCAATAACCATATATAGATTCTCCATGTAATTTCATTTCTCAGTTTTTCAGTGATTTCAAATTCCTATCTAACAGAGATGAAGTTTTCTAGCTTCTTAAATTTCTTATGTAGCTTTTATACAATAGCTATAATAATCGTATCTTTGCTAATCTCTGAAGTGGTCGATATGATCAAATCATCCATTAGATTTATTAGATTCAATCGGAACCCATCGCATCCCGCGGCGATGCACGGGTATGTAGCATTGGTAGAAGAGAAGATTCCGGTAGTCCGGTTCGAAAACCGGTCGAAGATAGGACGTATTGAGTGTGCAGTGTGCATATGCAAATTCGAGGAAGGCGATATGATAAGAGAGTTGGAATGCAACCATGTGTTTCATAAGGATTGCTTAGATGTATGGTTGGAACGTAAAATGGCGACGTGCCCACTCTGTCGTTCTTGCATTTTGTCGGAAGAGGCCTTGATCGAACAATGGAGGAATGAGCAAGCTTACCGCGATAACGAGCAGTTAGGTCTGTGGTTTCACCCCTTTCATGGAAGTAATTAATCTTCATTAGTTTGATGTGGGCCACTTAGAAATCTCTTTTACATTTTGCATTTTATATTTCAATTTCTGTTTAATTCAAAATGTGAGAGCTGTTTTGCACATGTAAAAGAATATGAGAATCTAAATTTCTAAGCTTTATTATTTTTCCCTTGCATTTTGGCTGAATATGTTTAAAATGACTAAGAGAGTGTTTGCATGCCTCTAAAAATGAATTTAATTAACGCAATTTTCTCTCAACTATGGTGTGTGGGAGGGGATTTTAATGTAGTTAGATTTTCATATAAAAAAAATAAGGATAGAATATCCACTTGATGAGGAAGTTTTTGAAAAGGATTGATAAAAATAAAATGGTAGATTTGCCATCTATGGGTGTCGTACTAAAGTTCACATGGTCTAGTAGGCAAATGAAGGTGATTCAGTCATAGTTAGATCACTTCCTTCACTCTTCAAAATGGATTGAAAATTTTCCTTTAGTACATCAAAGAGGGTTGCTAAGACCAATTTCTGTCCATTTTCCAATAATGCTAGAATCAGATGAGGATGCTCGGGGCCACGCCCATTTAGATTTGAGCTTGCCTTGTTATAAGTGGAGGGCTTTATAGAAAAGGTGTTCAAATGGCAGTCTTCTTGTTTTTATAAGGAAGCAAAGGTTTTGTATTGTTTTAGAAATTAAAGATGTTGAAAAAGAAATAAATATATAGAAAAAAGAAGGTTTGAGAGGTGAGAGGAGGAACTTCAAACATATTGCATAAAATTTAATCTCTTCATTTAAAAGAAGAGAGCGAGGAGTTAACGGAAGAGGAAAGAAAATGGGGGAAAGTATAAAGTGCTACGTATAGTGTTAGATTGAAGGAGGATGCAATAAAGTGGGAGAAAAGGTTGAGGACATTCTAGTTGAAAGGAGAATAAAAACACAATGAGGGTTTAATTACAAGACCCCGATGGTGGTTTCAAGTCACAGGAGCAATTACAAGCTTTTGGAGCAATTTCAGGTTCTAACAACAACGATTACACGTTCGGAAAAGGGGCCCTTACACATGGATGGGCTTCTTCACTTTCAGATTGCATGGTGTGCTGATGTGGCAAAGTTTTGTATGTCACACCATGATGCATGTGTTATCCACATTGTCCACATTGTCCATTCATTTTGCCAGACCGTTTTGCCTCTTGAGCCAAAAGTTGAGGCAAATTCAGAGCTCAAGTAACTACATACAAAGTAACGAGGATTAAACACCTGCCATTGAGAACTTCTTGGGGCCATAGAAGTTTTGGAGCAAGTTAGTATTTTTGTTTTCCCTTCATCATAGTCCATGTGACCTTAAAAACATGTTGGATGGCAAATAAACATCATGGTGCCCTTAAGATTTCAACTATACGATCATTGTCCCTGTTGCTTTATGTGTTGGGGTTCACTTGAGCTTTAGATCTACTTCAATTTTAGATCATGCATCAAAATGATTTGGAAAATTTTGTGGACAGAGTGGATATACAACACATTCATCAAGGCAGGTCCCAATCATCAAGAGGTGGGTCACCGTGCACAAAAATAATGTATACTTTAAAATCAAACCTTTTTATTTTTTATTTTTTGGTGTGTAAGAGATGGTCACATTTAATGTACATAGATGGACGACCTAAAAAATGAATCATCCAAAACAATGGTCATTGATGTTGGGAGCCTTACACAAAACCTTAGGACTTAGCCCTCCAGAATAAACCAGAATTATGGATAATAAAGCAATGAAAATAATCAATGCATCAATCACACACCACACAAGAGATTTTTACGTGGAAAACTCTCAAAGAGGTAAAAACCACGGGACCTCGTCCAGATCAACAATCCACTATAAAGTAGAACGTTACAAACTTCTTCACTCACGCAGGAGTGAATAAACAATGAGAGAAACAAAGAAAACGGAGAGATCTAACCGATTACGAGGACATAGAAGCGCTGAGATATAGATTGCACAGTAGATAACCTCCACAAGGAGAACCTTCCGTCTATAAGCTTCCTCTCTCTTTTCCTCTCTCTCTCACCTTTGATAGCCCTAAACCTTTTAGCAAATCCCTTGTAAAGCTTTAGGAAACTCTCTTATCATCCCTAGAAAACTCTAGGAACTCCTATTTAAAGTTTTAGGAAACTCCTTTCCGCATCCCGGTTGCGAAAGGACTTGCGACACGAAATTCACGCAAAATCACGAAACGAATCTGCGTAACCTCGACTGATCGAACCGAGTCTACGACCAGTCGAGAGCCACCTTCGACTAGTCGAGCACATCCTTTGACTGGTCGAGTACCCCAGAGAAAAATAGCCCAAACTTGCTGGACTTTAAGTCATGTCACGGCTCGACTCTCACAACTGGTCGAGACCGCCTTCGACCGATCGATTAGGGCTCATGACCGGTCAACGACGGATTAAAAAAACCCATCAATTGAATTCCCACCATTATTTCTAGGGCCCACCATAATATTTATTTTTCCAACGGGTTGAGAAAGTCACATTAAAGTGGACGAAGGGAATAAACAAATATCGTTTTGATATAATAATAAATAAATAACTTTTAAGGCCCTCAAGACTTTTTTAAATTTTAATGGTTGATCACCACTATCTATTGTGGTATAGGTGAATCACTCGAAACAACGGTCATTAAATTCCCACCATTATTCCTAGGGCCCACCATAATATATATATTTTTTTAACTTATTAAAAAGGAACAGAAGTGGATGAAGGGAATAAATAAACTTTTGGGGCTCACGAGATGGTTTTAATGATTGATCACCACCATCTCTTGTCGTGTAGGTGAATCACACGGAACAATTAATGGCCTTTGAATTCCCACCATTATTTATAGGATTCTCGGTAATATTTATTTTTCCAACTTGTTGATAGAATCACATAGCAGTGGACAAAAGCATATGGATAAAAATCTTTTGAGCCCATGAGAGTTTTTTAATTGTCGATCACCCCTATCTCTTGTGGTGTGGTCCACCTGAGATTTAGATATGCTTCCCGTTTGGGCTTATGCCTTAAAACGATGGCAAAACAGATGGACAGTGTAGATATACTATACATACATCAAGGTGGGCTCAGTTGGGTGAGTCCCTTGCCACACCTAATCCATTCCGTGTGGTTCCATTCCGTGTGGTGAACCAACGCTATTGTAGAATCAGAAAGGAAAATAAGTGGGAGAAAGAAAATTGGCTCTCAGTTGGGCCACGTCATAATGTCCATGCGAAATCCACACCGTCCATTCATTGAACTATCTAAAATTAACCGTACGTCATAAAAATCAGAGTGGCCCTTAATTCAGTGGACCATACAAACATTAAATCATTGGAAATGAGACACTACCCCTAATTTTTTTACGTGGCCCAGCTCTATGATTATACAAAAGTTTTGGATCAAGCTGGTATTTTTATTTTCCCTTCATCTAGATGTGTGTGATCTTATGAACAAGTTGGATGGTAAATAAGCATCATGGTGGCCCATAGGAAGGTTTCAACGGTGAGCCTCATTATACCCACTGCTTTATGTGGTGCGGTCCATTTAAGCCTTGAATTAATTCATTTTTAGATCATGGATTAAGATGATTTGGAAAAACTGATAGACAGAATAGATATACAACACAAACATTAAGATGGGTCCCACCATCAGGGAAACACCCACTAGGATTTTACCAGGGCAACACCTGATCCGCTCCCTGTGAGGGTAGCACGTTAGCTAAAGTTACAACCAGTTGCACGTGTTAATGTCACTGGAGGTGGCCTCACCGTTAAGGGCGTGTTTGGACGGGCCCATCCCATGGGATTGGATTGTATCAGGTGGAAGTAAGTAACGATGGCTGTGTCAGTGGATTGCTGGCTGGCAATCCCATGGGATTGCTATATTCAGGGAAGTCACCACGAGTATGTTTGGCTCGCCAGGCCAATCCCAGGATTACGTCAGCCAATCCCAGGATTGCTCTGTTTAACCAAACATGTCTCAAGCAAAATAAATGGGATTAAGAGGAATTGGGTGGATTTCAAGGTAATGATGGTGATGTCAGTGGACTGCTGGCAATCCCGTGGGATTCCTATATCCACCTTGTGCCTGCTTGGCACACCCAGCCAAATCCTGGGATTGCTCCTTCCAATCCATCCTAATACAACCTAATCCCATCCACCCTGCCCGGCCAAACAGGCCTTAAGATTCCCAGGGACGGATTGGCTATTCCCCCTGACACCAGCCAATGGCTGATGGTGGGTGCTATGTGGGCCCCACTATGATGTATGTGTTTCATTGATTTCGTCCGTCTATTTTTACAGATAAGTTTACAGCATGAGATGAGAAATGATGTAAATACCAATCCCAAGTGGACCACATTACCGGAAACAGTGTTGAATGAGCGTCCAACATTAAAAACATTTTGGGGCCATAAAAGTTTTGGATCAAGCTGATTAAAAGCATTTTGGGGGCCATAAAAGCTTTGGATCAAGCTGATTTTTGTTTTTTCCCTTCGTTTGGGCCGTATGACCTAATAAATAGATTGGATGTCAAATAAACAGTATAGTGGGCCTTAGGAAGATTTTAATGGTGGATATCCAATCACTATTTTTCATGTGGTGTGGTCCACCTGAGATTTATATCCCTCTCATTTTTTATATCAAGCCCTAAAATGATATGTAACAATGGATAAACGGAATGGATGAAACACATAAATCAGGGTGTGGGCACAGAGCACCGACCATCAGCCATGGGGCTGGTGTCAGGGGAGTAGCTAATCCGTTTTCGATTCGCAGGTATAGTTGTACGGAGGCGGATTGGGTATTGAGTTACTCAGTACGCTAAGGGTCAGTTTGGGCGGTGGGATTAGAAGGGATTAAGTGGGATGGGATTAAAAAAATATAATTATCACCCATTGCAGGAATTGTCCCCTGTTTGCATAGGATAAAATTAATGCCATGCTTGGTTGATGATACGCTGGTACATTGAATGGATATACCTTCTGTTATGGGAAGATCCGAGACGACTACAATTGGAGCGATCGATGGTCTGTCACTCCGAGCGGAGAGTCCGAGCCTCGGCATAATAATAGGAAGGTGGGTTAAGGCGAACGAAGCTCCCATTCCTGATCACTCTTTCCGAGAGCAGTCAGAAGAGAAGATATTCGAGTTATACGGCCGACTCTGAGTAAGCATCCATCATGACACCGAGAAGAGCTAGCTGTACTACTGGCGAACGGATCATGGTCCGGCCCGAGTTGACATAACCAACCGTCAGCTCGGAACGATATCGTCATCTTCGGTCTGGCCGAGCCGAGGCATCTCCGAGAATAAAGGTCCCACGCGCTAAGTGGAGAAACTGCCATGTATAAGTATGCGCTATTATCTCGCCCGCAGATACGCACATTGTAGGGCATGATCTCCGGATTCTGGGCAATATCTCCATGATCCACGAATCCCATTGATCGTGCTGAGATCATCGGATGCGATTCGAGCAATGGAAAAAGGTATAAATACTACATCATCCCATGAGAACAGGTACGCAACATCTGACACTCTCCCTTTTCTCCTTAACTTAGACCCAGATTCTGTTGTCCCCGACTTAGGCATCGGAGGGTCCCGGCTTAGCCAGGGTCTCCATTGCTTACGGTTTGTGTGCGGGATTTCAGTCCGAGACCCGCTTCGAGTGTGTAAAGAGGGGAGAGGGTGACTGATTTTGACATCAACATTTTTGGCGCCGTCTGTGGGAAGCTGATACAAAAAGTCAGTTTCCTATTCTTGAAAACTATGGCTAGAGGGAAGAAGAAAGCTGTCGTGGTGGAACCAGAGCAGACCCGCTCCTCATCACTACTTCATGCGGAGTCTGCTCCGGGCCCTTCTCAGCGTTCTCGCAATGCCCCAACAAATACCGCTCTTTACTGTATGGCGTGCAAGCCTTGCGCGATGAGCTACAACGGATGAGGCAGGACCGCGAGCCCCAGCAACAACCCGAGCGGAGGAGTCCAGCGTCAGAAGTCGTCAGACCGACCGTTCAAGCCCATTCAGCGACAAGAAGTCCGAGGCGCGGGACATCTCCGCAACAATCTACCCGAGCATCGGTGTCGGCTCAAAACCCTCCCCCAGCTCCAATGCGAGCTCCTACCAGGAATGCGACGACTCGGGCCCCGACGGATGTCCCAGCTGCCTCGGCTTTGGCTCCAACGGACCTTCGTCACACCCTGGAGAGGAGAATGGAAAGAAGAATGCCTGAGCCGGAGAGCACTCGGGAAGAAGTGGCGAAAAATAAAGATCCCTGGGAGTCACGATTCGCGGACTTGAATAATCAAGTCTTGATGTTACAGAAGCAACAGCAGCCATCATCGATTCCGGCTGCTGTTCAAGCCATGATGGAAGAGACCAAACCTCCGTTCATCTCAGAAATCATGAACGAAGTAATGCCTCAGAGATTTCGGATTCCTCCCGTCATCCAGTACTACGGGTCCGGCGACCCATCCGAACATGTGGAAGCTTATCGTTCGTGGATGCAGATACAGACTGCAACTGATGCGATGATGTGCAGAGGATTCTCGATCACTCTGACCGGATCCGCTCGAAACTGGTATCGACAACTCAAGCCTGGATCCATATGTTCATTCGAAGAATTATCTCGGTCATTCCTTTCCCAGTTCATAAGCGGTAAGAGAAGCCGAAAGCCCAATACACACCTGCTCACCATCAAACAAGGGTCGAAAGAATCCTTAAAGGATTACATTGCTCGATTCAACGAGGAAGCATTGCAGGTGGAAGACTATGACGACAAGATGGCTCTCGCCGCAGTATGCAGTGGCTTGAGGGAAGGAAGGTTCGCGTTCTCTATAGGGAAGAACCCAGCAAAGACGTTAGCCGAGCTCATCGCTAGAGCCCAGAAATACGTCCATGCCGAGGAGTTCTCTGCTACTCGCAAGAGTATCCAGGTAACCGAACCGAATGGGAAAGGGAAGAGGCCAAGGAACGAGGAACCCCAAGCCTCGAGGAAAAACTTGGATGATCATTCTTCTCGTGATCGCCGACCGAGCAGAAAGCCAGAAGGAAGATTTCGTTCCTACACGCCTCTCAACACTACTGCCGAGCAGATATTGCTAGATATCCGGGGCGAGAAACTTCTCAACTGGCCAGTCTGCATGCGGGCAGACCCAGAACTCCGCGACAAACGCAAATATTGTCGCTTCCATCGAGATCATGGCCACAATACCGATGAATGTGTAGATCTTAAGGACGAAATTGAATCCCTCATTCGGAAGGGGCACTTATGTCGGTACACCAAGCAAGAAAAAACTACCCGGAAAGAGGAGCGAGCACGAGAACTCCCCAAAAATCTGGCCGAAGAACCTGCGGAGATCCGCACCATCTTCGGGGGTACATCAGGTGGAGGAGACTCAAACAGAGCCCGAAAAGCCCATTCCCGAAGGAGCCCAGAGCATTACGTCAACCTTACCGACCGGCCCAACAAAGAACCACGAGTCAGTCCATGCAGTCTCACCTTCACAGAAGATGACGCTCGGGGGATCCAACATCCACACGATGACGCCTTGGTGGTCACCATGACCATAGCCAATCATAAGGTGTACTGGGTTCTCGTTGATACTGGAAGTTCAGCCGACGTGATCTACTCTGAGGCCTTCGAAAGGATGGGGATTCCACAGTCTCGTCTTAGGCCTGTGAAGACCCCCTTACACGGCTTTGCCGGAGAGAGAGTAATCTCCGAAGGAGCTATTTCCCTCCCAGTGACTGCGGGAGAGGGGCAACATCAAGTCACCTTGATGGTTGACTTCCTTGTTGTTAATGTGCCATCGGTACATAATGTGATTATGGGCAGGCCCTCCCTCAATGCAATGCAGGCGGTCGTGTCTACTTATCACCTGATGATGAAATTTCATCGCCGAGGGCGGAACAGTTACCTCCGAGGCGATCAACGCGAGGCTCGGAGATGCTATGCCATTGCGATTCAAAAAGGGTCTGTAAAGCAAACACTCACCGTCAACATCTTGGACCCGCGCGGACCTACCGAGAATAAGCCAATTGAAGATCTGGAGAAGGTGCCACTCGACGAAGCCGATCCTAGCAAGACGGTTCAGCTCGGAGCATCACTCACGTCTGAGCAACGCTCCGAGTTGTTAACTTTCCTGCGACGACACAGGGACGTATTCGCCTGGTCACACGCGGATATGCTAGGAATTTCTCCGGACGTATTAGTCCATCGGTTGAACGTGGATCCAGACCACAAGCCTGTGAAACAGAAGAGGAGACCGTTTGATGCCGAGCGGTGTGAAGCCATTGCGGACGAAGTCTCGATCCTGTTGGACGCCGGCTTCATAAAAGAAGTATATTATCCAGAATGGATCGCGAATGTGGTGCTGGTGAAAAAGGCAAATGGTAAATGGAGAGTCTGCGTGGACTATTCAGACCTGAACAAAGCATGTCCAAAGGACAGTTTCCCATTACCTCGGATCGATCAACTAGTGGACAGTACTGCAGGACACGAACTACTTTCCTTCCTGGACGCCTACTCTGGTTACAATCAGATCGCGGTGCATCCCCCAGATAGGCAGAAGACTACCTTTGTCACAGACAGGGGGCTCTACTGTTACCGGGTCATGCCATTTGGCCTGAAAAACGCTGGAGCCACATACTAGAGGCTAGTCAACCAGATGTTCGCAAGACAGATCGGGCGCACGATGGAAGTTTACGTCGATGACATGTTGGTGAAAAGCGTCAAGGCATCCTATCACTTGGCGAACCTCGGAGAAACCTTCGAAGTCCTCCGAGAATATCAAATGAAGCTGAACCCGACAAAGTGCGTTTTCGGAGTCGGCTAGGGAAAGTTCATCGGATTCCAAGTCAGCCAGAGAGGCATCGAGGCTAACCCCGATAAGATTAAAGCACTCCTCGACATGAGCTCACCTCGGACTGTCAAGGAAATACAATGCCTCACTGGACGAGTAGCAGCGCTCGGACGCTTCGTATCCCGAGCCACCGATAAGTGCCTCCCTTTCTTCCAGCAGTTGAAGGGTCATAAGAAGGCCGAGTGGACGCCCGAATGCGAGCAAGCTTTCCAGCAGCTGAAACAATATCTGGGCTCACCTCCTCTGCTATCGAAACCGGAGGATGGCGAACCTTTGTTCTTAAACCTCGCGGCCTCGGGCCACAAAGAATCGGCTTGGCTCGATCGTGAAGTGGGGAATAAACAACATCCCGTATATTATGTGAGCAAAGCCATGGTACAAACAGAAATAAGATACCCCGCTCTGGAGAAGCTTGCACTCAGCTTAGTCGTTTCGGCTCGAGATTACGTCCATATTTCCAAGCCCATTCGATCATCGTGCTAACCGACTCCCCCCTCAGATTCTCCGTGCCGGAGGTTTCGGTCAGTTGACCAAGTGGGCGATTGAACTTGGAGAATTTGACATTACTTTCCTGGCCGAGGACAGCGAAAGAAAGGCCAAGCAGTGGCTGATTTCATCGCAGTCACCGTTCTGAGGAAGGGCAGTCAACGACGAGGATGAGATAACTCCGCCCGACCTCTCAAGCAACTCACAGGTTATCCCGGAAATTTCTCTACGTGGACGGATCGTCTAACTCAAAACGAGCCGGGGCAGGGATCGTCTTAATCGCTCCTGACTCCACAATTATCCAATACGCCATCCGACTCGGCTTCAAAGCTTCCAACAATGAGACGGAGTATGAGGCACTATTAGCTGGGCTCAGATTGGCCGCCAGCCTCGGGGTCCAATCCATACAAGTTCGATGCGACTCTCAGCTAGTCGTGAATCACATCTCCGCCGATTATGAAGCCAAAGAAAATAGAATGATTGCTTATCTAGACGAGGCTAGAAAACTGATCGAGAAGTTTTGGAACTGTACGATTCATCAGATTCGGAGGACAGAAAATGTATGGGCTGATGCCCTGGCAAAGTTGGCGTCAGCCGCTGAGGGGAAGATTCCGCGAATCGTTTCGGTAGAGTTCATTGAACATCCCAGCATCGATCAGATAGAGAAAAAGACGGTCAATCCAGTGGATAACAGTCCGAGCTGGATGGATCCAATCTTTGACTACCTCGAGTCAGGGAAGGTTCCCTCGGATAGACAAGAAGCTAGACGTCTAAGAGTCCGAGCAGCAAGATACGTTATTCTGAATGGAACTCTGTATAAGAAAGGATATTCGCAGCCGTATCTCAGGTGTCTTCGACCCGAGGAAGCGGAATATGTCATCCGGGAAATTCACGAAGGGATTTGCGGAAACCATTCTGGCAGCCGAGCCCTGGCTTTAAAAGTGCTTCGGTAAGGATACTTCTGGCCGACCCTCAAAGAAGATGCCAAGAAGTATGTTAGGAAATGTGACAAATGTCAACGTTTTGCGGCCGTGCCTAGGCAACCGGCGGAAGAAATGACTCCCATGAACGGTCCGTGGCCTTTCGCTCAATGGGGGATCGACATCATCGGCCCTCTGCCGACTGGAAAAGGACAAGTCAAATTTGCCATCGTCGCTGTCGACTACTTCACAAAGTGGGCTGAGGCCGAGCCCGTTGCAAAGATTACCGAATAGAAAGTAATTGACTTCGTCTGGAAGAACATAGTCTGCAGGTTCGGAGTTCCGAATACAATCGTCTCAGACAATGGCAGTACGCCGACAATGACAAATTCGGGGTATGTGTAGAGGGCTCGGTATCAAGAACGCCTACGCCTCGCCTCGGATCCATGATCCAATGGGCAAGTGGAGGCAAACAAGGTCATCAAGCACCACCTCAAGAAGAAGCTGGAAAAAGCAAAGGGTAACTGGCGGGAAGAACTCCCATTCGTCCTGTGGGCGTCCGAACCACGGCTCAATCTTCTACTGGAGAAACTCCGTTCTCTCTTTCTTATGGGTCGGAGGCAATAGTGCCCGTTGAAATCGGCCTCCCTATGGCTCGAGTGGATAATTACAATGAGAATCGGAATACCGAGCAAATCACCGCCAATTTGGATCTTCTGGAAGAGATCCGAGAAGTCTCGAAGCTCCGTGCCGCTGCTCGACATCAACAAGTAGCCAGATTCTACAATTCTAAGGTGAAGGTCAGACGATTCCGACCAGGGGACCTGGTTCTTCGACGAGTCTTTCAGAACACAGCTGAGCCGGGAACCGGAGCGCTTGGCCCTAACTGGGAAGGACCATACCGAGTGGTCCGATCGACAAAGCCCGGATCCTACCACTTGGAGGATCTCGAAGGCCGTCAGCTCCCCCACCCGTGGAATGCTGAGCATCTGAAAATTTACTATCCTTAATAAGGCGCTCCGAGCAGCCTACTGACCTTTAAGGTTATTCAATAAATGTACGCCTCCGAGCGACAAGCCTTTAAGGCCATGAATAAAAGCACATCCGATCGGCTTATCCTTGCCATCAACAAAGATCAAACGGACTAAATTCTACAAAGGCGTCTCCTCCTAAACTGAGGAGAGAAAGCTACGAGGCGATCTGACTTCCCACTAAGGAAGTCAGACCAATTTCTACAAAGGCATCCCCCCTTAACCGGGAGGGCAAAGCCAATGGGTAACTTCGACCCCCCAGTAAGGGAGTCGGTCCCACCTACACGGAAGGCCCTTCGCTGAAAGCGAAACGGGTTGATCCTTCTAAGGATCAGACCGAGGCCCAAACCGCATCCAGACAAACCAAGGACTCGGCTCGACCACACAATCTAGTTAGCAAGAACGACTAATAAAGGGAAAAGGAGGTGATCCAAAATTGGCTCTTTCATTAATTGCTATAAAAGCGAAGTACATAAAAATATACAAATAAAAGAAGCGGAGTCTTCAAGAGGCCGGAGGAGCTTGGGAACCGAGACTTGATGCGGTTGGTCGCCTCGAACAACGACATCGAAGCGGCGAGTGGATCGAGGTCAAGGTCCGGTGCAGCTCACGGACCTCGACAAGACACTCGTCGGCCGCGGTCATAAAACTTGGCGGCCTCGATATCCCTCTCCTTCGAGGTCTTGTACGAATCTATCGCCGCAAGAATCGCCGCCGCAAGGAGGCCTCGGCCTCGCCTTCGTGTCTCTGAGAGCTCCGCTTTTCTCTTCTGCAGCTTCGGCCTTGATCTTCTCCCCTCGGCTCTCACTCAATCGGCCAACCTCCTCGCCCGGGGTGTCGACGGGCCCCAAGCACGATTTAACTCCCTGCCATCGCCGCCGCTCGTGCCTCAAGGTCTTTGCGGCCCCCGAATCCGGGCGCTCGACCTACTAGCCTCGAGCTGATGACACGATCACTCCGCTCTAGCTGAAGAATAGAAACAGTGTCCCGTAGGACTCCCGCTTCAGCCCTGACTGCCTCCGTCTCCGCTCGGAGGATACCCACCTCGCTCCTGAGGGTCTCGACTTCAGCGTCGATTTTCCGACGCTCTCGGACCCTCTCCCAGCATAAGAGGATCCTCGGAACGGACTGGTCCAAGACAAGAGAATGAAGGAAAAATAATAATACTTAAACAACAACTTTTTCAAGGAAGAGAGGCAGCAAGTACCTGATAGAAGACTCCAGCCAAGTCTTCCAGAAAGCAGTCGTCCGGTTTATCAAGAAGGCGCGAAATAGATTCCTCCGTGACATGTCTCGCCGCCCAGTCTGTCAAATAAGACATGTGATAACCCGGCTCGAACCTGCCTCGGCTCGTGCCAACTTGAGCTGAGCCCGTCGCCTCCTCGGCTCCCGTCCGACTACCAGCCAAAGGCTGAGCCTCACCCTCGGCGCCACGAACAGCCTCCCCCTCATTACCCTTGGGTAATCATGGCATCAGCCATCCGAACAGCTTCTTCCCGTTCGAAAGATGATGGAACAGCTATCAATGGAGGACTGAATCGTGCTCCCTCGGTGGGGGGAACAGCGATGGATGGAGGAGGAACTGCTCCCGTTGCAGGAGCAGAAGCGAGGTTAGGGCCGCATAGAGGTACGACCATATCAACACCGACCGGAGGCTCCGTGGCTGCACCCGGTAGTATTGGAATTGGGGACACAATTGCAGATGCAGATAGTCCCTCAACCAAGGATGTTGGGGCAGGAAATGGAGTCAGTATCCCGAACCAAGATGTTCGGATAGGGGAGGAAGTGCCACCCTCTGAGCCGCGACCCCTGAGGCGGAACCTGAAGGACGAACTCCTTGAACGACCTTCTTCCTCCGAGCTACCTTCGCCGGGGGCTCAGCTCTCAACATCTCCTCTGCAACGGTCAGGCATTTCCTCCTCCGAAACCAGATGCATCGGCCATGCACCAAAGTAGAATGATTAAGATAACGTTACCTCGGACCATAAAAATAAACAAGAGTACTCACCGAGCGAGGTAGGGAGCGGCCTCGTCTTCTGCAAAGCCCCGACGGTAAAGGTTAGCGGTGTGATCAGATCGTCCGACCGCCAAGGCGATGCTCCTCCGAATATGTCCTCACTTTGGCTATCTGATTCTTCTGGTCCGAGGTGATGAAGGGCACGCCCCTCGCGAAATCTGCCAAACAAACAAAAAAAAATCTTTCAAGCAAAGCTGAAGTAAAAAGCAATGCGTGAAAGAAATCTCGACCCGACCTGGCATTACGAAGCGAGTAGGAACCCGAGTCGACAAAGCCCCAATCTCCGTTGCCGGCACCACCCACTCGCCTGCGGTTCAAAACCACTTGTTCTTCCAGTCCTTATTCGAGGACGGAAAACCCAAGACGAGCCCTGACCCTTTGCTACCTCTGGTCGCGAAGTAGTACCATGGATCGTTGCCTTCGTGCTTGATCAGGTACAGGTTCATCAGCTCGGCGGGTGTCAACGCCGAGTTCCCTACTTGGTGCCAGATGATGTAGGCGGAAATCAGCACCCTCCAAGCATTAGGCGTAAATTGCCCAGGCGCGAGCCCTAAGTAAGCGGTTAGAGCTCGGATGAAGGGGTGCAATGGGAGGCGGAGTTCGCATAATAAGCCACATAAAAATATGGCTATCTCCCCAGCCGCGGGATTGCTAGTAGCGTCAGTGGGCGCAGGAGCTCTGATCCGAACGGAGCGAGATATGTCAAACTCTGTACGGATCCACGCCATTTGAGCCTCCGTTATTACGGAGCCCCCTGGAACCAGTTCCGACGCCCGTCCACCAGGGGGCATCTCTGGCACATCGACGACTGCAGCTCTGGGGGCTCGTGTTGCCCCCTTCCTACTGGCCTTCTTGCTGACTTGGCGAGTGTGAGCTCTCGCCACCGTCCGCTTCTGGGGCCGAGGATATAAAGGCACAGCCTCAAAGGGGCCTTCGGAGGTCTCTCTTACATTGTCAGAATTCCCCGACTCGGAGTCGTCATTATAACCTATCGCCATTTCCCTATCGGAAGACATCTTAAAACAAGAGGTACTGAGAATCAAACTCACCAGATGATCACCGGAGATGGCTTCGACAAGCGTGAAAACTGTATCGGAAATACCTTTTGCCGGAAATCGCCTTCGCCAGAAATCGCTTTCTCCGCTAAACGACTCAAATGCAAACGATAGCAGTCGAATGAGGACCCCGGACGGGCCTTTTATAGACTGAAGAAACCCAGCATTAAATGGCCCATAATAATGGCTACGTCGGAATCATTGCTAGCCGACTCTGAGTCCGACGTGGTGTCATATCATTGGCTCAAAACATGGTAAAGGTAACGATATCCGCCTCGATTGTTGTGTAAGTTAATCCACACAGTACCCGAGCGCAGAAAAGAGTGCTCGACACGACGCCCCGAGCGCACGTGGCGGTCATTCACAGGTTAGTGACGATTCGGAATCCCAACCGTCGCCACGTGTCTGCTCACGGTTAGCTCGAAGCCGCTAAATCCCGAGTATGAGACGTTTCACACGAGGACCATAAAGGCATCAAGGAACTGAGGTGACGGATCTTCTAAATTACTCTCCGAGCTCATGAATGACCTCAGAGAGTAGGGGGCTTCTGTTATGGGAAGATCCGAGACGACTACAATTGAAGCGATCGATGGTCTGTCACTCCGAGCGGAGAGTCCGAGCCTCGGCATAATAATAGGAAGGTGGGTTAAGGCGAATGAAGCTCCTATTCCTGATCACTCTTTCTGAGAGCAGTCAGAAGAGAAGATATTCGAGTTATACGGCCGACTCTGAGTAAGCATCCATCATGACACCGAGAAGAGCTAGCTGTACTACTGGCGAACGGATCATGGTCCGGCCCGAGTTGACATAACCAACCGTCAGCTCGGAACGATATCGTCATCTTCGGTCTGGCCGAGCCGAGGCATCTCCGAGAATAAAGGTCCCACACGCTAAGTGGAGAAACTGCCATGTATAAGTATGCGTTATTATCTCGCCCACAGATACGCACATTGTAGGTCATGATCTCCGAATTCTGGGCAATATCTCCATGATCCACGAATCCCATTGATCGTGCCGAGATCATCGGATGCGATTCGAGCAATGGAAAGGTATAAATACTACATCATCCCATGAGAACAGGTACGCAACATCTGACACTCTCCCTTTTCTCCTTAACTTAGACCCAGATTCTGTTGTCCTGACTTAGGCATCGGAGGGTCCCCCGGCTTAGCCAGGGTCTCCATTGCTTACGGTTTGTGTGCAGGATTTCTGGTCCGAGACCTGCTCGGAGTGTGTAAAGAGGGGGAGAGGGCTGACCAGATTTTGACATCAACACCTACCATCATTTGAAATTACTGAGAATAACACATGTGTTATATCTAAACTGTTCATTTGTTTTGTAACCTCATTTTATGGGATGAACCTAAAAATGAGATAGATCCAAAACTTATGTAGCCCCAAAAAAGTTTTCAATGGTAAGTATTCAATCCCCATCGCTTTCTATGATGGGTTCCACTTGAGCTTTAGATTTACCTGATTTTTTGGCCCATACTCTGAAATAATCTCGATAAATGGGTGGACAATGTGGCTATAGCCCACACATCATGATGGGACCTACACAACTTTCCAAACATTGAGTGAAATTGGAACGGGACCAATGCAATTCCATTTAATGTAATTCCAAGCTTTTCCATTCTTCCAAAACATGGAGTGGACCAGATGAATCCCATCCCACCTAAACCCTTCTAATCCCACCGCCCAAACTGACCCTAAGGGCTTGTTTGGCCGGGCAGGGTGGATGGGATTAGGTTGTATTAGGATGGATTGGAAGGAGCAATCCTGAGATTTGGCCGGGTGTACCAAACAGGTAGAAGTTGGAAATCCCAGCAATCGACTGACCACACCATCATTACTTTCAAATCCACCCAATCCCTCTTAATCCCATCTATTTTGCCTGAGACATGTTTGGTTAGCCGGAGCAATCCCGGGATTGGCTGACATAATCCTGGGATAGGCCAGGCGAGCTAAACATACTCGGTGGTGAGTTCCCTGGATATAGCAACCCCATTGGATTGCCAGCAATCCACTGACACCGCCATCATTACTTGCCATCCACCCTAATACAATCCAATCTCAAGGGATGGGCCGTCCAAACACGCCCTAAGCTTATTGAGTAAACTCTGTGGGGTCTACTATGATTTATGTATTTTATCCAATCTGTCTATACATTTTACCAGATGATTTTAGGGCCTAATCCCAAAATCGAAGCATACGAAAAGCTAAAATGGACCACACCACAGGAAACAATGTGAATTGAATGTTTATCGTTGACAATTTCTTGAGAGCTCTAGAAGTTTTGGATCAACCTTATATTTGTTTTTTACATTCATATATGTCTGTGTGATCTTATGAGAAGGTTGGATGACAGGTAAACATCACTGTGGGGCCTAGCAAGGTTTCAATGGTGGAAATCATTATTTCCACTGTTTCCTTTGGTCTGGTCCTCTTGAGCTTTGGATAAGCTTCAATTTTTGGATTAACCCCTAAAATGAGCTGGAAAAACAGATGGACGGTGTGGATAAACTACATACATTCACAATGGCCCTAATAAAGTTTACTCAGTACGATGAGAGCTAACTGAACTGAGTAACGCAGTAAGCAATCCTATTTTTAGCCGTACACGAGTCGAACCGCGCGCCCCTGCCCCTCCTTTACTCAGGAAAGTTAGAAGGCTGTCGGTGGTAATTAAATAGTGGTGATCCGTGCTCGTTACACACGGTACACATTTACGTACGCCTATCCATACCATCCAACTGCTGGGGTACGTCACGGACGGCTCATAGCTTGAAATTTACATGGATCGAACCATCTTAACCATCAAAATTATGGCTGTGAAATGGATGGTTGAAAGTAAATCGGTGATCAGCCCAAATTAGTTGGCAAAATGACATGATTTCTGTCATCTGCTCCGTGTCCTCTTCAGTTCCCCCATCCAACACCAGATCATCAATTTGAATATTGTAGATCTCCGTACAACTCTCCATGCGCACCGTTGGATGAGCCACCACCATTTTTTGTTTTAAAAAAAAAATGTTGACGTATCATAGGTGGTTAACATGAAGAAAGTATTTAGAGTTCCCCAAAAATGATTAAAAAAAGAATCAACAGAAATAAAATAACCTATGTAATCATTTTTCTATGAAGAATCCAATAACCATATATAGATTCTCCATGTAATTTCATTTCTCAGTTTTTCAGTGATTTCGTATTCCTATCTAACAGAGATGAAGTTTTCTAGCTTCTTAAATTTCTTATGTAGCTTTTATACAATAGCTATAATAATCGTATCTTTGCTAATCTCTGAAGTGATCGATATGATCAAATCATCCATTAGATTTATTAGATTCAATCGGAACCCATTGCATCATGCGGCGATGCGCGGGTATGTAGCATTGGTAGAAGAGATGATTCCGGTGGTCTGGTTCGAAAACCGGTCGAAGATAGGACACATTGAGTGTGCAGTGTGCATATGCAAATTCGAGGAAGGCGATATGATAAGAGAGTTGGAATGCAACCATGTGTTTCATAAGGATTGCTTAGATGTATGGTTGGAACGTAAAATGGCGACGTGCCCACTCTGTCGTTCTTGCATTTTGTCGAAAGAGGCCTTGATCGAACAATGGAGGAATGAGCAAGCTTACCGTGATAACGAGCAGTTAGGTCTGTGGTTGGATCCTTACTCTTGGACGGGTGGTAGACTCCTGAGAGTTTCAACTCCCGTTCCAGGGTTCGAGTCTCCATGGGGGGGTGGAATTCCCCAAGTGTAGGGAGTGAGTGTGGGGGTGAGTGCGTGCGTAAAAAAAATAAATAATAATAATAAATAAATTTTTTTTTAAAAAAAAAAAGGTCTGTGGTTTCACCCCTTTCATGGAAGTAATTAATCTTCATTAGTTTGATGTGGGCCACTTAGAAATCTCTTTTACATTTTGCATTATATATTTTAATTTTTGTTTAATTCAAAATGTGAGAGCTGTTTTGCACATGTAAAAGAGTATGAGAATCTAAATCTCTAAGCTTTATTCTTTTTCTCTTGCATTTTTGCTGAATATGTTTAAAATGACTAAGAGAGTGTTTGCGTGTCTCTAAGAATTTAATTAACGCAATTTTCTCTCAACTATGGTGTGTAGGAGGGGATTTTAATGTAGTTAGATTTTCTTATAAAAAAAATAAGGATAAAATATCCACTAGATGAGGAAGTTTTTGAAAAGGATTAATAAAAATAAAATGGTAGATTGTCATCTATGGGTGCAGTACTAAAGTTCACATGGTCTAATGGGCAAATGAAGGTGATTCAGTCATAGTTAGATTGCTTCCTTCTCTCTTCAAAATGGATTGAAAATTTTCCTATAGTACATCAAAGAGGGTTGCTAAGACCAATTTCTGTCCATTTTCCAATAATGCTAGAATCAGATGAGGATGATTGGGGCCACGTGATGGTTTTTTTTTTACCTGTCGTGCGCAAGTCCTTTCGCAACTAGGATGCGCAAGTCCTTTCGCAACTGGGATGCGCAAGTCCTTTCGCAACTAGGATGCGCAAAGGAGTTTCCTAAAACTATAAAAAAGGGTCCCTAGGGTTTTTCTAGGGTATGTTGTGTTGATGAGAAAAATACAAGAGGGCTATCAAAGGTGAGAGAGAGGGAGAAAGAGAGAGAGGAAGCTTATAGAAGGGAGGTTCTGCTCGTGGAGGTTTTTCTACTTTGTAATTTATATCTCAGCGCTTCTATGTCCTCATAATCGGTTAGATCTCTTCGTTTTCTTTATTTCTCTTATTGTTTATCCACTCCTGCGTGAGTGAAGAAGATTGTAACGTTCTACTTCATAGTGGATTATTGATCTGGACGAGGTCCCGTGATTTTTACCTCTTTGAGGGTTTTCCACGCAAAAATCTCTTATGTTGTGTGTTTGATGCTTTGATTTATTTCATTGCTTTATTATCCATAATTCTGGTTTGTTTCGGGAGGCTAGATCTAAAGGTTTGTGTAAGGCAACCCAACAAAGTGGTATCAGAGCTAAGTTCATTGAACGGGTAGGATCGGTTTTGAATTATGGAAGGTGGCTCAAGGATGATCAGTCTCAATGGTTCTAACTGGACCATATGGAAAGCTAAGATAGAGGACTTGCTTTATTACAAGGACCTATATTCTCCAATCTTAGGCATATTAGAAAAATCCAAGGATATGACTGATGATGATTGGAAGAAGATGGACCGAAAGGCGATGGGGTTTATTAGACAATGGTTGGATGATTCCGTGTTTCACCATGTGTCTACAGAAACCTCAAATTGCAAGTAAGCTATGGTCTTGAAATTACAAGGGCTGTATGAGAGGAAGACAGCCGGTAATAAGATATTTCTGATAAGGCGACTTGTGAATCTCAAGTTTAAGGATGGTGGTTCTGTGGCTGAGTACATGAATGAGGTCAGCAATATAGTGAACCAACTCACCTCTATGAGGATGGTCCTAGATGATGAATTGCAGGCTTTACTATTGCTTAGTTCATTGCCTGACAGTTGGGAGACATTGGTGGTGTCTCTAAGTAACTCCGCGCCAGAGGGAAAGATATCCATGGAACATGTAACTAGCTGTCTCTTCAATGAAGAGACAAGGAAGAAGTCTCAGGGGTCTATTCAACAAGAGGCTCTTGTGACGCAGGAACGGAGGAGAGGAAAGAACAGGAAGGGCGGAAAGGCCTGAGATAAATCAAGAGGCAAGTCAAGTAAAAGAAAAGATGTTGAATGCTAGAATTGTGGCAAGAAGGGCCACTATAAGCATGAATGTCGTTGTAAGAAAAACGACAAGAAAGGAAAAGGGAAGGAAGATGAATCTGATTCCACTGCAGTCACTTCAGATGGCGACATAGTAGTTATTCTTTCTACAGATCATGACGTATGTTTCACGGCTACGAGTCAGGGCACCGACTGGGTGATAGACTCGGGAGCTTCTTTTCATGCGACTCCACGCAGGGACTTCTTCACAAGTTACAAGTCAGGTGACTATGGGACTGTAAAGATGGAAAATTCTGGCGTATCAAAAATCGTGGGAGTCAGTGATATTTGTGTGAAGACCGATGTGGGCTGCACATTGGTTCTCAGAGATGTGAGGCATATCCCAGACCTTTGCCTCAACTTGATGTCGACGGGAAGGCTGGATGATGATGGCTATGAAAGCTAGTTTGCTGGTGGGCGATGAAAGCTCATCAAGGGTTCGTTGATCGTGGGCAAAGGAAAGAAGTGTTGCACCCTGTATAAGGCAAGTGTCAGTATGTGCAAGGGTGGGTTGAACGCAGCGGAAGATTCAGCTATTGACATGTGGCACAGGCGTCTAGGCCACATGAGTGAAAAAGGGCTTCAGCTACTAGCGAGGAAGCAGCTCCTTCCAGGACGTGATGTATGCCTCTCAAAACTGTCTTGATTGTTTATCGAGAAACAAACATAGAGTTTCATTCATTAAAAGCTTCTCATGTTAATAAAGTGCATGCATTAGATTTGGCTTATTCTGATGTTTATGGTCCTATGAGGACAAAAACCTTGGGTGGGGCATTGTATTTTGTTACTTTTATAGATGATGCATCTAGTAGGGTTTGGGTTTATGCTTTGAAATCCAAGGACAAGGTCTTTGGTGTGTTTAAATTGTTTCATGCTATGGTCGAGAGAGAGACAGGTAGATCATTAAAGTGCATCCGCACTGACAATGGTGGTGAATACATTGGCAACTTTTATGAGTACTGCAAGTCCATTGGTATATGGCATGAACAGACGGTTCCCAAGACCTCCAGCATAATGGTGTAACTGAGCGAATGAATCGCACCATTGTTGAGAGAATCAGATGCATGTTATCCCATGCGAAATTGCCCAAGACGTTCTGGGGAGAAGCAATGCACACCGCGGTGTATTTGATAAACAGGTCTCCATCAGCCCCATTGAATGGAGAAGTACCTGAGAAGGTGTGGACTGGACATGATCCATCATACAGTCATCTCAGGGTGTTTGGATGCAGGGCATCCATTCACGTATCAAAGGATGAAAGGTCCAAGCTCGATATGAAGATCAGGCAGTGTGTGTTCTTAGGGTACGGTGATGAAAAGTTCGGTTATAAATTGTGGGATCCGACCGAGAGGAAGCTCGTCAGGAGCAGAGATGTGGTTTTCTTTGAAGATCAGTGTATAGAAGACATTGGTAAGCCAGAGAAGAACCAACCTAGTTCAGGTGAGCTAGAGGACATGGATCCGGTTACTCCTCCCGTGGTGCCTGATGACGGGGGAGTACAGCAAGGTGCAGAGGATGAGAGAGTTCCTTTAAAAGATGGATCAGGGGAGCAGCCCCCACTTGATCCACCTGTTGAGCCACAGGTGAGGAGGTCATCTAGGTACAGACAGCTGTCCAAGAGGTACTCGCCACATGAGTACATTATGCTAACTGATGGGGGAGAGCCAAAAGATTATTTTGAAGCCCTAGCCGACGAGCATAAAGGAGAGTGGTTGAAAGTTATGCAAGAGGAGATGAAATCCTTTTATAAGAACCACACCTATGATATGGTGAAATTGCCTAAGGGCAAGAAATCTTTGAGCAACAAGTGGGTGTTCAGAAAGAAGATTGAGCAGAAGAATTCACAGACGAGGTTCAAGGCCAGACTTGTTGTGAAAGGTTTTGGTCAAAGGAAAGGCATAGACTTCGAGGAGATATTCTCACCAGTGGTGAAGATGACATCCATACGGGTGTTGCTTGGGTTGGCGGCTAGCATGGATCTGGAGATAGAGCAGTTAGATGTTAAAACTGCCTTTCTCCATGGTGACCTGGAAGAAGAGATCTACATGCACCAACCAGAGGGGTTCGAAGTCAAGGGCAAGGAGCATATGGTGTGTAGGCTGAGGAAGAGTTTGTTTGGGCTGAAACAGGCTCCACGGCAATGGTACAAGGAGTTCGACTCGTTTATGTTGAAACATGGGTATTATAGAACGGAGTCGGACCACTGTGTGTTCACGCGCAAGTTCTCAGATGGTGATTTCTTAGTTCTGCTATTATACGTTGATGACATGCTCATCATGGGAAAAGACATCAAGAAGATCAACAGACTGAAACAGGAGTTGGGAAAGTCTTTTGCGATGAAAGACTTGGGCCCGGCTAGACAGATCCTAGGAATGGAGATAACCCGTGACAGAAGCAGCAGGAAGCTCTGGCTGTCACAAGAGCGGTATATTGAGAAAGTCCTAGAGCGGTTCAATATAAATGCAGCGAAGCCGGTCAGTACTCCACTAGATGGTCACTTCAAATTGAGTGACAGGCAGTGTCCCAAGACGAAGGCAGAAGTGGAAGAGATGCAGAAGATACCATACGCGTCAGCGGTAGGAAGTTTGATGTATATTATGGTGTGTACACGCCCAGACATAGCATATGCGGTTGGTGTTGTCAGCCGGTATCTTGCCAATCCTGGCAAAGAGTATTAGGCAGCGATAAAATGGATACTACGATATCTAAGAGGCTCATCCAGGTTGAGCCTATGTTATGGTGACGGTAAACCTGTGTTAGAGGGCTACACAGATGCAGATATAGCAGGTGACATAGACTCCAGGAAGTCTACATTGGGGTTCATGTTCACGTTTGCAGGGAGAGCGGTTTCTTGGCAGAGCAAGCTACAGAAGGTCATAGCATTATCAACTACAGAGGCCGAGTATATTGCAGTCACAAAGGCATGTAAAGAGATGCTTTGGATGAAGAGGTTCCTACAAGAACTTAGTCTAAAGCAGGATGAGCACGTGGTCTATTGCGATAGTCAGAGTGCTATACACTTGAGCAAGAATTCAAGTCAGCATTCCAAGTCAAAGCACAGAGATTCGGTATCACTGGATCAGGGATACTTTGGAACAGAAGGTGTTACAGCTTGAGAAGGTCCACACGGACGATAATGGGTCAGATGTGATGACCAAGGCCTTGCTCAAGGGCAAGTTTGAGGTTTGTAGAAACCTAGCTGGCTTAAAAAAGGTAAATCCCTCCTAGGTCAAAAAGGGGAAAATTTGATGAGTTTTTTTGACCCGTTATCTATGTCCTTATGCAATTGGGATGCGCAAGTCCTTTCAAGAATGGCCCAGGACACAAAGTCTTTCATGCAATGGATGCGCAAGTCCTTTCGCAATTAGGATGCACAAAGGAGTTTCTGAAAACTATTAAAAAAGGGTCCCTAGAGTTTTTATAGGGTATGTTGTGTTGATGAGAAAAATACAAGAGGGATATCAAAGGTGAGAGAGAGGGAGAAAGAGAGAGAGAGAGAGAGAGAGAGAGAGAGAGAGAGAGAGAGAAAGAGAGAGAAAGCTTATAGAAGAGAGGTTCTACTCGTGGAGATTTTTCTACTTTGCAATTTATATCTCAGCGGTTCTATGTCCTCATAATCGGTTAGATCTCTTCGTTTTCTCTATTTCTCTTATTGTTTATCTACTCCTGCGTGAGTGAAGAAGATTGTAATGTTCTACTTCATAGTGAATTGTTGATTTGGACGAGGTCCCATAGTTTTTACCTCTTTGAGGGTTTTCCACACAAAAATCTCGTGTGTTGTGTGATTGATGCTTTGATTTATTTCATTGCTTTATTATCCATAATTCTGGTTTGTTTCGGGAGGCTAGATCCAAAGGTTTGTGCAAGGCAACCCAACACCACTCCCATTTAGATTTGAGCTTGCCTTGTTATAAGTGGAGGGCTTTATAAAAAAAGTGTTCAAATGGCAGACTTCTTTTTTATAAGGAAGCAAAGGTTTTGTATTGTTTTAGAAATTAAAGATGTTGAAAAAGAAAATAAATATATAGAAAAAAGAAGCTTTGAGAGGTGAGAGGAGGAACTTCAAACATATTGCATAAAATTTAATCTCTTCATTTAAAAGAAGAAAGCGAGGAGTTAATGGAAGAGGAAAGAGAATGGGGGGAAAGTATTAAGTGCTACGTATAGTGTTAGATTGAAGGAGGATGCAATAAAGTGGCAGCAAAGGTTGAGGACGTTCTAGTTGAAAGGAGAATAAAAACACTATCTTTTTCATGCCACGGTGAGTGCGAGTGTGAGAGTTAACAAAGTTAAATCACTAACGATAGGGGGGAAAGAGTTAAGGACAAGGTGAAGGCATGTAGTTCAATGATTAATTTTTATAGGAGCCTATTGTCTAAAGAAGAATGCAAAAGACCACTATTCCATAATCTTTCATTTGATGTTATTTCAAGTGACTTGATGAAATCACCGGAAAAAGAGTTTTCAAAGGAAGAAATTAAGAGAGCAATTTTAGAATCGGGGAGTGGCAAAGCTCCTGGGTAGATGGTTTTCCAATTGCATTCCTCTAAAAGTCCTAGGGTTTAGAATGTGCTTAAGGAAGAATATGCTAAAAGTCTTAGGGCCCGTTTGGCCGGGTGGATTGGAAGGGAGTGAATGGTATTAGGGTGGATGGCTAAAATGTCTTTGTCTTGAGGGATTGCTTCCCTAGAAACATCCATTGGTTCCGGAGATTAAAGCTTGATCCCTTCCAATCCCACAAACCAAACACCTCGGGCTAATTTGAATCGATTAGGATGGATTGGATGGGATTTAAAGGTAATGATGGTGTTGTCCCCATCTATTTGGAAGTTTGGCATTCCCGGGATTTACTAAAACCATCTAATCCCTTCCAATCTTAGGGACTTTAGACCCATTGGTTTATTGGGAGCCCCTTATAAGATCTTTGCTAAAATACTTACTTCTAAGTTGGGGATGAAATCATTTCGGCATTGCAGGGGCTTTTATGAAAGGTAGGCATATTATTAATAGTATTTTAGCAGCGAATAAATATATAAACTATTACAAAATAAGTAGTTCTTAAGGTGTTATACGTAAGTTAGACAGAGAAAAGACATGTGATTATGTGGACTGGGATTTCCTAAATTATATATTGGTCAGGTTAAGTTGCAAGGTGAAATGGCAATCTTAGATTATTGCCGGTAAAATTTTCAATCCTAGTTACTGAATCCCATAACACTCTCGAAGGCATGGATTCATGAACCCTTAGTTGCATATTGCTTATGTGATTTTAGAACTGTAAGTTAGTTTACTTAAATCGGAATATCTAGCATCTAAAATAAATGGATGAAAGATGTAAATTATTTTAGACAAAAGCTTTTTATAATCAAACGCGCCAGGAAGGGGTCGAACCTTCGACTTTCTGCTTAGGAAACAGACGCTCTATCCACTGAGCTACAGGCGCGCTTGCTACAACGAACAGATGCTTTTAGGTATGTGAAATATACTGATGTTGACCGTACAAATACCTGGCCCTTGACGGGCTCTGATAATTAATTTTATCGAAGAGGCGGCGGCCCACTTATACGAATGTGGTGATAGCTCGTACATTGAATCTATCTATCGTCTGCGAAATCGACGATTATTTTCTAAAAAGACAGCGTATTACCATTAGTTTACCGTACTGCACATTTTTCCTGCCAATATTTCACGTTTGCAGGATATCAGAACCATCAAAAAGGTTAGTACCATCATAATATCACCAAGTGGTGAAACTAGGCCTGATAAAATCATCAGGTGAGCTGTACTACCAATATGAACAGACAGCCGATGATCTGACAGAATTAGAAATTTTCCCTTCCTCATGAATGGATCAGCTTGATTTTTACGTCAGGAAATCTCAATGATAGGATTGACCTTTTTCACGGATTGGATGCCCCATACATATGATATATTTCTGGATATGAATGTCGGTATGGTAATCTTAGGGTAGGGCGGTAGAATTTCTACTATATTAAAAAGGCCGTCTATCCGAGAGGCTGCCCGTGCATTTATTCAGAAAAGTGATAAGGCTGCGGTTGTAGCTAAATGGTAGTGACCAGTGCTCGTTACACATGGCACACGTGTACGTCTATCCATACCATCCAAATGCTGGGGTACGTCACGGATGGATCATAGCTCGAAATTGACAAGGATCGAGCCATCCTAACAGTCAAACTCGTGGCTGTGAAATGGATGGTTGAAAGTAAAGCGGTGACCGGCCCGAATTAGATGGGGAAAATGAGATTATTTCTGTCTTCTGCTCAAAATCTTCTTTGGTGCCCCCACCCAAGATCAGCGATTTGGAAATGTTGTAGTTAGCGATTTGAAATATTGTAGATCTCCGTACAATTATGTCTTGTGCACCGTTGGAATGAGCCACCACCATTCATTTTTTTAAAAATTTTTTATAAAAATGGTGACGTATCGTATGTGTATCCAGCGTTAGAAAAAATGATTTTAAAAAATCAACAGAAATAAAATAACCAATGTCTTCGTTTTTCTACGAAGAATCCAACAACCATATATAGATTCTCCATCTAATTTCATTTCTTAATTTTTTCAGTGATTTCAGATTCCTACCAAACAGAGATGAAGTTTTCTAGCTTCTCAAATTTCTTATGTAGCTTTTATACAATAGCCTTAATAATCTTATCTTTGCTACTCTCTGAAGTGGTCCACATGATCAAATCAGCCATTAGATTCATTGGGTTCAATCGGAAGCCGTCGCATCCCCCGGCGATGCACGGGTATTTGGCGTTGGTGGAAGGAAAAGTTCCAGTGATCCAGTTTGAAAAACGATCGAAGCAAGGATATGTCAAGTGTGCGGTTTGCATATGCAAATTGGAGGAAGGTGATATGATAAGGGAGTTGGAATGCAAGCATGTGTTTCACAAGGACTGCTTGGATGGATGGCTGGAACGGAAGATGGCGACATGCCCAGTCTGTCGGTATTGCATTTTGCCTGAAGAGGCCTTGATCGAACATTGGCGAAAGGAGCAAGCACACTGTGCTAACGAGCAGTGGGGTCTGTGGTTTCATCCTTTTCATGGAAGTAATCTTTATTAGTTTGATGTGGGATACCTAGAAACCTCTTTTACATTTTACATTTTAATTTCCGTTTATTTCAAAATATGAGAACTCTTATATATATATATATATATATATATATATATATATATATATATATATATATATATATATAGGAAAACGCTCACCTGCACACATATATAACGAACTTTTTGACAAACCGTCATATGATGAATTTTAACCGTTACATGAAGCAGCACCTAGTGAAACCTCATAGTATAAAATTTTACTTTGATTTGAAACTTTGGTGGACCGTGAAAAATGTAAACAGTTTCTTTCCTTGATTTGAATTTCTCTTTGCTATGGACGGTATGGATAAAAGTTTTAGATAAAAGTGAAACTTGGTCTGGGGGTTTCACTAGGTCTTTCACATGAACGGTTCCCTTTGCGAAAATTCATCACGTATAATGGGTTCTCAAAAAAGTTCGTTACAAACTGGTTCGCAGGTGAGCGCTTCTCGTATGTATGTATATATATATATATATATATATATATATATATATATATATATATATATATATATATATATATATATATATATATAAGAATTTGAGAATTTTATCTACGAGTTTTATTTTCATTCCCTTACATTTTTGCCAAATATGCCTAAAGGAGTGTTTGGATGCCACTAAAAATGCATTTTTCTCCTTACCTTTGAGAGCATACAAACCGCTATATATGATGAACCTAGACTGCGGACAACCTAGTTATCCAGCTGGCCTCAATTTTAATGAATCACCCGAAACAATTAATGGCCATTGAATTCCCACCATTATTTCTAGGGCTCACGTTAATATTTATTTTTCCAACTTATTGATAAGATCACATAGAAGTGGACAAAAGGAATTTTAAAAAAATATCATGTGGATAAAAATCTTTTGATCCCATAAGAGTTTTTTAATGGTTGATCACCACTATCTCTTGTGGTGTGGTCCACCTGAGATTTAAATATGCTTCACTTTTTGGCTCATGCCTTAAAATGATGGCGAAACAGATGGACAGTGTAGATATACAATACATGTATACATCGAGGAGGGCTCCCTTTCCACACCTAATCCATTCCATGTGGTGAACCAACGCTATTGTAAGATCGGAAAGAAAGACAAGTGGGAGAAAGAAAATTGACTCTCAGTTGGGCCACGTCGTAATGTCCATGCCAAATCCACACCGTCCACTCAGTGCACCATCCATCCATCGATCCCAACATTATGTGCATCAACAACCGTTGGCATGGTGCAGATGTTTTCAGCAAGTGGGTGGCAGCAAAGATGGACGGCTACGATAGAGTCAGCATGGGATGATCGGTTCCCACTTCCCATTTAGCCGCTCAGCAGCAATGGGCAATCCACGTCGCAAATCACATATCAGAACTCGTTGCATAAACCATCTGCACTATCCAATCAATATATTTGCACCCAATGATCCAGACCATTCAGTCTCCCGGAAACGCGGATTGTATAGTGAGGAGCTTGCCACGCTGTGGTTATGCTGTGGGGCCATTTTGATGTATGTGTTTTATCCACGCCATCCATTCATTTTTCCAGATCATTTTAGGATAAGAGCCCAAAATTAAAGTATATCCAAATAACAAGTGGCCCACACCACTGGAAATTGTGAGAATTCAACACCTATTGTTGAAAACTTCTTACGGGCTATAGAAGTTTGGATAAGCCGATATTTGCGTTATCCCTTCCTCCAGGTCTTTGTGATCTCATGAATATGTTGGATATCAAATAACATTACTGTGGGCCCTAGGAAGGTTTCAGCGGTGAACTTTACTGTCCCCGCTGTTTTCTTTGGTGTGGTCCCCTTAAGATTTGGATACGCTTCAATTTTGGGTTGATCCTCTAAAATGAGCTTTCAAAACGGATGAATGGTGTGGATAAAACACATACATTACAGTGGGCCCCACAGAGGAAGGGGTCGAACCTTCGACTTTCTGCTTAGGAAACATACGTTCTATCCACCGGCACTGAGCTACAGTCGCTTCCTACAGCGAACCGATCCTTTTATGCACGTGAAATGCGACCGTCCAAAAACCTATCTGCAGATCAAAGAGGCGGCGGCCCACTTATCCGATTGTGGTGATGGCTCGTACATTGAATCTATCTATCGTCTACGATTATTTTCTCAAAAGACAGCGTATTACCATTAGCTTACCGTACTGCACAATTTTCCCGCCAATATTTCATGTTTGCAGGACATCAGAACCATCAAAAGGGTTAGTATCATCATACTTATCACCTAGATAAAATCATCAGGTGAGCTGTACTACCAATATCAATAGACAGCCGATGACCTGACAGAATTAGAATTTTTCCCTTCCTCATGAATGGATCAGCTTGATTTTTACGTCAGGCAATCTTAATGATAGGATTGACATTTTTCATGGATTGGATGCCCCATACATGCGACATATTTTCGGATATGAATGTTCAGTATGGTAATCTTACGGTAGGGCAGTAGAATTTCTCCAATATTAAAAAGGCCGTCTATACGAGCGGCTGCCCTTCCTTTATTCAGAAAAGAAGGCTGCGGTTGTAGCTAAATGGTATTGACCGGTGCTCGTTACACATGGCACACGTGTACGTCTATCCATACCATCCAAATGCTGGGGTACGTCACGGATGGATCATAGCTCGAAATTGACAAGGATCGAGCCATCCTAACAATCAAACTCGTGGCTGTGAAATGGATGGTTGAAAGTAAAGCGGTGACCGGCCCGAATTAGATGGGCAAAATGAGATGATTTCTGTCTTCTGCCCAAAATCTTCTTTGGTGCCCCCGCCCAAGATTAGCGATTTGGAAATGTTGTAGTTAGCGATTTGGAAATGTTGTAAATCTCCGTACAACTATGTCATGTGCACCGTTGGATGAGCCACCACCATTCATTTTTTTTTTCTTAAAAAAATGGTGACCTATCATATGTGGATCCAGTGTTCCAAAAAAAATGATTTTAAATAATCAACAGAAATAAAATAACCAATGTCTTCGTTTTTCTACGAAGAATCCAACAACCATATATAGATTCTCAAAATAACCAACGTCTCCATCTAATTTCATTTCTTAGTTTTTCAGTGATTTCGGATTCCTACCAAACAGAGATGAAGTTTTCTAGATTCTCAAATTTCTTATGTAGCTTTTATACAATAGCCTTAATAATCTTATCTTTGCTACTCTCTGAAGTGGTCCACATGATCAAAGCAGCCATTAGATTCATTGGGTTCAATCGGAAGCCGTCGCATCCCCCGGCGATGCACGGGTATTTGGCGTTGGTGGAAGGAAAAGTTCCAGTGATCCAGTTTGAAAAACGATCAAAGCAAGGATATGTCAAGTGTGTGGTTTGCATATGCAAATTGGAGGAAGGTGATATGATAAGGGAGTTGGAATGCAAGCATGTGTTTCACAAGGACTGCTTAGATGAATGGCTGGAACAGAAGATGGCGACGTGCCCAGTCTGTCGGTATTGCATTTTGTCCGAAGAGGCCTTGATCGAACAATGGCGGAACAAGCAAGCACACTGCGCTAACGAGCAGTGGGGTCTGTGGTTTCATCCCTTTGATGGAAGTAATCTTTATTAGTTTGATGTGGGATACCTAGAAACCTCTTTTACATTTCACATTTTACATTTTAATTTCCGTTTATTTCAAAATATGAGAACTCTTGTACACATAAAAGAATATGTGAATTTTATCTACCAGCTTTATTTTCATTCCCTTCCATTTTTGCCAAACATGCCTAAACGAGTGTTTGGATGCCACTAAAAATGCATTTTTCTCCTTACCTTTGAGAGCATACAAACAGCTATGATGAACCTAGACCGTGGACAACCTAGTTATCCAGCTGGCCTCAATTTTCATTTGGGTGTATTTGTAACGGTGAGTTTGATCAAGGGTTCGGATTTTTAAGCACGTGGTATGTATGAGCACTTATGTTAAGATGATCAATCAGAGCATCGCTCGTGGCTTGAACAAACGAAAGAAAGATAAACCGGGAGAGGGCAGCTTTCCTGGCAAATGCATGTCCGTTGCTGAATTTTATTTTATTTTATTTTTTTTTATTATTATTATTTATTTTTTTTTGGGGGGGGGGGGTGATTGTAAAATGGGCTGCATCCAAACACACCTTACTAGCATAGCAAGGTATCTGACCCATGTCAATACTATTGCTGGAATTACATCTTTTTCGTATTTTCTTTCCTGCTGAAAAAACAAAACGTGATTTGAAGTTTGCCTAGAGAAAGCAACCACAAGATTTCATCTTGACTTCGCTATTGCAACTCGGACACATTTGAGTGTTCTAGGTTTCTGTTATGCATCCAAATCATTTTTATCTCAATTGTAATTTTGGGCAGCGAAAGCAAGATTCCAATTCCGTGGCACCCCAAACACCAAGCATATGAAGCATGCCAGGGAAGCCCCACCAATAACAGTTAGGCAATACATCAGAATGCACACCATTAGTTAGCATTATCAAATTCTACAATATGAACTCATTTGTGAAATTACATTGCATATCATTAGTGAATGTTCCGGAGGGACCCACATGAAACTACCCCTAGCATACCACTTATAGAGGAAGTATTGTATCGGGTACGGGTTCCCACACAGGAATCCATGTAAGATTGATCTGAAATGCAAGGATAAGGATGTAATTTAGGAAAGAAAATGAGCAAAGCAGTCATGCACAAACATGAACATACACGTCATTTTGAAATAGATAAGGCAACCGGCTTCTTATAGGAAAACAGAATCCATAAAACAGGGAAATGGCACGTTGGAGTTCGAAGAGATTACCCAATCACACAAGGTGTATAATATCAGACCCAGATTGCAGAGACAAAACATGTGATTATACCCTTCACAAATCACCATTCCTCATAATAAATTAAATAAAAGACCAATGTACAATATCTCTTGATACTAAAGTGCATGGAGCGAGAGCAATCAAAATCGAGCAAGTTGACTTCAACTGCATAACAATATAGTCACATACAACATCTTGTAGTCAGGCAATTCAATGCTACATGGATATCTGAAAAAAGGAGCAGTATCCATGCCCAACATGTAGTGGTCCATAAGAAAACCTTAAGGAATATCCAGAATTTTCTGCTTTTGTTCCAATTCCTACCCATATCAATACAGCATATATCACTCCTTTCAACGACCAAAGGCTACTGGTACAAATCAACGGATGTCTTTTGCTTCGCATGGCCAAATAATGTGGCTTTGGAAGAGACCGATCACAGTCACATTGGATCCAATCCGACCCAGTTCGCCACTGATGATTTCTCAAAGCTAGAACTCATCTAGATTGCAAGCAACTTGTCTGTGAACCCTCCGAATCACGCTCAAAATCCCCACATGCAGTAACAACCGTCGCAAGGATAAAGTCATCCACCTCAATACCTTCTGCTTGCATTCGGTACATGAGCTTTAAAGCTTCTTGGCAGTGCCCGTTCCTTGCATAACCTATAATCATTGCCTTCCATGAGACTAAATTGCGCTCTGGCATCCTATCAAAGACTCGAATGGCGTCCTCAAGACATCCGCATTTTGCATACATGTCGATAAGCGAGCTTCCCACATAGACGTTAGACAAAGCATGGGTCTTATTCGCAGACGAATGAATCCATTTCCCTTGCCTCACAGCTTCTTGCTTGGCACATGCTTTCAAAGCTGAAGAATAAGTAAATGGGTTCGGCTCCACACCTTCCCATAACATGTCATTCAAGGACTGCAGAGCTTCTGAGCCATGCCCAAGACGAGCATAGCCCGAAATTATGGCAGTCCACGTGACGACATCTCTCAAAGGCATGGATTCTAAAACCCTTGTCGCGTAAACGTACTCCCCACATTTGCAATAAAACCATACAAGGGTGCTCCCAATATACAGATTGTTTTCAATCATATTCTTCAAAATCTTTGCATGCACTTCCTTTCCCATGCTTAGAGATCCTATCAAACCGCAAGCGCTGAGAACACTAACAGCCGTCAAGGTATTAGCAAATACACGCCGCCGTTTCATTCTCTGAAACAATCTTATGGCCTCCTCACCAAGCCCATTTTGTGCATATCCCGCAATCATAGAAGTCCATGTAACCGTGTTTCTCCTCCGCATCCTATCAAACACTATTCTAGCATCTAACACCTGCCCGCATCTCACATACATACCCACTAGGGAACTACCTACAAACACATCATCTTTAAATATTTTCTTAACTATGGCACCATGTAGCTGCCTCCCGAATTTCAAAGCCTTCTCTTCTCCACAAGCCTTCAAAGTGCTACACACCGTAAACTCATTTGGGCTAAATCCATCGAATTGCATCTGTGAAAACATTGAAATTGCATCATCTCCATACCCATGTTGTGCGCAGGCCGTGATCATTGTTGTCCAACAAATGACATCTCGTTCAGGCATCCTATCAAACACCCTAAGTGCGCCCGTTAAATCTCCACACTGTGCATAGAAAAAAACAAGAGCACTGTCCACAATCAAATTGCTACAATTTCCTTTCACAACAGAAGCATGAATTTGTTTCCCAAGCTCTAAATCCAATTTCCTACCACACATATTTAAAACACAAACAAAGGTTGAGCTATTGGATTGAACACCACTTTCAATCAACTCTTTAAACAACCTACAAACTGTGTCATTCGCTCCAATTTTCAGATACTCTTTAAGCATTGCCGTCCACGAAACAACATCCCTATCAGACATTTTATCAAACACTCGACGGGCATCAGCTAATTCACCGAATCTCCCATATGCACTGATCAAATTGTTATCTACAAACGTTATGGATCTTCCTAATCCTTTCGCAATGATTGTATGAATGCCTCTAGCTTCTTTCGCATCCAGACACGACTGAAGCATCAAAGCAAGCACGTTGGGATGAAGAAATCGCTCAATGGACAAAGAATACAAAGAATCTGGCGACTCGGCATCTGGGTTTTCTACTTGGGTGGAAATTGAAGGGGTTTTGCTGGAAAAACATGGACTTTTTAGGATTTTATTAGCGTTTATGCTGCTTTTGTTTCTGTAGTTTGATGGTGGTAATGGCTGGAAGGGTATTAAACGAAGAGAAATTTGGGGCAGTTGAAGCTGAGAAATGTACAGAGATGTGGAGGCCAGCATTGCCGGGAAAGAGGCCAGGATTTTTCGCAGGAAAAAGGGTCTAGCGCATTGCCAAAAATATAGCCGTTGGTTCTGGGCTTTTTCGGAAAAAACAGGGGAAAGTGTAAGAAAAGAAATAGGGATATTCACAGTAACGTAATCCTTTACAACGCCTGTTCTACAGAGCAGGTACAACGGATGCGGTTTGGCTAGTGGCCGGCTGTCTGAGGGCCCACCATGATGTATATGTTTCATCCACGCCGTTCATCTATTTTTTCATATCATTTTAATGTAAAATGCAAAAATGAGGTAGATCAAAATCTCAAGTGGGCCACATCATAGGAAACAGTGTTGATTTAACACCTACCATTAAAAAATTCTTGGATCACAAAAGTTTTAGATCAAGCTGAAGTCTGTATGACCTAATCAAAAGGTTGGATGTCAAATAAACATTACAGCGAGCCCTAAGGTTTTTAAAGGTGGACATTTAATCACTACTATTTTTCTGTGGTGTCGTGAACCTGAGATTTAGATTTAGATAAAGCCCTAAAATGCCTGGCTAGTCGCAATGTCCGGTACAACAAAAAATCCATCCATCAGGTAAGAACCCTCTACATCAGACCATGTAGCCAAATGCCTGATCAATCCACATCTAACACGTAGGCCACACCACTGGGAACAATGGAAAGATGAGGCCACCCATGATTTGCATGTGGGGGCAAAACATGGTATGTATATTCCATCAAACCAGGTCCTTACTCTTGTTCGGGTGGTAGACTTTCGGGAGTTTCAACTCCCGGTCAAGGGTTCGAGTACCCATAGGTGGTGAAATTCCACCAGTGTGAGTGTGTGGGGTGTGCGGGCGTGTAAAAACTTAAAAAAAAAAAAAAAAATTATTCCATCAAACCACTTCATAAGTTGAGACTTTAGGATTAAGGGCCATTTTGGATACCACCAAATAACTTACTTTTTCTACTTACAATAAGTAGATAAATAACTTGTTAGAAATAAATATGGTTTAAGATCAATTATAAGTTTTTTTTTAACTTAAATTTACTCAGTCAAATAGAAATCAAGATAAGCTTCTTAAGGCATGAGTAGCTTATCTAAAGTAACTTAAGACCCAAATGCCTCCTAAGGAACACTCCAAAAGCTACCTTGGCCAGCTGATTCCATAAACTTGAGTGAATTTTAAGAATGATTTTTAAATTGTATTGACTTGCAAGTTTTGGATTGGTTTTTTATTTTCTATTTTTCTGTCTATTGGTGAAAACTCACTAAGATGGCCCAACTGATATCACACGAATGCAAATTGCAATAATTAGGAGCATAAAAATGTGTTATATACACTTGTCTAAGATAGGGCATGAAAATAACGAAAATATTATTTTATTATAAAAGAATTTTGATTTTACATATACTCTCCACCCTAACACATTCACATGACGCTTTTTCTCACATGATGCTTTTTCTAGATATTTTTTGAATAATATCGTGAAATAATCTAGAAAAATGGATAAACAAAGATACATGCATGAATCTAGGCCCCAAGGTAAGGGCCACACCATCTTGGGTGAGGCTGGGTCTCGCCTAATCCACTCACAGCACGATGGGCATGATGTATTGTATCATTTCCTGTTTAATCTTCACCTCCTGGCGAAAAGATTGATTTGTCCTCAACGGTTTAATATAATACTTGTAACTGGGTCCTGCCGAAACCCAAACCAGCCCACAGGCTAAAATTGGCCTCGAGCTATGATGGTCAGGGCTTTAAACTCGGATGAGTCCCACACACCTGCATCAACTCAATCTTCACCCAAATGTGATGAGTTGAGCAGAGTTAATATCTCTTTTAAAGAAGAGATCAATCACAAGATTGCAATTATTGGAATTAATGGCTAACTAATGGCATGGCCAACCTAGTTTTTCTGGTAATGTTGGATGCGAGCAAGCTCACTTGCACCTAATGCTCCTATTAGAGTGGGCAGACTCCTTGGACTATCCTAATTGCCAAACACAATTATAGCAAATAAAAATTGGTAGTTTAAGGTTTTGAGTATGGTGTGTTATAATGACTGTTACAACTACCGTAACAGCCTATTACACCTGTAAAGGCCATACTAGTTCCATAACAGTTCATTAATGGGTTTGATATAAGTTTTTAAATTTTTTTTTAATAAAGAGAGATAGAGAGAGAAATCATAATAGCAATAAGAAGGGTTGTACCGGTGGTTGCAACCCGTATTATAAAGACTAATCAATCAATCTTGGGGTAAACAGTTTTCCATTGCTTATGTTTACTTCTACCTTAACTCCTGTATATAGGCAATGAGAATCATCTATTCAATACATTCAACCCCTTTCCTAGAACAGTGGTTGCAGCAGTTATAGCCAATACAACCACTGTTACCATTACAAAATAACTTAGATTTGAATAACAAAGTAATATCTTTTGATGAATTATTGGTTTCTTTCTACAATTCCCTCCATTTCTACTTGGATAATTGATGGTTGGACATCCTTGGCATACTTTTAAACATCTAAATATATCTTCAAGGTGGCAACCTCTACAAAAGGCATTTCCCTCAAAGGAGCTTTCATTCCATTTTATATTTCAACCTGCCAGAAAGTTGGCTTTTTAGTGCCTATTTCAGTGAGTGGTGAATCAAAATTAGGGGTGTCAACGAGCCAGCTTGGGCCTGAAAAATCAGAATTTTAATTAGACCCAGCTCTAAACAGTTCAAAATCAGGCCAAGACCTAACCAAGCCCGGCCGTTGACAGCCCTAATCAAAATGGCTCTTTGCAAAACTGCATTCAAATACACTTGATGAACTGGGGTTTGCCTTAAAACAAGGTTTAGGTGCCAAACGCTCGTTTTGAGGGTGTGTCCACATGGGCCGTCTAAGATGGACAGAGACTTTAACTTATACAACAGATGTTTCTTTCATGAATATTCTAATGAAGATGTATGGACCCTTTTTTGGATGATGTAATCCATGAATTAATGTTAAACCGTTGGATTGCTCATTGTAATCCATGAGAAAATGGATCGGGCTGAGGTTGACCCATCGTAATCCATTTTCACGGACTTCTTATAGAAAAATAATATTTACTAGTGATAGAGAGTTTACTTTTCGGGTAGAAAATGTTTAAATTATTTTTCAAGAAAATGACATTTTATAGTGACAGGGAGTTTACTTTTATGTAGAAAACATTTTCAAGAACCTGTTTTATTAAAATAAATAAATAAATTCCTAAATGGTTGTTTGGGTGCGGGTAAATGATTACGCAGCCTACCTTATTTATCCATAAGCTATAAATGATTTTCAGAAAAATAATTATCTATATTTGGATAATCAGTAAAATTGTAACTCCTGTGAAAAAAAAAAAAAACAGTAAAATTATAAGTCCCGTAAATGGAGAGCCGATCTTTCTATTCATAGCCGTTGGGCTGTAAAGGAAAAGCCTAATTTTTCAACTTGGCTCATTTACAGGCATCCAAACGACCCCTTCACATCCTCTCCCTGTTGTTTTGTTCCCAAGTTTTTTATTGTAAAATAACTTCTTTGAAAGGAAATAAAAATAAAAATAAATTGTCACTTTGTTTTATAATCCAAGCTCCCAGACAGACCAATGATAAATTGCTGGAAAATGCACACATCAAGAAGAAGAAAACGAATGTACTTTTTACCTCCTACACTCAAAACCCGTTTACCATTTACCTATATCTCACCAAGTTGAGATTGTCCAAACATTGAGATTTATAGTCCAGGCCGAAGCCGATCGGTGGTGAGACCCACCTGTGCCATTTATCCAAGTAGAAACTGAATAAAAAAAGATGACCTTTTTAACGTAATATGCCAATTACAACTTACAAGAGAAAAGTAAACCAAAAACAAAAAACAAAATCCTCCCTATGTACAAAATAACAACCAAACAATTCCCAAATCAACTGTCCAAACAGGATCAAATCTCAAGCCGAGAAAAACCCATTTACGGCTGCCAATCCAAACGGGCTTTTGGGGTCCATGACCCTCTTCCAAACCTCAAGCCGCTTCTCTGCAACCTTCACGAAGGAAAGCTCCTCGACCTCACGAGTCAAGACCGAGAAGCAGGAAATCATTTCTAGTTCCTGCCCTCCTCTTTCCTTCTCTAAGCTCTTCCTCCTTTCAAACTCCTCTATGACCAAAAGAGCAATGTCTGCCATCTCTCCACACTCGCAAAGAACAAAAACCCAAATCCCAGAACACACAAAAGAGTTCAAATCAAATCCCTTTCTGCACTTGCGTCTGTTTGGAATGCCTCTAAATCCTTTATATATATGGCTAGCTTTTGCTGGGGTGGCTTTGATTTGGATAGGATCGACTTTTTTCTTTTTATTTTATTTTGTGGGTGCTTTGGTTTTGGACCGCCTTGTTACCGTGGATGCCCCTTCCGTATGCTATGTTATTGGGAACGAGGCATGGAAAGTATCATACCTCGATGTTATCGTTGCTTACGTGGCATCCATAGAGTAGATCTAAACCTTTCATTTAGTAGGCCAAATTATGAATGGACGACCATTTAAAAATCAGACAGTTTTTACAACCCTAACCTTTTTAATGTGGTGCATACAAATGGACTCTCAAAGACCGAAGTATGTAATGTCCTTTGATTAGAGGGTTACTACATTCTACTCAATGAAATTTCTTAATCCTACCCAATCGATGGATAAGAATGCATGATGAATGGATCAGATCATCATGAGGATGTGCCACGTGTAAGTTTTGCAGTCTGTAGCTAACGAAGATGCCGTGCTTTCGGATGCAGTGAATCCGGCCCATGTTTTGTTTACTTTCTTTTAGGATGACTCGGTAGTAACAATGGATAGGCTTCGGAATATACGTTCGCAAGCCAATATATCGCGAGGTAAGCTTGAATTTTTCGTGGTGTCCTGTGAAATCTCATGCACCGTACAGGAATGGCGATCCAGACCGTCAACATCTTGGGGCTCATTTTGGGAAGACCATGTCCGCTGATCTGGCGTGTTTTATTGTAGGGAATTGATGTGATAGAGTTGAGTCTATCTTAGTCTGGTACAGCCGTTCCACCTATACACGTGGATGGGCAGGTAGATCGAGACCGTTCACCTAATGGACCCTACCATGGATGGTCAACGTTGAACTTTGGCCTGGGGGTGGCCTTTCAAAAGGATGGTAAAACTCTTCTAACGGGTTCCCTACAGGATGAAAGATGAGAAAATGGAGGGAACGGATTGGCTACTCCCCCTGACACCAGCCAATGGCTGGTGGTCGGTGCTATGTGGACCACACCATGATGTATGTGTTTCATCCATGCCATCCATCTGTTTTTACAGATCATTTTACAGAATAAGTCCAAAATTGAGGTATATCCAAATGTCAAGTGGACCACATTACAGGAAACAGTGTTGAATGAGGGCCGACCATTAAAAACTTTTTGGGGCCATAAAAGTTTTGGATCAAGCTGATATTTGTTTTTTCTCTTCATCTGGGCCTGTATGACCTAATCAACAGATTGGATGTCAAATAAACAGTATAGTAGGCCATACGAGAAGTTTAATTTTTGATATCCAATCACTATTGTTTTCATGTGGTGTGGTCCACCTGATATTTATATCTCTCTCATTTATTGTATAAACTAATAAAATGATCTTTAAAAATGGATGAACGGATTGGATGAAACACATACATCATGGTGGGGCCCACAGAGCACCGAACATCAGCCACGGAGCTGGTGTCAGAGGGGAGTAGCCAATCCGTTTCCGAAAATGGAAGGGTGGTATTGGGATTGTCCTACTGATGTGGTTTTCGAACCGTGGGCCGTATGAGGTAAGCATCCACTAGATTGACGGTCAGATCTACCGTCTGACCTTCCACCTGGACTATTACGACAGAGGGCCTTATTGGATCATTTTCTAAGGTTCTCTAATTCCAGACGCGCATGGGAGCTGTACTCTTCCACTCGCGAGCACATGCGTCACAACCGGAAACTTGTGTAAGATCTGAGCTCTCCATTTGGCACGCTATACTTTTTAGATCTTTTGTCATAAAAATCAGGCTACTTCACTTCTAAGGTGGGCCACACAGCATATCAAAATAAATGAACGTTTAGAAGAGGTGAAATCGCTGTGTACCAAGTTGGGCCACATGCTGCGGCCAATCATTAATTGGAGGTGGTCCATCAGGACCTAAGCTAGAGACGGCCCGTTAATAATTCACCTTATATACCTAGATGAAACTAAAATAGGAATATTAGCTTATTCCAAAAAATTCATGACCCTTACAAGCTATCGCTGTCCACTTGAGCCTCAATCTACCTCATTTTCTTTTAAAAAAATTGGATGAGCGGATGAGTCTGTACTATGGCTTTTTTTTTTTTTTTTTAGCTGGCCGATAATTTATTTTGTAAAAAGTGAGTTTTTAAGGTTTGGACGATATTTTGATAAAAATATCCTTTGATTAAGCAGCAATAGTAGAAGAGGTATTTTGGTCTTTTTTGAGTTCATCAGTATAGCTTGAGGTCTAATTTCAAAATTAAGGTTACTTTGCAGCGAGTAGAACCACTAGCTGAAACCTAATGCCTATATGCCTCGAGATACCTTTTCTTTTTATACTCATTTTCAATGGTTAAAACATATACATTACGGTCGGCCTGATAGAGTATATCCAATCTGTGTATAATCCGCACATGAATCACGTCAATCCAATCATCAAGTGGGCCACACAAGAATAAGGAAACTAGATGGTCATGGAGAAAATCATCACGGAAACCTAATCACCAGGTGGGCCACACAAGAATGAGGAAACTAGACGGTATCATCACGGGCCTGTATGGCTGTATCCCACAAACATAGTAACCCACGTGATGAGGGGAGCGGTTCGGTTGGACGATCGAGCACAGGGCAGGACCAATGAAATCTTGCCACGTTAGGCGTCACCACATCCGCTCCCCACGACGAGTGGACACGTTGTGCCTCAACAGCCTAGTGCTCGCCGCTCATAGCGGCGTGTAAAGAAAAGTGGGAGAAAATATGTTTGGATTTCTAACGAGATGATGAGTAGGCGAGAAATTGCCGATAATTGAGTTTGAAGCCTCAGGATTCAGTTATCTTGGAAACGGAAGTTGGCCAAACCAGCGAATCACTTCCTGTTGACGCCACCGGGTAACCGGTACGTTTTCTTTTGGGGGAGTTTTGTTAGAATGCATCCCAAAGTATTACAATATGGTACGTCGCGACTTTATCCGTTGGATCGTGGTACTTTTTAATGACCCAAACCTCTCATTTGATGGGAATCACATTGGATAGAGTGTGACTAAGAAATTTCCAAGAGAGAAATACTTCAAACCTTTGATTATGTAGACGTTTATTGAACCGTCCACATTCAACGTAAAAGGGTAAAATGGTCAGAGGGCTGGCATTTTTCTAAGTCAAGAAATTTTATTTTGCGGCTGATGCACACTCAAGATAAGGGACCTCATATAAACGGTTCGGATCGTTCAAATATGACCCCATCGGTAAGGTTCGTATTTTTTGTATTCCTGGAAACCTCACGTTCAAGACAAAGCATCAGTTGCTAGACGCCAAAGGAGAACTGACGTGTGCGAGGAAGATTGGCGGTGGATTGGGGACGCGGATTTGCGCAAAAGCCTCGCCGAGAAGTTTTCGAGAAATCCACCGCGCTGGAACCTACGTGGGCACACCGTAACGTTGGTTACAACTTACAAATCCACCCGTCCATCCGTTTTGTGAGCTTATTTTAGGACGGTAAGCTGAAAATAAGACGGATCCAAAACTCAAGTGAGCAGAGATTTGAATGTCCAGAGTTGAAATATTAGTGGGGCAACATAATGACGTTATGAACGGTACAACGCGATGAACTGTATGGATGGCATGTATCACCATCGACCCAGCGAGGTTTCGACGGTAGTAATTTCCCTACTCACCTTTTCCTTTACTGAGGCTCACTTGATTCTTAGATCCTGGAGCTCACAAAATGGATGGATAGGTGGATTTCTCGCAAATATCTCAGTGTGCCCCCACCTAAATTTATATCACAAGAACTTCCTGCGAAATACTTTCATAAGGAAATCATAGAGACCTAGGAGCGGATTGGTTGGTGTACCACACACCAGCGAACGATTCAAGAGAGAAAAAAGTTACATGACCCCAAAATGAAGTATTTATTATATACATACCATCCATCCACTTTGTGAGATCATTTTAAAGCATGAACCCAGAAATGATACATATCAAAATTTTTAAGTAGACTACAATACAAATAAGAGTGGGGTTAATGATTTTCATCGTTAAAACATTCATAAGGCTCACCATAATGTTTACTTTCCATCCACTCCGTTGATAAGGTCACACAGACCAGGATTCCGTCCAGCTACACTCATACGCTAGGTAAACCATAGTTGTAATATTTGGTTTTGCCTTAACCTCGGTCATCATCATGTTACTCCAAGAAGTAGCATGCTTCTCTTAGCTAGGTCGATAATCCTATTTAGTAGTAAGTTACATTTGGAGCTGGTCATCGGATGGGATTATATCCAACTCGTCCCAATTCGAAGTCTCAATGGCCTGACCTAAACTAGATTTGATCCGAGATCGAGTCTGGGTCACCTGACTCGGACCAATCCGATGCGTTGTTGATCTGACCCGAACCGAGTCCGACTTGGCCAAGGAAACTGAGTCGGATCGGGTTTGGTAGGATTCAGATCGTATGAATTTAATTCAACTGTTTCATGTGGTGTGGTCTACTTCAGCCTTTTAATATACCGCCTTTTTGTGCTCAAGGTATAAAATGATATTTCAAAATGGATGAACGGCTTAGATAAAACATATACATCAAGGTGGGGCCCACATGGCTCTAAAAGAACTCTCCTTACCGTATCCATGCTTTTACTGGACACGTGTTGACGTGCACTACACGAAAGGGGCAATGAGTGCTTTTCATGCAAGGACTTGTCGTAACTACGTTAGCAAGTTACGCGAGTCTAATCATGGGGTATGTGTTATATCCAAAACGTGCATCCATTTAGCGAGCTAGTCATAAGGTTTGTGATGAAAAATAAGACAGATCTAACTATCAAGTGGACCACACGAAATGTTTAACTGTGAAAATCGTTCTCTGCTGCTATTTGTGGTGTGGTCCAGATGATCTTTGGATATTATTTTTTTTTTGAATAATGCTATACAATGATCTCTAAAAATATATGAACAGTGTAGATATAATAAATACATCACTATGGGCCCATATAACTTTGATCTCCTTTGAACCGTTCGTACAACTCGGAGCACGAGGAGCGTCAATCTCGTCTTCGCACACCACAGCCAGCTGGCCTAGGCTACAGCCTACAACACAATAGTTGGTGCTTGGTACTGGGACGTGGATTGCGTACTGAGTAACTCAGCACGCTAAGCATATTGAGTAAACTCTGTGGGGTCCACCATGATTTACATATTTTATCCACTCCGTCCATCTATTTTAAAAGATAATTTGATGGCTCTAGACCAAAAACAAAGTATATCAAAATCTCAAGTGGGCCTCACCACGGGAAACAATGTGAATTGAAATTATACCATTGAAAATTTCTTAGGGGCCACAAAAGTTTTGGGTCAATCTGTTATTTGTGATTTCCTTTCATCTATGTCTTTGTGATCTTATGAACAGGTTGGATGACAAATAAACATCACTCTGGGGCCTACCAAGGTTTCAACGGTGGAAGTCATTATTCCCACGGTTTCCTGTGGTGTGGTCCACTTGAGCTTTGTTCATGCTTCAATTTTTGGCTCAACCACTAAAATTAGCTGGAAAAACGGATGTACGACATGGATAACCCACACACATTCATGGTAGGCCCAACTGAGTTTACTCAGTGCGATAAAAATGTACCGAGTAACTCAGTACGCAATCCGATTTCGTGGTATCGACGCTGACGAAAAGAGATTGGCTACTACCTATGTTCGGTGATCTGTGGGCCCCACCATGATGTATGTATTTCATCGATGTCATTCATCCCTTTGTACAGATCATTTTAAAGCTTAATACAAAATATTAGGGGGATAAAAATCTCAGGTGGACCACACCACAGGAAAATAATAATGATTAGATATCCTCCATTAAAATCTTCCTCAGGCTCCAGATCTGGTCGGATCTGATCGGATCGGATCCATTCGAATCAGGTTTCAGATCAACTCGGTCCAGATTGACCACGATTCGAACCCGATTCGAAAATCATTCGGATCTGAAATACCTAACCCGATCCACATCGATCCAGGCCATCGGTTCGATTAGGATCGGGTCGGATCCACCGGATTTGATCAATCTTGCCCAGCTCTAGTTACGTTCACTTATGTATCTATCATTTCATTCTATTTATATTCAACCATACGACTGCTACAACTTCGTAGGAAAAAAAAAAAAAAAAAAAAAGAAGCCTCATTTAGAGGAAGAGCCCTAACCTCCGTTAATTGCTTGATTAAGACACATATATTGTTAGTTAAATAAATGGTTGGTCTGTTGACGGGTCGACCAGGCACCACTCTATCTCTACTCCAAAGTAGGGGTGTACACAAACCGAGCTAGCCCGGTTAGCTCGCTCGACTCGGCCCGCTTGAGCCCGACTTGGTCGACCCGGAGGCCGAGTTCGAGTCGAGACGGGCCAATTTTTAGGCCCGAAAGTGAGTTCAAGCCGAGTTCGGATACCTCCCGTTCGGCCCGACTCGGTCCAAATCCGACTCGCTACCGACTTCGAGGCCCGACTCGGCCTGCCCATGACCCATGTCTGTTGTATTTAATTTGTATGAAATGTTTTATTTTATGCTTTGTCAAATGTATGTAAATGTCTAACTAAGATTTTTTGTAGAGTCTATAGTTCAACTATCTAAACGTTGATCGAGGGCCTTGTAATGGGACGCGGATTACTGAAAGCTCTTTCCAAATTTGACACATATTCGATTGTTAAGTTTGAAATAAATGGTTGGTCTAGTTCGGCCGAGATGTTGGCGATGACCAGGCACCCTTGTGTGGCTATCTCTACTCCTCGGCCCGAACACTCTCAAAGGTCAACAATGGTCACAGTTTGAATCAAATCCAATTAGTTCTAGCACACCCACAAAGTAGCACACATACCTCGAGATGATGGCAAACCACACCAACAAAGGAAAACAATTATTATTAAAGTTAGCAAAATGGGAGGATATTTTAAGAAAATACTACCAAAAAAAAAAAACAATCCCTAGCTGTACATTTTGCATGGACCGCATTGACCGAATTCATATTGGAATGTTTACTTAATGTATCATGTTATAAGTCCAAAGATCAACCAAAATAATCATCATAGTTATGAGAAAACATCCTTTAAAAAAATCAAATTCCCATTAAAAAGTGCAAATTTGTCAACACTTGACCTTCATTTACCAGGCCCACGCACAGCTTTTTTATACATAACTTAAAATCTCGTCATTTTTTTTAAAAAAATTGAAAAGCTTTTCCAAAATACTCAACAACTCTAGGATTGACAAAAACAAACTTGGGATGGAGAAGGAAAAAATCGCTAAAAATTTATGTTTATGCTGTAAGGCCAAAAATTTAACTCCTGAAAAGTCGGTTATACAAGCTAAAAACCCTGACTCTGTATCAAGTTTGTTAAACTCTAACCACCTCTTTTTGCCAATCGTGGCCCACCATTCATCCCATCTCGTTCCAACCATCAATTAAAGACCTAATCAAGCTTCCATTAACCCAAATGCTACTTAAGATTTAATCAAACTCAAAATCATAACAGCACCCCAATACTCACGAACTCCAAGAACAAATCAAAACCATCCATTTTGATCAAATCTGATGATCAGGTATACATCAAAGTGTGTGGGAGTGTCTCCACCCATATACCGAAACCATGATGGGTGGCTTGTGTTTTAAAAATAAACCCTGTGAGACATCCTGTCCATTTCTTTTTGGACGATTTATCCCACTTCATATCTAATCATTTGACCATTGACTGTTTTTGTTTTAAATTGGTAATAAATTTTTTTTACACACACATACATGTACTGCACTCGGACTCATGACTTTAGTGTTGAAATCCACAGTCTATCACTGCCATAATTAGGGACCCGGCCCATACACCAACACACTTTAATAGCCACAAATTAATAAATAGAATTGTCTAACATGAGTGATTTTAGAAACACAAACCATATTTGCTAGTCCTGCAATGGGCTAATCTGATTTGTGCACCACCCTTGTCACGTGTCTTTTGGAGATGGATCCATTTTTAGTTTCTTCTGGCCCCACTAAATCATCTTCTTTTACTCTTACACCCATTGGTATATATATATATATATATATATATATATATATATATATATATATATATATATATATATATATATATATATATATATATATATATATATATATATAGAGAAGCGCTCACCTGCGAACCAGTTCGTACGTAGTACGTACGAACTTTTTTGATGACCCATCATACGTGATGAATCTCGCAAATCTGAACCGTTCATGTGAAGCAGCACCTAGTGAAAACCCACAGGGACCAAGTTTTACTTTTATCTAAAACTTTTATCCATACCGTCCATAGCAAAGAGAAATTCAAATCAAGGAAAGAAGCTGTTTACATTTTTCACGGTCCACCAAAGTTTCGGATCAAAGTAAAAATTCATACTATGACGTTTCATAAGGTTCTGCTTCAAGTGAACCGTTCAGATTTGCGAGATTCATCACGTATGATGGGTCATCAAAATAGTTCGTACGTACTACGTACGAACTGGTTCGTAGGTGAGCGTTTTCCTATATATATATATATATATATATAAAAATTATATGGCTATGATTTTACCTACCAAAATCAGAGCTGAGCCACAGTTTTGTGCTAGTTTTACATAGAGTTGTACACGAGTTAAGTTAGCTCGCTCAACTCAACTTGCCTTAGCTCGAAATTGGATTCGGACCGAGTCGAGCAGGTTTTTGGAGCTCGAAAAAAATTTTGAGCTGAGTGCAAGCTTGCCTAAGCTCAACTCGGCTCAGATCGAACCTCGACTCGAACCGACTCGGATCAAATTAGCTCGGTGACTTGGTTATTTTGATATGAATGCTACTCGCTGAGTGTTTGATAAAATGATGAGGTGTTGGCAAGAAAAGAATGGATACGTTGGTTGTTTAATTTTGATGCTGATCTAGGTATTTGATGAAATGCTTGTAAGATATTGTTACTTTTTTATATTTTGTGATAAATTGAAGATGCATTCTACTTATTTGAGAAAATGCCGGACATGATTGAATTGGGCTCGAACTAGCCCAAGCTGCTAACAAAACTAAGCTAAGCTAGCAAGACAAGCTCGAGGATTGAGCCGAGTCAAATTCGACCTAGGGTTAGCTACTAGCCGAGTTGTGCCAAGCTCAACACGGTTCGACTTGTATACAACTCTAGTTTTACACTTAGATTCAGGTGATCGTCACTACCATTTCAAAAATAGTGGTGTTCATCCATCGTCCTAAATGGATGCATGGAAAAGCAATGTGTGGGAGGGTTGTAGTATGCCCTGCAAAGCCAATGTGTTACACGACCATCATAATAACCAAAGGCTTTCAGCTTGTCCATAAATCATGAGGGCCGTAGGCCTTGTGTGGACATGTTATTAATGTCATAATTAATATATGAGTTAAAGGATGAGTATTTCTCTATTATTCTTGATGTGCTCAATGTCTTATTATATAACCACTTAGTAGATTATAAGAGGTTGTTTGGCACCATAGATTTGGGGGGATTTGAGGGGATTTCAAATCCTCCTATTGTTTGGCACCATAAAATAAGGGTTTCAAATCTAGGGGGTTTCAAATCCATGGTCAAAGCTTGGATTACATCTAAAATCTTTCCACAAGTTGCATGTGTAACATATGTGTCACCTGACTATTAATCTATTAGATACATGGCCCACTAATGATATCCCAAAATAATTAGATTATCAATTGCATCTCTATAATTACTTTAATACGATAATCAATGCCATCCAAACATTGTCCATACAAATCAACGGTTAAAAATCGTTGGTTAGTCACTCGGACGTGATTCTATGCTTGTGATCCATTTGAGACTTGAAATTTCATCATTCTTAGACTGGCTTATTACAATCATTGTGTCAAACATTATAGTTGATTTTGGATTAAAGTTGATTTTGAATATAGGGTTCCAAATCCACACTCCCAAATGGGCCTGAGACAAGCCTATGATTATACTTATATGATCATTCAATATAACAAAATTGATATTGAATTAGTAAGGTAAATACTATTGGGTTTAACAATGACAACATGCAAGATCAAACCCAATCATATGTGCCTGCGTTCTTTACTCGCCCAGGTTCGTTGGAGTTGGAAAAAATCACGTTTCATATAAAAAGATTACGGGCCCTAACTTCTATTTTATAGAGTGGTCCCTGGTGAATCCAATGCTACTCTCCTCACTAGTTGGAGGAAACCCATGTCTGTTTTTCATACAGAGGGATTCAATCCTCTAATCCCATAGGTTTAGCCAGGGGGCCAATCATTTTGCCCATCCCAACTGTCTATTCATTTAGAGATGGCACATGTAACCTTAGGAATGCTCACCCGCTCACCAGCTCAACTTGTGCGAACTTTTTCAGATGTGGGCTCAAAATCTGAGCTGTCCATATGATGTAGCACCCCATAAAACCTGCGAGCCCGACTTTCACTCTTATCCATAACTTCGCTGGGCCATTAGAAAAGGAAGCAGTTTCCTCCCTTGATTTGTCTCTCTTTTACCACGACCCACCAAAGTTTTGGAGCGGGTTAAAAGTTAGGCCCGATGTTTCATGGGGTGCTGCATCACATGTAGTATTCATATATTGGACCCACATCACATGTGCTGAGCTACTAAAAAGTTCTCTTGAATTTTCATGAGAACCGGCGTGCCAGTGAACATTCTTCTATGTAACCCAACACTTCAATTAAATATTAATGCGTCCTACCAAACTTCCGAATTAAGATAGTTTTAAGATGTATGGTAAAAAGTAAGTGGTCATCATGTTATAGATATACGTGAAATCCATCCGCCCATCAGGTGATTGCGATGATAATAAATAAATAAATAAATAACACAAATGGGACACACCAATGGGAACAATGTAAAATTCCTCAAACCTTGGAAGTTCTTGCACTGTGGCCTTCAGTTTTTAAATAACGATGACTTTTGTATAGTCCTTTTTTTTTAATTCCGTTTATCCTGGGGAGTCGCGCATGATGAATGGGTTTGATGAGCAATACACACAACATGGGGACGTCCGGGCAGGGCTATGTGGGGCCCACCGTGATGTAAGTGTTTTATCCAATCCGTTAATTGCTTTTCTCAGATCATTTTAAGGCATCTGAGTAAAATTGAAACAGGTCCACAGCTCCACTGGATCACACCGAAGGAAGCTGCAGTGATAATGACACCCACCGTTGAAACCTTTCTAAGGGCCACCATAATGTTTTTTTTATCATCCAACCTATTAACAAGGTCATGTAGACGTAGATGAAGTGAAAAAACAAATATTAGCTTGATCAGAAACTTCTCCAGCTCCCAAGAAGTTTTTAATGGTGGACATTAAATCCCCACTTTGTGGTCCACTTAAGCCCTTTACCTTGTAAAGCTGGATTGTTTGGCCCTCCGCCTAGCATCGAGGATAACACCTGGTTTCAAACATACAACATAGCGGGCCTCAAAGAGCTTGGGTCCACCGTCTACTCACGATGTGGGGCCCACGATTTGCCGAAAACGTATTATACTCACAAATCCTACGATAGTCGGCGGTTCCGTGGCCGCGAAATTCTCCAGGGTCCCCTGGGACAGGGAGCATTCATCTCTCTCTCTCTCTCTCTCTCTCTCTCCTTAGATCGTAATCCCCATTCATCTTCAATCCGCTATCTGGAAGAAAACCTCTCAAATTCAAATCATAGAAATGAAAACCATTTCGAGATTGGAATTTGAAATCTAGGGTTCGAAATTGTTCTCCCGAACCCTAAATTCGATCGAAATTCGCAGATAGATAAGCAATTTACGGTATGTCCCGATCAGAGCAGAAATTGAATTGCTATATTTTTAGATTTTCTGTGCTTTTTCTTTTCAATTTATTCAAATCTTGGATTTTTTGTTGGTTTTTTTTTTTTTTTCCCCTAGGGTGTTGTAGGAATTGCAGCAGAGGAAGAAACGATACCATGACCAGAAAATCTAGTTGTTGTGCTATCTGCGAGAATTCAAATGTGGCTTCTATCTGTACTGTTTGTGTGAATTACAGGTGATCTCTTTTGAGGCCGATATTTGAAGAAAATCCGCGAATTTTCTAGCTCTGAAGTGTTCTTTTTTTTTTTTTTTAATGAAAAATTTTAGAACTGGGTTTGCTCTTGTTGTTAGATATGTTGTCAATCGTCTACTTATCTCAACTATAGATTCATTTGTTGCTTTAAAAAAAGATGAATTTCTTTTTAAGTTCTGTATTACAAGTCCTTTTAGTTGCAGAGTTCCAGTTGAGGGGGAATTTGAAATGCTTTGCTAGAAGTAGGAGCATTTGGGTCTTAATCGGCATTCCATTAAGATGGGGCCCGCCTATAGTGACTCACGGTGTTTGTCTATTGGGCCCCACCTTGGGATGAGGCTATGTTGCACGAAAAGAGGGGACAATTCTATCCATCGAATTACTAGCCTCAAAAGTATATCATATGCCAGAAAACTAAATCCACCAATTGATGATTGATATTGTTTGGTCAATGAGATTTTTGGTTCATTGCCCAGCCACTATAGGGCCTACCATACGAATAGTCTGGATCACTGAAAAGCATGCCCCACTTGTACATAATGCTGGCCTGAAAGAAACTGTTGCTGGCTTGGGTGGATATTGTATAATTCCTCTTTTATGATATTGATATCAATGAAATTATCTGCATTATGTGCATTTTCTGATTCTGTGCTTGATCATTATTCACATCAGTTCTACTGTGGCTACGTAGAAATTGAACTTTCCTGGTATTGCTCTGTTTGCAGATTAAATGACTACAACACGTTGTTGAAATCATTGAAGACTGTTCGGGATTCCCTGTACATGAGGTTGAGTGGAGAGCTCATGGCGAAGGTGCAAATATGTCCCATTTGTGATTTTGAAGGGCGATAGCTCCATTTTGTTTTATTGTGATAATTATCATTGGTCCATTTACTCTGCATACAATAATGCAAGCACTTGAACAAACAATAAGAAATGTTGCAACTGTTATGTGATTCGATTTCGTTATCGGCCATGAATACGGCTAAGATCTCAGCAAGACTAATGACTCTCATACAATCCATTCTTTGTTTGGATCACCAATTAGAATACATACTCTTGAATAATCTTGGGTCTCATTTCAACTGTGCATGTGTCTTTTCATAATCTTTTTGTGCACTCTATCCCGCACTCAATCTAGAGTTGCGCTTCAAAACATGCACTTTGTCATGTTTGTTTCATAATAACATGCACTTCTATCCTGGCTATCTGGTGGGCGGTTTGGAAGGAGAGGAATGACAGATGATTCAACAACTCTCAATCTTCAGCTCAAGTGTGGGCTCAAGGGCAAAAAGATTACTAATTGAATGGGCAGCTAATGTTTCTTACCTTAGGGACTTTAATTTTCTGTTTCTAGGCTTGTAGCTTTTTTGTTTCTGCTATCTCAGCAGATCCCCCCTGTTTTCTCTCCTTCGTTTTTTAATATATAATCCCGTTGCTTTAAAAAATAATAATAATAATACATTTCGACCTAATGGGATTGAACTCTTTCTAGAGAGTCACAGGTTGCTTATTGTACCCATCTAAACAACCTCTGGTTTGATTCTATTTGGAATCTAAAAGATCTATTAATGTTGATATAATGAAGTCTGTGGTTTCACAGTTGGACAGGAGTATGTCATTTGATTAGTGTCACTTGGGAGTGAGCTGTGTGGGGTGCAACTCAGGTCGGGCTGTCAGTTGCACAATCCTTCTAAAATACGGTCTTCGAATCCCACTTCGAACTCGCACTCTTGCTCCCGCTTCCCAGCTGTTTATACTTGCTAACTTTGTGAAGTAGATGCTTCCCCACTCCTGTACCCAATTTTGGGGCCACTTTCGCTTCACGCTACTTGCAACTATAGGTTGGCTAGGCTTTGGAATGAAGCTGAATCCAACCTGAATGACTCTGTTTTTATTCCCAATCTGAGTGGCCTCGATTTCCAATCTGAGCCTGTTTATCCAAGTCCCCGCAGGCCCCGCCTACCCCGAGTGTGCTCCTACATCCCACGGGTGACCCCACTCGAGTCTGGTGTGAAAATGCCCCTGCATTAATCACCCTCGGTGAGGAGTCTCGAACACGAGACCTCCCGCTCTGACATTGTTATCAAATGCGATCGCATATGCTTTTGATCAAATCGCATATGCCATGATGGCATATGCGATCCTGGCAAGTATGCCATGGCATACTTTTGTATGCGATAAATATGCGACCGCATATGCCAGCATGCGATCTCATACTGCATATGCGATCGCATATTTCCCAATAGCCAAGAGCGGAAGATTTTTATTTTTATTTTTTATTTTTTCAAATTGGAGAAACTCATATCCCCTTCATTTTCACTATTCTTTACTCCAAAGCTATAAATCTCTTACTCTCTCTCTTACACCTCTTTCTTTCTTACTATAATCTCTCTACAATTATTTCAATTATGTTTATTTTTTGTATTTTATAACTTGTGCTTACTTTTTGTAAATTGAGTTGTAAGTTATAACTTGTAAGTTGTTTCAAGTTATCCATTTATCATTAAAATTTCTTTCTTCGAAGTTTATAATAATTAGTTATCTTTTATTGTAACTTGTTGATTGTTTTGTTAAAATTTATATAATATAAGTAATTAAATATATCACTTAATGAAACACACAAACTATAATGAAATAAGTAAAATAACCCAATCCAATCATGTGTACTAATGTTTTTCCCTCTTTTTTTTAAAGAATTTTTAGAATTTTTAGATTTTTATTTTTATTTTTATTTTTTGAAAAAAAAATTATGTCATGGCATATGCGATTGTGCGATTGCATATGCGAACAGCATATGCTGATCGCATGCAATCGCATATGCGATTTGACAACATTGCGCTCCGATACCAATTTGATGCAGGACAATTAACCACTTGCTCTAAAAGCTCGAACTGTTAAAGTATAGCAAATTAATCCCTTTATCTCATAGCTCACGCCCCACATTTCATGGGTTAGGACCTCGGCCGAACCCCCCTCGTGGGCCCCAAATCACATGGGCCGCCCACCCCGAGTATGTCCCTGCATCCCACGGGCTACCCCACTCGAGCCCGGTATAAAATGTGCATTAATCACCCCTGGCGATGAGTTTTGATTATAAGAGCTCCCCCTGGGGCCCCAAATCACATGGGTATGCAAGACAATTAACCACTTGCTCCAAAAGCTCGAACTGTTAGAGTATGGCGAATTAATCGTTTTATCTCATAGCCCAGGCCCTACATCTCATTGGTTAAGACCTCGACGGAACCCCCCTAGTGGGCCCCAAATCACATTGGCCGTCCACCCCGAGTGTGTCCCCGCATCCGACGGGCTATCCTAGGGCTGAAAGTCGGGTGGGTTGGGTTGGGTCGGGTTGGTGCTCAACCCTAACCCAACCCAACCCAATCTCGGGTTGTGAATTCTCAACCCAAGCCCAACCCAAGCAGGCTCGGTCGGGTTAATCGGGTTGGTCGGGTGTATATGTGCTAATATTTTCGTTATTACATTAGTTTATTATATTTTAATATAGGACTTATTTTCTGTATCTATGATTTTATTAATTATATATGTGATTATTCATCATAAAGAACTTCATTTTTTTTCTTTAAAAAAACAAGCTAAAATATAGGACAACTACTCCTTTAAAAGTCATGTAGCATAGCACACAATCTATTTGGGAGAGAGAAATCCGGCATATCTTGTTAGCTTGAGTACTTGGAAATGACGTGGACAAATGAGACCTGACATCACTAGTGTGCCTTTGACACAAACGATCCACACTCAATTATAATTTATAAGTAATTAATATATTGATCGGGTTCGGGTTGGGTCGGGCAACCCAAGACCTCAACCCGAGCCCAACCCAAGTTTTATCAGGTTGGTGTTTGTATAACCTACGCTTGAGATCGGACTCTATATATCCTGCCCGAGCCCAACCCAATGTCGGGTCGGTCACGGGTCGGTCGGGTTGAACCCGCCCAACTTTCAGCCCTAGGCTATCCCACTCGAGCTCGGTGTGAAATACGCATTAATCACCCCCAGTAAGGAGTCTCGAACACGAGACCTTCCCCGTGGGCCCTAAATCACATGGGTCACCAACTCCGAGTGTGCCCCTGCATCCTATAGACGACCCCACTCGAGCCGGGTGTGAAAATGTTCCTGCATTAATCACCCCCGGTGAGGAGTCTCAAACACGAGACCTCCCGCTTTGATACCAATTTGATGCAAGACAATTAACCACTTGCTCTAAAAGCTCGAATTGTTAGAGTATGACGAATTAATCCCTTTATCTCATAGCCCAGGCCTCACATCTCATGGGTTAGGTCATCGGCCGAACCCCCCTCATGGGCCCTAAATCACATAGGCCGCCTACCCCGAGTGTGTCCCCACATCCCACGGGCTACCCCACTCGAGCCTGGTGTGAAATGCACATTAATCACCCCTAGTGAGGAGTCTCGAACACGAGACCTCCCCCCGTGGGCCCTAAATCACATGGGGTACCCACCCCGAGTGTGTCCCTGCATCCCACAGGCTACCCCACTCGAGCCCGGTGTGAAAATGCACCTGCATTAGATTGGAGTCAGGTTGAGTCTGGGTGGGTTCAACATATCTATTTGTGTCGCACTAGCCCAATGCGATCGTCGACTGAATTTTCATCAGTTACAAAATTCCAACGCAAGAGTAACCAAACCTGACCTAACGTTAGTTAAAATCGGATCAGGGCAGTAAGGTCTAGATTGAGCCTGCCTAGTCACAACCTTTGCTGTGAAAGATCTTTTAGCTTATATTTGAGGGAAGACATGCCATGACCAACAATATTGGTGGAACTCGAATTGAATTTAATGCATTTAACCATAGCATGCTAGTTTTACTTCTCGTTTCTACTCTTGCTTCTTATTACCCTTTTTTTCCCCTTTCTTTAGTATCTGTTTTTGTGTCTATGTTCCAAATCTTGAGAAAAAAAATGGTTTAATTCTCGGAGAAGGTTGTTCTCCCCTCCAGCCTGAGATGTTTGTAGCACTCCAAGGCCTTGAGAGTTGAGACCAGTTATGAGCTTTTCTTTTTCAAATTTGTTTTGTTTTTTTTTTTTACTGTTCTCATCAGAATAAAGTGGATGATCAACACAAGTGGAGAGTTTCTCAAAAAGAGAAACTTGCACAGTTGAGGCAGAGGCTTCGTCTTAAAGAGAAACAACTCTCACAAGGTTGGTTCATTCGTAAGTAATTACATATCTTCCATCTGGTTTTATTTATGCATATGATTTAGTTATTAATGATTATATGTTGCACAATTGGCTTTTTTTTTTTTTATATAGGGAAGGCAGAGCTTGAGAAGATGTCTGATGATTTGAAGGTTAGATATGGGCTGTTGGATTCTGCTTTTGCCACGGTAATACAATTTCCCTGTATCTTAATTTCACTAACAAACATTGAAGTTGTCTGTTTTTAAGTCATCAATTCAGGTTGGTTTAAAGCACCAAGTAAGATGCTTTTAAGCCAGTTATTTCTGATTTAAATAGTAGATGCCCTATGCAGTTGAAAAGAAACCGTGTGGAGAAGCTGGAGAAGTTCTACCCTAACTTTATTTGCACTCAAAACTTAGGGCTTGTACGTATTCTCTATCTCAATTTGTTAGTATCTGAGGTAGTCTTCTTTTTGCTCTGGCATAAATGGATCCATCACTAACTGAAAATTTCTTTTTATCCTTCCATGTCTCTGCTTTCATATCTTAACCTTTATCATATTATTCTTCTGGTATGTCTTTCATTATTGAATCTGTTGAAAGGAAGGACTTGTTTTGAAACTCTGAGACATGATATGAGTGCAGTCTAAAGATTCACAAATCTAAGATGAGCTTCATAACCTGTGTTGTAATGCTTAAACCTGTGTCCAAAAAGTGGGTTTGAGAATTATTTCAGACATATGGTGTTTTGGTAACAACGATCTCAGCTATGCAACATATGTCCAGTGTTACACTATTGACTGGATGGCCATTCATGTCTTCTAAATCGATGAAGGTGAAAAAGTTGCAAAGATCTAGTTGGAATCGTACGCCACTGGATTCTTGTACTCATGTGTTTCAATTGGTTTAACACAAGTAGTAGTCGGTGCAGAAAAAAGGAGAGCGAATTATGTGGGAATATGGCATGAGGCCTAGGATTTATCAGTTCAAATCGACATAACAGCTATGATGTATCTCCTAAATGCATGTGAGTTGTGACAGTTATCTCAATGTCACAATAATCAAATCTGTCCAATTGCCAATCCAGGATTCTTTATGGGTAATTCATACCCTGTAACAACATTGGAACTATAGCAAACTAGAGTTTAAAGATATGATTTTGCACTGCTATAATATTAGAATTGTGTGCACTATGCATACTTCCAGACCTATGTACATTATATGTGATGCTAGATCTCCTGCCAGTAACTAATTTCTTCAATGATTCTATTTTTCTTATAAGCCTATACTATGCACAATGGTTTCACTGCTCATGATACTGCATGGGTTGCAGATGCACATTACCTCTGAACGTCTTCACAAACAGTCGGTGGTAATAAAACAGATCTGCAAATTGTTTCCACAGCGCCGGGTAAGCACTTTGCACCTCTTACATATATTGTGACTATAATAAGTATTGGGATATTTTGATATTCTAGATTATCTGTGTTTAGTACTAACATTGAATTAAAGCATCCTAGATGTGGTTCATAATTCAGAAAATTTGGAATACAAATACAGTCGTGGTTGTATTTTCAAGTTTGTGGATATGGAGAGATGACTGCGAGGAATAGTATAATGCCAGCTTAGAAATTGGGATGAATTTTTTTAATATGCTGAAGGCACAAGTTGAATTGCTCTAGTTCAATTAGTCAAGAAAACCTCATAAGTTCCCTCATTCTAGCTGGATAAACCAAATCTTCAAAATCAAATTGAAGTAATTCAACTCAATAAACCATGGTGCTTAGCATCTTTAAATGCGTCAACGCTATTCATGAGAATGCGCAGCACGGAGAAGGAAAGAAAAATCCTAACAAGAATGACAAATAATAATAAATGAGACAAACACTTTTGTGTTTCAATTGCAACGATACAAATGCTAACCCCATCTCCATGCTGTGACGTCTTTAAGATCGTCCAATTTTAGTCGTAATCCTCAGTGTTAATAATTTAATTCCTAGACCTTCTACCGCCCATATCCAACTATCCTTTGTATCATTCATCATGTGCAAGCAACATCTGGTTGTGGGTCACATAATTATTCTGGACATTATCAGTCAGCTTATTCAGTTTCTAAATAGGTTAATTACCTTAAAAAAGAGACTTAAGTATGGTCTTCTTTATGTCCTGGATCCTCCATCTCATAGAAAATCAGGAAGAAAGACCAGTAGTCCAACTTTAATTAGATGTTTCAGCATACTTTTTAATTATCTTTACTAGTAATACTCATATTCTATTTACAAGTAATGTTCACAAAGGTAGGACACCTAAACATTTCTAATATTCACAGAGGTATGACATTTTTTGTTTTTGAATGTTAAACCATGACTAAGGTTAGGAAACTGAAACAATGATATTTTGCAAGCCTCAAGAGTTGTACCATAAACTGGGCCATATAGTTAATCCAATCTTCTTTGCTTCTCGTTAACTTTTACGGAAATCTATTCCCAACAGTGACTTCTGCTGATTCAATATTTTTGTGTGATGTCCTGCAAATCCTTGGAACTAGCAGTAGTTTAGTTTAAATCAGTGTTTGAAATATTGGTATCATGTTACATATCGCACCCTTGGGATACGGATACGTATTAGTTGTCGCATGGGATATATCGGTTGTATTGCATAATGTATTGTTGTTGTTCGAAACATGAGGAAACATTGAGAAATTGGTCGAATTTTTCAATGAAACTTCAGTGATTGTTAAAAAAGATATCAATACACACTTGTAAATCAAAACATTACAAAAAAACAAGAGCACATGATGGGTTTTCTTTGTATGGGGTCCTAATATATGCGTTGTATAACTGAATTGAAGCAAGTATATTCAAAGTCTATTCATATCATTTATAAATGTAAGAAGATGTGTGGAAACACAATCAATACATTCAAAGGCAAAAGAAGAATCACTAGATCGGATTACATGTTTGATTTTATGTTTGGACACAGATTGCAACTGATTTGCGAGAAATTGATTTTTTTTTTTTATTATTATATATTTTTCAATTTTCCGCAACTTGGCCCATCGCCAAATCTCGAAAGCGAGCTCCCAAACATGATTTTTCATTCAAACCATGAAAAATCATGGATTTGTAACAATTTAACATGATTTATAGAAAAAAATGATCAAAAATAAAAAATAATCATTGGATCGAACATGTGGGATATATCCCACTAGTGCGTTTTGTATCACATGGGATACAAGATATATCATGGGATATATCGGCCGATATCGTTGATACTTAAAACACTGGTTTAAATATCCTTGAAGTTGCGCAGATTGGATTCTCAAACTTTTCAAAGTTTCAACATGCTGGATGATCTGTTTATCCAAGTTCTCCAAAGGCTATGTTTGGAAAATCTCATAAAAAGAACATCATACTTAGCAAGGCTTAAATTTGGTTTTATGACCCCATAACAACAACTCCCATTACCATTAAATATAATGGTGTTAAATATAAGCTCCCACGAAAGTGGCGCGTCAAATCTGCACTTTACTTCATGTTGCTATTCAGGTGCCGGAAGTCGTAGTTAGCACTGTTGGAAAGGCTGAAACGTGATTTTCTTTGGCGGATTTGGAAGAGAAGAAAAAATTCCATCTTCTAGAGTTATTTTATTTTATTTTTTGGGTTAGCTTGTTAGTACACACCCATGTCAGTACACACACTCCATGTTAGCCACCCCTGCTAACATTCCATCTTCTGGAGTTGGGTGAATTGTGCAAATCCTATGAAGAGGAGCCGATTTAAGAACCTTGGAATCAATGAACCCGGCGCTTTTGGGTAAATTAGGGGGGGTGGGCTGAGGTTGTTGCTGGCATGTATAGGTGTCTTAAGGGCCGATGATGCCTTGCCCCGGATTACAGTATAGTGGTTGTGAGATGTTATTCTTTATGTGGAGAGTCCTGTTGCCGGAACCTCCATGATGACAAGGTGAACGAATTTGTTTCTTTATTCAAGTGGTTGCATCTTTGTTGCCCAACAAGTGAAGACCACGCTGAGGTTGTTGTTGGCATGTATATGTGTCTTGAGGGCCGGTGATGCCTTGCCCCGGATTGTAGTATAGTGGTTGTGAGATGTTATTCTTTATGTGGAGAGTCATATGCCAAATATGAAAAATACACTATTTACATATCATGCATCATTCATTGCATTTGCATAATGCATGGTCGATCTTAGGGGCCCTCCCTGGAAGAAATGTCGATCCTGGTAGAGCGTTACCAGATGCGGGCTATGCCCAAGCCTACCGAAAGGTGGAGGCCTACCCAACGGAGGGGGAATCTATGCCGGTCTAGGCCTACACATGTTAGGGCTGGATCCATAAAAATTATAGACCAAACAATATTCAAAGGAGAGTAAATTCATTCACACATGCACAAATAATTCCTCAGTCCAAGGGGTTCATAAATTTCAATTCGGGGAACCCTAGGGTTGAAGAAAGGGCATAAAATTGGGGATTTGAGTAATTTAGGATTAGGTTTAAGGATTTTGGGTGAAAAATGAGTGAAAGAGAGGAGAGAGACGAGCCAGAGAAGTACCGCACGTGCATGTGATCCTGGCCGCACGTGTGTGGGGCTCACTATTCAGAAAAAGGCTACCTTGGCCCTGGTCGGCCAGGGATGGGCTCCAAAATCTCCAAATCTCAGCTCGACCCGATTCACGGTTTGTGCATGGTGCTCCGCCGAAGTTTCAACCCTCCTGCAGGGTCAGATTCTGGAAATCTGCTGTAGAGAGAAAAACGGCTACAATAGAGAATGAATTTGAAGCGTAGATGATTGTAGGAGGAGAAATATAGATGGAAGAAGGTAGGGGCGAATCGGGATAGGTGTAGCTTCGACCACGGTAGTCAGCCCTTCGAAGAAGGGAGAGTTTCGCATCCAATTAAATCTCCACAACTCAAAAATTTAGAAGAGCAGAAAAACACAATAATTTTATTAATCTTCATTGAATAAAAAAGATTACAAGGAGTGCCTATTTATAATAAAACCCTATACTTCAAAACTCGCGCCATGTGTGCAACCTATTACTTGGCGACGAAGTAATAAAAAATAACAACTAATCAAAGCAATATAAACCATCCCTGATACTTTAAATAACAATAATAAGCAAAATCCAAAGTACTAAATTAATTGGAATAGTGGGTCACGATCATGAGAACCTATGGTGGGATTCACATGACTATCGGGTCCACTCCAACAAACCAAAATGCAGCCCTCTAACTAGGAGGCCTTCCCTGGACGTCGTCATCGATCCAAATCGATGGTGGGGCCCTCCTCCTTGCGTACGTGCATGAGAGGGGGGCTTACATGCGCACGAGATGTCCCCATCAATTCTCCCCGACTGCAAAGGTTTCGTCATTGGCAAAACAAAACTCTGCTCCGAGATGTAAGGATCAGGTCTTTGAAGCTCCTTCTCAGCAAGCCACGTACTGTCTGAAACTGGGCGTGACTTCCACTTGATTAAGAACTTCTAAAACCCGCCGTCCGACGTGGATATTATCTGATAGTCTAGAATATCCTTTATTTGCTCTCTGGGTGTGGGAAGGGTAAGTATGGGAGGTAGAGGCTGAGAATATGGGTCGAGAGAGGGCCATAGATTAAGGAAAAAGTTTGGAAAATCAAGATGGTTAGGTGATAGGATGGACAATGTATCAATGATCCCCTGAAATGCAACTAGATCCTCCACATTGAATGTGGAAGTAATTCCCATGGAAGGTGGAAGATCTACTATATACGCGTTGAGACTGTTTCATTTTATAATTTTGAATGGTCCAGCGCTACGCGCGTGTAATATACTAACGGCTCCATGAGGGTACTGCTTTGGCCTGATGGGGACCATCACGAAGTCCCTTACATTGAATTCATTGAAACGTTTATGTTGGTCTGCAAAAAGTGAGTAATGTTCATTACTAGTCATGATCTTCTGCCTGATTTCTTGATGCCATGAATAAATGTGATGCGCAAAAGACTCTACAGACTCTGACGGCCTATGGGACAGTGACATTGGGACAAGATCAATAGGTTTCCTAAGTTTATAACCAGTAACCACTTCAAAAGGACTTAGACCTGTGGACCTATCGACAAAACTATTAAGCGTAGACTTGGCTATAGATAGTACGGTGTCCCACGTCCTGGTGTGTTTTATATCCCTCATAAGGGGAAACTCATCCGGTAGATCATCAGAAAAGATATCATGAAACTCATTCACTACTGGAATAGCCTCAGTGGGTAACTCTACACTAGCATCTGGTACACTCTCTCTAGCCACAAGACCGTACATGTCACTCAAAAAGGTAATCCATGTCTGTCAACCAATCTTAAAAAACTTTAGGGTCCAAGTGGCCATCAAACGTGGGGGCATCTACCTAACTCCTTTGAGAAGTTGTGCATCGGGGTCATAGGGTTCTTGATGTACCTCATGGGGTGGGTGTACGGGTGCGCGCCCATAACCGAATCCTTGGCCACCTCCATTCCTTGTTCTATCCTCCTGACCACCTGCTTGAGATTGGGTATCTTCCCCAAAGGTGGGGTTTGCCCTGGCGGAGGTCTCTAGTTGGGTAACGCGCACATCAAGCTGCTCAAAGCGTTAGTTTATACGTTGTTCCAAGCGCCTACTCAAAGACTCAAACTGCTAGGTCAGCTTGTTCATTAACTCTTGCAATTGCTTCATGTTTAGTGTAGGATGCAAGCCAAAACCACGACCCGTACGTGTGGGCATACAACTACTAAGTCAATCTAAGGACCTTCTACTACGACTATATGCGCCTCGATATGACTAAATGCTCCTATAAGACTCTATATGGAGAAAACGACACAATACTACTCAATTTCCAGCAACCTATCTGTCAAAAAAATCTGTCAACAGAAAATCCAGCAAAGAAATCTGGATTTTCTGATAGCAGAAAATTTAGCATCCTATATCAGAAATTATGGACCTCTAAACAACTCTATATGATGTTACTTAATGCATAATGGACATAAATAAATTAAACCCTAAACATGCGATGCCATTCCCCTACAAGTACCCTAAACTCTAATACCAAATTTGATGCAGGACATGAAATTCAAATATGATGTACAAGATTGTCAGGCTTTAGATCACGATAAATCAGAAACAATTACACAAAATTCCATATCCCACACAAAAGTTCAAGCATTCAATCAAGGGGAATCTATGCGGGTCCAGGCCTGCACATGTTAGGGCTGGATCAATAAAAATTATAGACCAAACAATACTCAAAGGAGAGTAAGTTCATCCACATATGCACATAAATAATTCCCCAATCTAAGGGGTTCACAAATTTCAATTCGGGTAACCCTAGGGTTGAAGAAAGTGCATAAAATTGAGGAATTGAGGAATTTAGGGTTAGGTTTAGGGATTTTGGGTGAAAGATGAGTGAAAGAGAGGAGAGACGAACTAGAGAAGTACCGCATGTGCATGTGATCCCGGCCGCACGTGTGTGGGGTCTACTATTCAGAAAAATATCACAGTGGCTCTGGTCGGCCAGGGATGGGCTCCAAAACCCCCAAATCTCAGCTCGATCCGATGCACAATTTGTGCGTTGTGCTCCGCCGAAGTTTCAGTCATCCCGTAGGGCCAGATTCTGGAAATCTGTTGTAGAGAGAAAAATGGCTGTAATAGAGGATGGATTTGAAGCATAGATGATTGTAGGAGAACAGAAATATGGATGAAAGAAGGTGGGGGCGAATCGGGATAGGTGTGGCTTCGCACCACGGTAGTCAGCCCTTCGAGGAAGGGAGGGTTTCGCACCCAATTGAATTTTCACAACTCAGAAATTTAGAGGAGCAGAAAAACGCCGCAATTTTATTAATCTTCATTGAATAAAAAAGACTACAAGGGGTGCCTATTTATAATAAAACTCTATACCTCAAAACTCGCGCCATGTGTGCAACCTATTACTCGGCGACGAAGTAATAAAAAATAACTACTAATCAAAGCAATCTAAACCGTCCATGATACTCCTAATAACAATAATAAGCAAAACACAAAGTACTAACTTAATTGGAATAGTGAGCCACGATCATGAGAACCCATAGTAGGATTCACATGACTATCGGGTCCACTCCAACGAACCAAAATGCAGCCCTCTAACTAGGAGGCCCTCCCTGGACGTCGTCATCGATCCAAATCGATGGTGGGGCCCTCCTCCTCCTTGTGTACGTACGTGCGTGTGCACGAGATGTCCCCATCACACGCTAGGATGGTTTGGGTGAAGACAAGTTAGGTCGCTTTTCGGTCCGATCCTCCGACTTCATGCTCAAGAAGGGAGAAGAGTTTGGGCAGACGCATCACGTGTGACATTACAAAACTCCTCTGAAGATTGTGGCCTTCAGGTGGCATGTGGGAAGAAAAGGAGTACTGACTATTGATAATCTTCGAAGCGATCAATGGTGATTCCTAATATTGCCTTATGTGCATGTATAATCTAGAGTCAATCGATCATCTATTCATATCCATTGCTCCTTCACGAGTCAAGTGTAGAATATACTTCTAAGAAGATTCAATTTAGCTTGGTCAACACCCCGCACTATTGGGATCTTTTCTCAGTGTGGCATGGTGTGGTTTTCAGTAAGTGAAGGTCTTGTGGAGATTGCTTATTGGCCAGCTTATGAGTGATTTGGGGAGAAAGAAATGGAAGGTGCTTCTAAAATAAAAGCAAGTGGGAGGAGTGGCTCACAAGCAGGGCAATCAGCCTAGAAAAACCTTCCTATTTATTTCATGTCCCGCTTTCGACGCTCCAAATCAGTTCTCAAGAGGATTAGCAACCTTTGTAGAGATTTTCTTTGGCAAGGGAGAGTCGAGCATGGTTTATTCCATCTTCTTAATTGGGGGGAGGTTTGTAGACCTTTTATGGAAGGTGGGGCTGGCATTAAAAATCTGGAGGTTAACTCAGTGCTGTTGGGAAAATAGGTCTGGAAATTTGGAAGGAGAGGGAATCTTTATGGAGAACAGTCATTGCAGGAAAGTATTGGGAGGCAAGCTCAGGTTGGTGGATAAATGATTCATCAATTTATAGAGCCTCTTGCTGGAAATTTATTTGACAAATGATGGCTAAAGTCCTTCCCGAGATTGGCATGTCACTGGGTTGTGGGGGAAAAGGTAAGCTTTTAGGATAACATCTGGATCGGGGAGTCTACTCTTAGATCAAGATTTCCCAGCATTGCTGAGTTGTGTGTGCATCCAAACATTTTGATAGCCAACTGCTTTGCAGCCCAAGGAAACGGCTGTGTGGATTCCCCCATGTCGCCGGGATCTTTCCGAAGTCGAAATAGAGCTATCGGGGCTGCTGACCCTCCTGGATGGTGTTAAGGCCTGACCCAGATTTTCTCGATGAACCTTATTGGCGGATGGGCGAACAGATATGGGGTCTTTACAGTGTGCTGATGCCTGGTGGTGTTTTTTGATCGGGGCCAAGACGTCGGTACCTCTCACACAGGCTTTATCTGGAAATACTGGGCCCCCTTGAAGGTGGTAGCATTTGCATGGCTCACAAGTAGAAACAGAATTTTGACAGTGGACGACAATCTTCAAAAGAGAGGGATGGTCCTCCCTAATGTATGCCTTAAGTGCATGGAGGAGGAATTTGTGGTGCATCTGTTCATCATGTGCCCTTTTGCAAAAGGGGTGTGGGATGGCATCCTTTCGACTTTCAACGTGCCGTCAGTTATGCCAAGCTCTGTGAAGGTGTTGTTTTATCCCAGCTTGCAGGGAGCCGTTGCTCCAATGATAACCGGAATCGGTGCCTCACTTTATTAGTGGCTTTGTGGTGTATATGACTGGAAACAAGCGAGAGATGCTTCGGGGATAGGAGAAATCCTTTTGGGTCCGCATTTAGAAAGGTCTTTTTGTCTCTTTGGGAGTAAAGTGCCTAATCCTTAGGATGGGCTGTATTTTATGTCTTTTTGCTGTTGTGTTTTTTTTTTGTGCTCTTAATAAAATTCACAATTCTAAAAGAAGAAAAAGAAAGATGTAATTTATGTGTTTTGTTTGCTGCTTCGATTGTAGCTAGCGCCATCTCGGCGCTTATTCTTTTCTTTTTAATGAAAGTTATTGTTCCCTAAGAAAAAATTATGGTGATGACTGTTATGAAAAAAAAAAATTTTAAAAATAATGGAGTGGAAATTTTCGAAACATCTGGTCCACCGGAAATAGCACCCCTTTTTTTATATGTTAAAAAGTGGTATTGTAATCCATAATCTAACACCTTTATCATTAAAATTTTTTTTTAAAAAAAAAACAGCTTCCATGCATAACGGCTGCTATTTCATGGTATGGTTTTTTTTTTTAGATGTTATTTCATGGTATAATGTCTAATCAGATGTTGAGAAAATATCGGCTGCTATTTTGAAGATAATGGTCGTTATTTCATGGTCTACTGTGTGATGTTGAGAAAATATCAGCTGCTATTTTGAAGATAATGGCTGTTATTTAACAGGCATTTTATACCATTCAAATTTTCAACAAGCATTTTCCATTACATAATGGAGAGTGAATGTTCCCATTATAAAAAGGTGTTATGATTTTTTTTTTGTCCTCTTTCTTTTTTCCAAGTATATTTTTAATCTGTACACTTATTGTAAGTTATCTCTTGGATGTACACACTTTCAAGAACTATATAATCATGCCAATCTTCTCTCTGTATTGAGTTTAGGTAATTTTCTTTTCAAAACAATGTTTCTCTGCTGATTTGGTGCCTATATAGATTATAGACATGAACGTGAGTTTTGTACAGAAGGGTTCAAATCAACCATCCCTGGATATGGTTGAGTAATCTAGATTTGTTTTATGTTCCAGGTGAAGTCAGATGGAGAAAGAAAAGATGGTTCCAGTGGTCAATATGATCAAATATGCAATGCACGCTTACCTAGAGGACTTGATCCACACTCTGTTCCATCTGAAGAGCTTGCAGCCTCACTGGGGTTACCATTCTCACTTGGAAAACCTGTTATTTATGTTTTTATACACAATTCTTTATTTCTCATTTATTTTGTTGCCATGGTTTCCTAGATATCCATGCTGAGGAATAACCTTCATTCATATGCGGTGTTTTAAATAGCTATGGTATGTAGCTTATACTACGTACCGTAGCTTAGACTCAATGCTGTGTAGCTCATGAAAATAGCTTAAATCACATGTAGCCTATGCTACTTGCTAATTTATATACACTACACGCTACATGCTATATAGCTTACAATACAAGCTATTTTTCAATAAAACAAAAATCATTTGACTTTTTTAATGATTTGTTAAAATTTCCTATTTTTCAATTAAAAATTGGTTTTATCTTTCAATGATCTTAGTAAAATCAATAAAAGTAATAGTATTAAATCAATTTGTTGCTCTTTCTTTATGTAGTTAATCTTTGCCCTATTTTTCCTATTATTTTATATTGTGTTTGGTTGCTCCAGATATCATGAAATTTCATGATATTTGATGCGACTGAGCATGACCTTAACTAAAAATCTAGAAGTAGCCTACATGCTGTGTAGCTTTTGCCTCACTCTTCAGAGGGTTAAATGCTATTCGCTATTTAAAACACTGTTTATATACAAAACTATATATTCGCTCATGTATAGATCTTGTCCGGATTGAAATAGTTAAAGAACAGTGTATGTGGTTTTACTTAAATAAGAAATCCCAATGCAAGATTTTATGAACTTCGTTCTAATCACGAGCTATCAAATAACAGATACATGGTACAACTTCTGAATCTTGTTGTCAAGATATTGGCTGCTCCAGCACTTCATAATTCAGGTTTTGCGGTAAGCCTTGATTCATTCTCTGCTGAAGAATTTACTCACCTTAAACAATAGTGGGACTGGTGACAAAGATTATCAGTAAACATTTTCACCATCTGATGTTAGAACAGGGTTTCATGTTTGGCCATTCAGCATTCTGGTTATTCATTTTAACATTTTTGACATGAAAAATATTGCATCAGGGTTCATGCTCACGTATATGGCAGCGGGATTCGTATTGGGATGCACGTCCATCTTCTCCAAGGTGCTTTCCTGACTTTAGCTGGTTTTTTTATCTTGTCAGTCTAAACATTCTTTTATCTTCTGATGAGAGTGACTTTGTATTTGTCATGCAGTAATGAGTATCCCCTTTTCATACCACGTCAGAATAGCTGCTCTGCCAGTGTGGAAAATTCATGGTCTGATAGAAGCTCTAGTAATTTTGGTGTTACGTCAATGGAGTCAGAAAGGAAACCCCAACTCGACGCTGCTAGAAGTAGCAGCTTCAATTATTCTTCTGCGTCTCCGCATTCAGTTGAAACTCACAAGGACCTGCAGAAAGGGATATCGCTTCTCAAGAAAAGTGTGGCATGCATTACAGCATACTGCTATAACTCATTGTACTTGGATGTTCCACCTGAGACATCCACATTTGAAGCATTTGCAAAGCTGCTGAACTTGCTGTCTTCTTCGAGGGAAATTCTATCTGTTTTGTCCTTGAAAATTCCATCTTCTAGGTATGTGTTGTCTTTTCTCTTCCAGTTGATTTTATCCCATGTATTTATTAGACAAAAAAATATATTAATTGAGTGGCTCGCTTATGGAACTCGGATGCAGGTACATCCGTACATATCATTTTCGAAATGGACATGGGGTGCCTGATGAGGGGACCCCAGAAAACTGACAGACTGACACATCCATCCACACATATAATGATATTGAATAATTTTTTTTTTTATTAATTTTTTTTTTTTTTTTTTTTAAATAAGTTGTAGTTTTTAACTGCATAAATATAGCAAAATGTATCCACACCATTGAGTAGAAATGCATTAGAACCGTATGAATAGTATGTAAATCCTGCTAAAATACCAAATAAGAGATAAATTAAGCCTTTTTTTTTTTTTTATAATAGCTGACTTATTTTGTCCAAACACATCTGATTTGGGTTTCAGTTGTGGCAAGTTTTTAGGAAATGGAGTGTCTTGCAAGAATAATCTTCACTAGGTATGGTTATTGGTCACATTTGTGTGCTGACAAATGTCCGAAATAACATTTCCTCTAGGAAGTAAACAGTTTGAGAAATCTCTAGTTACTGCTAGATGTTTGTGACACTATTATTTATTATATTTATTTATTTAATTTTTTGAAAGCTCAGGCAGAAAACTGGCATCTTATTGATGTTCACTTATGAAGGATTCTCTCTAAAAGAATTTCCAACTATTACTGTGGACCTGTAAAAGTGAATAGAACTGAATGTCCTGAGGAAAAAAGGCAGACCTTCGATCTGATGAGATGCTCCATGGATGGACATGAACCCTGTCCTTCAAAAGAAATTCCCAGAATTGGTAGATCCTAGGCATCCAATATTTGGCCTTTCCTCAGCTGAATGTGGACCTTTCCTGTATTTCTTAACTGCTTGTTTACAGGCCACTAATGGAAAGGTTAGGATTGTCATCCAAGGATGTTTTGGGCTCATCAGCTCAATGGCCTGGATCACCAGAGCAGGTGTCAACTTGTACAAACTAAGGTAAGTGTATCCTTGGTCGACAATCATATAATTCCTCCTGTCAGTCATGGGACGCTGCTATAGGACTGATCAGCATAGATATCCATCCCAATGATCTCGAAAACCTCCTGTAGAAAGCTTTTGCCCCTTCAGAAATGCTCACGCGTTTCTTTGTAACAATTTCACTCTCTCCTTTCAAGAAAAAAAAAAAAACATTTTCATTTTCATTTTGCAGATCTTGTGAGCAAGTTCAGCAACTGAACAGATCTTTCTGGAATGTAAATTCAGCCATTTCATCTAGCAGTTTGGCGGAGAGTGCACATACAACTCCTACAACGGTATAAACCTTGACTGAATGTGATGGAAGGCTTTCGAACTATTGAATGAATTATGCTTAACCATCAAATGTTGAAAACACCCCTTTATGCTTAAGCGCGCTTGATTTTTTGCAAGTGCAAATACCAAATGACATTGAAGGAATGCCATGGGTCCATTGGCATTATGGCTTTTTATACTAGATGGCACATTTGCTATATGTAGAAGAAAACCTAGGTCTTTTGGATTTTGCTCAGCTGACCAAAACATCTATTCAAAATGTTCTTTTCCTCATCTCATGGAGCACCAAGACAATACTTTTTGAAGTGTAACTAGAATTATCATGAGAAATCCATTCTTCACAAAAATAAAAATTCTTTCTTATTTCTATTGAAAATTTAATGACATCTTTTGGTCATTTCTGCTTTGTACATGCGCCCTTTGTACCATTGCGCTTTGGTGTGAACTTAGCTTCTTTCCATCATTACTTCCTGTTTTTTTGCTAATTAACAAGAAACACCTCTTGTAAGGGCTGGATACTTTGCTTGTCACTTTTTCCTGGGGGTGAGTGATTTTTGTGAGAAATCCATTCTTCACAAAAATAAAAATAAAAATAAAAAGGCTTTCTTATTTCTATTGAAAATTTAATGACATCTTTTGGTCATTTCTGCTTTGTACATGTGCCCTTTGTACCATTGCGCTTTGGTATGAACTTAGCTTCTTTCCATCATTACTTCCTGTTTTTTTGCTAATTAACAAGAAACACCTCTTGTAAGGGCTGGATACTTTGCTTGTCACTTTTTCCTGGGGGTGAGTGATTCCATACATGGGACACATGTATGAGATCTGAAACAATCATCTGGCAAGGCATACTACCTTGGTCAGGCCATAGAACAAAAATCACACTGGTTGGACAATCCTAACCATTCAATTAGAGGATTTTCGGGAAAAGAAAATTATAGTTCAAGAAAAGGTCAACGAAAGTTCTGTTGAGGATCAACTTCCTTTTTCCGCCTTAAAAATCCCTTGGTTGAATGTTAGGATGTCCAAAGCATGAATTATGGCTGACCTGATGAACAGTTGGGATATAGTAGACATGTGCAGTATTTATGATTAACATAAAGAAAAGTGGTAACTATCTCAGGCTATCTTGTTCTGTAATGCCATATGAGGCCTATTTTATCAGTTATTCTCATGCTTATCCATCTTAAATGGTTTTTATTGTTTTCTTTTGCAGCGGAACACTGACAACCTTTCAAATTCTGCCGCAAGTTTCCTTTCTATGGCTGATATGACTGAGACTCGGAAATCTGAAAGCCTTGCTGAAGGATGGGATATTGTGGAGCATCCTACCTTCCCCCCTCCACCATCACAGACCGAAGACATCGAACATTGGACTCGAGCCATGATTATCGATGCTACAAAAAGATAATCGGGCACTGTTTTCTTTCAAGGTTTGTAAGCTGACTGCTACTGAAGAAGAAATTTGTGTGTTCCAAGTAGTGCACAGGAGATTGTGTTCCAAGTAGTGCACAGGAGATTGTGTACCGATGGATGGAATTTCTATTGCACATTCAAAGTGGGTTAAGTGGAATCACACTTTTAAATGTGTATAGAATTTACTGCTCACCATTAATGGATGTTGATTGGAGCCACTGGTTTACAATCTAATGATGAACCAATTGAATACAGAAGTCAGGCAAACTTTGGTGCGCACATCTCCTGCCATCCACATACAGTGGCGAGAATCCAGAGCATTTTCTAGTTCGAGAATTCAAAATTCCCATTTTGAGAAGTCTTGGAATTCCTGCCAAGTTGGGACGATGGCAGATGCCTGCGCTTTGTATTTTCTAAGAGGATGTATGCTAGTTCTAATCAATAACGAGGAATTATAGGGGTTGAGTGTTGGGAAATATAAGGTCTGCTGAGGCACTGGACTTTGTACATGTTAGCCCATGGTTCGGGTGATCCAGACCACCGATCTGGTGGGTCCCCAATGTAAGATGGGAATGCCCCTAAAACTTTCCCAGATAGAAGATTATAGAAAAAGTAGAGCAATGGTCCACAGTTGTTGGAAAATGTGCCAAAGATCAAAGCATCAAGTTCTTCTAATCTGGGAGATTCTTGCAGTGTCGCTGATCCAGAATGGGTCCCATCAGATCAATGAATCATGGTCCTGACATGTATGGGGTTATGCACCTCAGCCAATTGCACATTGGAAGTGCAAGATTTGTGCCTTAGAAGTGAAGGCTTGTCATGCATTTCGCCTAATGACCTTTTTTCCCTGTTAAAAGATTGAATACTGGTTCCTGTGTGCTGTATCTGCCACTGCTGAGGCCGGGTTTGAATTACTCCATTTTGGCTCAATGTGTGCCAATAGACCAAATAGAGCCGTATTGATCAAGGGTGATACGGGTCGTATCTGGCAAATTTACGGACATCAGAAGATATCGACCATTGGTTCAAATGATTGTTTTCTCAGTTAATGAGTTGTGTTCTCTTTGTAGGTTTCTGTTCAAAAACTTCACCTCTTTCAGAAACAGAAGCATGGGAGCTGAAAATCTGCAACAACTGGAGATCCATATTGCTGTGCCATTTACATGTGCATGGTTATGAAATTTTTTAAGAAAAAATTAGATGTAAATATTCTTTCTAAGGGAATTTCACTCTCTGAGTTGAGGTGATGTAGTGAAAACTTAGGGGAAATGCAGGGAGATGCCCACACGGAAAAGGAAAAAAAAAAAAAGAATAACGAAAGACTGCCCTTACTGGTTCATGCTCCCCCACAGTTGACAGTCAACACTGATGTAACATATGCTGTGGACGAGTAATTTGCAAACCTATATCATCATAGTGTTTGGTTTGTACAAGAAATTGAAGAATTTTGCAGTGTTCTTTACAGGAACGGCTGATTTCGGCAGGGGGGATTTTGAAGAGGCGAGTATGCAATCATCAGGTGACTTTTATCCTGGGAGTGTTGCTGCATCTCTCTTCTTAACCTTTGACCTGTAGGCCTCAAATTGAAAGGTTATGATTGTCCCATTGAAGTGATATCTGGAGCATGGCCCATTTATAGGGGGCCGCAATGAATCTCGTTAATGATAAATGGGCCCCATTTGGAAACCCATCTATAGAGCATGAGGGCCGGTGGGGGGGGGGGGGGGGGGACGGACTGAACCAGCACTTCAAAAGGATGGCCTACGAGCTTGGCTGGCAAGTGCTCTCTCGCTGTCTAGTTTCAATCATGGTTCAAAAACTTAAAAAAGTCTGCTCAAATCTGGCCAGGTTCGGTAAACTCAATATTTTAAATAATTAAAATTTATAATATTTAATGCCCCCTTTAAAATTGTTGGAGATGTAAAATACCGGTACTTGCTTAGAATCAGGTTGATCCATTCCCTTAGATAGGCCATATTTCACTAAACAGATGGAAGGCTAGCTGAAAAAACTTGATGATAGTTCTCTTGACTGTGGTACCCTCGAGTGGATCATAGTTATTTTTGTGCAAGAACATGTGCAAGGTCAGACCTACCTGAAAAAACTTGATGATAGTTCTCTTAACTGTGGTACCCTCGAGTGGATCATAATTATTTTTGTGCAACTATGACTGGTCCGTAACCAAAAAACCAAAAAAAAAAAAAAAAAACAACCCCAAATTGGTCGATTCTAGCCATGCTTCTAGATATATAGAACATTTGGCCTTTTGGTTGATTGCGAGCTGTCGCTGCATTTCTTCCTGACCATGTATTTTGACGACTAGTACAAACTGCTAACCTGAAAGGTATCTTGCCATGCTGCCTGCATGAACACTTGCACAAATACCTCTATGCCACTCATCTAGCAGGCTCCCATATGTGCCCCAAATCCAGAAATAGACCAGCCCATGCGCACCATACACACAATAAAAAAACGGACAAGTAAATTGGCCAGCAGTCCCACCTCATAGTAAATGTGGCCACCTGATAAGCGAAACAGCCTAAATTTGTAGACAGGAAACATATGCAGCCATCCCACCCAATGTACAGCTCCTATTACACCTGCCACGGCACTCTAGGACGAGTCCAGATGCTTGCCTTTCTCCCACGATATCATACTGAGGTGTTTTGATAGGATACGGTTCCCACTGTAGTACAGCTGCAGTACGGGGTGAGATTTACACTCCTGGATTGCATATTAGATGATGATCAGAACCGTTCATATTCAGGATTCTATACTAAAGGGGCCATCCTAAGAAAGATTTGTTGAATGGATGATTGATGTATGAAAGATGAATTCTGAACATTGAAAAGTAAATTTGTAATGACTCATGTTCAAATCCAAAAGGCAAGAGGTCAGGATCATCAATAAAGCATGATTACAAGATGATAGGTTCTATAAGGTAGTAATGAGAACACAAACAGTTAAGATCATCATCTAAGATGCAGTCCAGGGGTGAAATGGTCACCATATCCTATCAAAATCCCATACTAATACCGGGATGCTTACAAATTGCATTTCATAATCATCAGAAGCACATAATGTTCATCCTTATTCTTTCCCATAAGTACAGATTTGCCACACATTAGTCAAACATGCATGATCAAATGTCATGGATATACCAAGCATGAGGCATTAGAAGCTCTGAGAAAACATATAATATTCCATCCCATATTTCAAAGAAAAACTTAAAACATTTGTAAAACACTCCTTGCATCTATAACAATTTGTAATGTAACAAGAGCCCAACTTGTGAAACTGACCTTGCATGGAAGGCCGCTCATGTCGGTGCATGTGGGCACTATGATAATAACAAGCACTTCTTTCTGTGTTTTTCTTTCCCCGCCATTCTGAGAGAGAATGATGGTTGCTGTCACTTTCCTCGCACCTTATCGGGAGATCGGCACAATGATTACTTTATCTAGACCACATAATGAGCATGGAGGCTTTGAACTAAAGCAGCCCAAGTGACTTCAGCTGCTGAACATGCTCGGGTGGAAGGGGTGGAGGCGACCAATCTGATCCTGTCATCTCGCCATCGACATCCTCCACGACGTACTCCTGGCATAAAGATGTGAAAATGATGAGCAAGGGATTCCAAGTCACATAAATGAATTTAATCGATAAGAAAAATAATTTGCATGCATCAGCATTTCATATAAAAATCTAATTTGCAAAACAGAATCAGTCGAACAATGAGAATAAAAGAGATGGGTATTGTAAGCAAAGTCTTTAAATGTCTATCGTTGCGAGAGAGAGGAGATCATTGGTCATCCCATTCAGTATATCAACTGTTTATCATATCTAACCAAGAGGGGTCATCCCATTCAGTATATGAAATCTGTTTATCATTCTTTAATTTGACTTGAGATCCACCAACTCTCCGAATGACATCTTTTGATTGCAAATGCACAGGCAAACCAAATTCACAACAAATGAAATGCTAAATTTAGGGAATGCTACTCGCACACTTTTTTTAATGAATAGATCCCTTCATCCTACATTTCAGATTAGAATAGTTCCATCAGAAGTCAAAAGGGATGTGCATGAAAAGATTAGTGTGTGAAGAGTGGGTCCCCAATCTCATTAATTTATTGAAGTATTTTTCTCTATGGGAGATGCAGTGGTCGTAAGAAGGGTTTCAGTTTATCAAAATGACTGATTTCAGTACCAACTCGATTCCACATAACAAATGAAATAGAAAAGGGATCATTTGTACCTTCCAGTTCATAGAAGAGGACCATGGACTCATAAATGGTGAATACTCTCCATACCAAGAAAAATCAAGTCATGAAAGAGAAGAAGAACCTTGTTCAATAAACTCTGGAAAATCAACACCAATAACAGAAGATCAATAAACTCCAGATAATAAATACCAACAATGCCCTTATATCCGGTCAAATCCACTAGAGGTCCTCCTTCACCCACTTAAAACATTTTTTGACATTTTGGAATCGATTGCCTCAAAGCTTAATGGTTGTTCCAAAGACTGGTTTTGCCATTCTAGCTTGGATGGCTTCAATCCTTAAAAAGGTTGTTCTAGGACTCATGCCTGCTTTAAACTATTTAGTTAGATTGTCTTTTCCCAATGCCAACGATTTCTCAAAAGGTTGCTCTAAAGACACTAGTGTCCGCCGTTTCTTCTCTACCCACTTAAGGCGACAATACTTCCAAGATATATATATATATATATATATATATATAGAGTCATGCTCCCCTGCGCACCTGCGCACGTGCGCACCTTTACACACGTGCCATGGGTGTGTAATCTGAACGGTCCATGTGATGCGGAATCCCATGAAACCTTACACAACAAATTTTCACCCCAATTTAAAATTCTGGTGGGCCACAGCAAAGAGAAATGAAAATCAAGGGAGGAAATTGTTTTCATTTTCATGGCCCATAAAAGTTTTAGATCAATGTAAAACTTGGGCTCGGGGGGTTTTACGAGGTGCTTCTTCACATGAACGGTTCAGATTTTGGATCCAAATCACGTATGATGGGTTCTCAAAAAAGTTCGTACGTATTACGTACGAACTGGTTCACAGGTGAGCGTTTCCGTATATATATATATATATATATATATATATATTCTGAAATCACCCAAGAAAAATTGATAATCTTGAGGGAAAAGCAACCATAGGACACATCCATATTGAACGCGAAGATCAATGACTGCAGTGATATAGGCGGCATCAGTTATAAGGGGTATTTGGGAGATGATGGTGATGCTATTCCGTATATTTTGATATTGAAAATCAGATTTTTGAGATTGACAATGATAGTTCTTTTCTGAGTGAACTAGAAAGTTCTTTTTCTAGTTATCTGAATAATGGGTCTAAGAGTGACAATCGCTACTATGATTGTGACATGTATGATACTAAATATAGTTGGAATAATCACATTAATAGTTGCATTGATAGTTATCTTCGTTCTGAAATCCGTATTGATAGTTACATTTATAGTTATATTTGTAGTGGTGAAAGTATAAGTGGTAGTGATAGTGGGAATTCTAATATAAGAACTGGCGGTAATGACAGTGATATAGGAGAAGGATCGAATGATTTCGATATAAATCAAAAATACAGACATTTATGGGTTCAATGCGAAAATTGTTATGGATTAAATTATAAGAAATTTTTTAAGTCAAAAATGAATATTTGTGAACAATGTGGATATCATTTGAAAATGAGCAGTTCAGATAGAATCGAACTTTCGATTGACCCGGACACTTGGGATCCTATGGATGAAGACATGGTCCAAGTCAATCCCAATGCACGCATTGAGAAAATATATAGGGGCACAGATGGATCTGAAGTCATCTCTCATGTGGGATGCCACAAGGAATGGTGGATAGACCAACAAGTCAACAGTTGCACCAAGAACATACCAAAATATGACTATCACAAGTTCTCCTATAGCATCAAACTACAAATGTTCCTTCTTGACCTGACTAGAACATACAAAAGTATCATTTTTAGAATGTAACATGCAAATGATGATGGATGCATCAGTCGGTATGAGAGCTGTATGATGATATGGCCACTTATAAGGTGAAATCCTCTCGGAAAACTGAGCCATTGGTTTGATTGCAATAAGCAGAAAAGCATCTTCACTAGCAAAAAATAAATAAAAAATCACAATCTAGAGTTCTGCCAAGTACTCAAGCACCTCAAGTACATAGAAATGCATGTCAATCTGCCATGTGTAGGACATCCAGGGCATTAATCATGTGGGTCCCAACTTGTAGATGATCTGGTAAAAATATCAGGATGGTCAACTCATTAGGTGGGCAACATGTGAAAAATGAATGGATGGTTTTAAAAAAAAAGTTCCCATTCAATGTAGAGGTGTCAACCCGATGAATTGACAAGCCTGGCTTCTTCTCATCATCTGCATGGTGAGGCTCACTTGATACACAGCTTGCATGTCCTGCAAACTTGCCTCTTTGGCATGTGTAGTTGCCTCTAGAGGCACTTTTGGAGAAGCATGTGATGGCTTAAATGAACTCTCCCACTCTGCTTTCCAAGATTTGATATAAATTGCAGCTTTGAATGCGTTTGACATCATTGGCTAATAAGTAGCTCTCTGAATTTGCATCCGCGTACATGGATACCCCAAAAAGTATCCTACAGATTTTAATCAGGGATCTGGATCCAGATTTCGGGCTTAAAAATTATCAGGTCACATTTAAGCTCACAGACTCCAATCTGATTAGATATCTAATGCAGGAGCATTTTCACACCGGGCTCGAGTGGGGTCGCTTGTGGGACGCAGGGGCACACTCGGGGTGGGTGCAGCCCACGGAGGAGGCCTCGTGTTCGAGACTCCTCACCGGGGGTGATTAATGCGCATTGCACACCAGGCTCGAGTGGGGTAGCCCATGGGATGCGGGGACACACTCGGGGTGGGTGGCCCATGTGATTTGGGGCCCATGAAGAGGGTTCGGCTGAGGTCTTAAACCCATGAGATGTGGAGCCTGAGCTATGAGATAAATGGATTAATTCGTCATATTCTAATAGTTTGAGCTTTTAGAGCAAGTGGTTAATTGTCCTGCATCAAATTGGTATCAGAGAAGGAGGTCTCGTGTTCGAGACTCCTCACTGGGGGTGATTAATGCAGGACCATTTTCACACCGGGCTCGAGTGGGGTCGCTTGTGGGATGCAGGGGCACACTAGGGGTGGGTGCGGCCCACGGAGGAGGCCTCGTGTTCGAGACTCCTCACCGGGGGTGATTAATGCGCATTTCACACCAGGCTCGAGTGGGGTAGCCCGTGGGATGCGGGGACACACTCGGGGTGGGCGGCCCATGTGATTTGCGGCCCACGAAAGGGGTTCGGCTGAGGTCCTAAACCCATGAGATGTGGGGCCTGAGGTATGAGATAAATGGATTAATTCGTCATATTCTAACAGTTCGAACTTTTAGAGCAAGTGGTTAATTGTCCTGCATCAAATTGGTATCAGAGCAAGTGGTTGCATTACTCAATTCCATGAGTATTGAAGTTACGGGCCTTGAGCGCATCAAAGAAGAGTATTTTGAGCGTCCGGATTTTGGGGTTGTGTATACGTCTTTATTAGAGAGCCCGTCAGGAGCTAACTGTGAGTATTTGATTTTGGACGAATATTTGTTTAGGAGTGACCGCTTGTGCATTCCACGCACCTCCCTTCGAGATTTTCTTGTATGGGAGTTACATTCAGGGGGGGTTGCGGGTCATTTTGGTCGTGACAAGACCATTGCCCTAGTGGAGGATAGATTTCATTGGCCAAGCCTCAAGCGGGACGTGGCCAAAATTATAGAGCAATGCCATACTTGTCAATTGGCAAAGCAAAGGAAACAGAATACAGGATTATATATACCTTTGCCAGTTCCATTCATCCCTTGGCAGGACATCAGTATGAACCTCGTGCTTGGACTTCCCAAGACTATTCGAAAGTATGACTCCATATTTGTTGTCGTGGATCGTTTCTCTAAAATGTCCCACTTCATTCCTTGTTCTAAGACCTCTGACGCCTCTCATGTTGCCAAACTGTTCTTTAGTGAGGTCGTCAAATTGCATGGGTTACCAAAAACCATAGTGTCTGACCGTGACGTGAGATTCATGAGTTACTTTTGGAAGACACTATGGCACATGATGAATACTAGGCTCCAATTTTCTTCTGCCTACCACCCTCGGGCCGATGGCCAGACTGAGGTGGTTAATAGGAGCCTAGAGAGTTTACTTCGATGTTTAGTGGGGGAGCATACCAAGACATGGGACGCCATACTACCCATAGCCGAGTTTGCATATAATAGTTCTGTCAATAGGTCCATAGGTCTAAGTCCTTTTAAAGTCGTTACTGGTTACAAGCCTAGGAAGCCTATTGATCTTATCCCTATGTCATTATCCCATAAGCCATCAGAGTCTGCAGAGTCTTTTGCGCATCACATACATTCATTGCATCAAGAAGTCAGGCGAAAGATCATTACTAGTAATGAGCAATATAAATTTTTTGCAGACCAACATAGACGTTTCAAAGAATTCAATATTGGGGACTCTGTGATGGTCCGCATCAGGCCCGAGCGGTACCCTCCAGGAGTCGTTCGTAAGTTACAAGTGCGTAGCGCTGGGCCCTTCAAAATTATAAAGCGAAACGGTCTCAATGCGTATGAGGTAGATCTTCCACCCTCCATGGGAATTAGTTCCACATTCAATGTGGAGGATCTAGTTGCTTTTCAGGGACCCACTGATACTTTGTCCGGCTCTTAACCCACCTATCCTGATTCCCCAGACTTACCCTTTGATCCATGGCCTCTTCCCGACCTTTCATCCCAGCCTCTCTCTCCCATACCTAGCCTTCACACCCCAAGAGAGGAAATAGAGGATATCCTGGACCATGAAATAATTTCTACGTCGGATGGCGGGTTTCAGAAGTACCTCGTTAAATGAAAGTCACGTCCAACTTCAGACAGCACATGGCTCACTGAGGAGGAGCTCCAGCGACTTGATCCTGACATCCTAGAGCGGTTCAGGAGTTTTATTTCGCCAGTGGCGAAATCTTCGCAGTCGAGGAGAGTTGATGAGGACATCGTGCACACGCATGACCGCATACCACCACCCCTACGCACGTATGTACGCAGGAGGATCCTATCATCGATCTAGCTCGATGACGACGTCCAGGGAGGGCCTCCTAGCTAAAAAAGTTTTGGTTCAGAAAAGTGGGCCCGATAGTCAAGAAAAGCCCATCATGGGATCTCATGATCGTGGCCCACTTGTCGGATTGATTTCATTTTTTAAGTTTTGCTTATTGTTATTATTTAGAACATTGTGAACGCTTTAGATTTCTGTAATTGGTTTTTATTTTAGTTTACTTCATCACCAAGAAATAGATTGCGCACATGGTGCGAGTTTTTGGGGTATAGGGTTTTCCCTATAAATAGGCACCCCTTGTAGTTCTTTTATTCATTGAAGTTTAATAAAAATTCCTGCTTTATTTTTCTGCTCTCTTCGTGAGTTGTAGAAGAATTCAAAAGTGGGTGCGAACCCTTCCCTTTTCGAAGGGCTAAGCACCGTGGTGCGAAGCCACATCGACCCCGATTCATCCCCATCCCCCATCATTTTTTTTTCCATCTTCCCCCACCATCCATACTTCGAATTTGTCCTTCTGTTGCATCAGAGTTCTTCATTACAGCATGTTTCCAGATTTCGGCCCGTAGGCGAGTTGACACTTCGGCGGAGCACCACGCACAAGCCGTAGCTCGGATCGACCAGAAACTTCGGGGTTTTGGAGCCTCCCCCTGGCTGACCAGGGTCAAGGAGAGCTTTTCTGCAAACGACGCCCCCTCGCACGTGCAGCCGAATACCCGCGCACGTGCGAGCTCCTCAGGCCCGCTGTCCATACGCGGGATCGTCTTTTGGCTCAGGTTTTTACCCTCTTTTATCCTCTCATAACCTTTTTTCATGAAACCTAGACCTAGATTACGTTTTCCCTAACTTATATGCCCCTTTTCTTTCCCTAGGGTTCCTTGATTTGAAACTGGTGAATCCCTTGGATTAGGGACTGATTACTATGTATGTGTGGAGGATTATTTCTTATCTTTGAGTATCGTTTGTTTCATAATTTTTATTGATCCAGCCCTATCATGTGTAGGCCTGGACCAGCATAGATTCCCCTTTAATTGAACGTTTGGATTTTCATGGGGATGTGAAATTTGTGTAATTGTTTCTGAATTGGTATGATCTAAGCCTGAAATCTTGCATATCATATTTACATTTCATGTCCTGCATCAATATCAGGTCAGGTTGGGCAACCAACTCGGTACCTATTTGGTACCTGGATATGATTCTTTAGTTTTATCTTTTTATTTAATTACACTCATTGTTTAATAACCATGATGAAGGTTACGGCAAAAGTTTCAAGCAGGCTGATTACCTGGCACAGGCCTTCTCCTTTATCCTTGGGACCGGTAATGAGACTACAAAACTCCCACAGGGGCTATGCAATAATCTATTACATAGGTTGATTAGAACCAATGAGTTATGGCCCCATGGTGTGGTTTAACTCGAGTTATAGCCCTTTGATGGAGTGGCATGGCAGAACAGGATTTGTGTAGCCGAACCCAATTAATAGGGATAAGGCTTAGATGATGATGATTTAATAACCATACAAAAGGAATGTTTCTGGTATGGATTGGAATCTAGACAGAGACAGGACCCGATTATAGACCCAATTTTGGATCCAAACCCCATCTTGATTATTAATCTGTGCTTAAAAATTAGATCTGACAGGATCCAATGGGTTCAGGTACCTCGTATCCCAACCCAACAAGACCTGTATCTGGTTCCCTCTGTATGCAGGTACACTGTACCCAACCCAAACTTGATCAACCTACAGCCCTACTAATAAGCATGATAATGGCCCCATTGACCAATCAAAATAATGAGAGACAAGATAGGACACTAGAAAAAAAAAATAGCATGGTAACTCAAAGGAGTGCAGAAGACATGTGAATAAAAAGCAGCACTGGCTCACTTTTGTTAGCATCCTTTTTGCTAGTATATGATAATGCCGCTGCCAAATCCGCTGGCCAACCATGGTAGCCACGAGTACACTGTAGAATATGCCAATCACCGTGAATAGTCCGAGTAGGATCAAACCCATGATAAGTAGTAATGGTAGTCCAGCTTCACCAGCTCCTCCCAAGCAACCACATTCACCTGCTGTACTTGCACAGCTTTCAAAGCATGTAGTACAGTCAGTCCACATACAGAGAGTGCCAGGCAGATGGCAATCAGCACACATTCTGCATGGAAAAAGAGATATTTCATTAATTCATTAAACAACATATCTTAAGAGACAAACAACATATCTTGAGATGATGAAAGAACATGAGGACATATGATTGGGAACGAATTCACGACCTCATGGTTGAGATAAGGGATGTCCATGGGCTGGGCCTAGGTCAGGTGACTCAGGTCAGCACCAGCCTGAGTGCAGGCCCAATCTGAGCACAAGATGGTCAATTTTTTATTGGCCCAAGTCTGACCCAATTAAACATTTGTCAAGCCCATGCCGGCATGCCCGGCCCTTATGCAATTTCTATATGACCAGATCAGAGTTAACAGACCTGATCCAATGGCAAGCTACGCTCAATTAATAATTGGTCCTGAACTTTTAGAAAACACAAATCAAGAGGCCTGATAGTCTAGGCCTGTGTCAGGCCCAAAGACCCGATGAACTGGCCGATAAATGGACACACTTAATTGAGATAAAGAACTTTCTAGCTGAGATAGAGGAAACCACAACCTCAGCATTTGGTACTATCATTTTTGGACAGAATATCCACCATCGCAAATTTTAAAATACTACTTATGCATTGGCATTTTTGTAATTTTTGCTATAAATTGCCCCCTCACCATTCTCTTCTTACACTACAGCTCATTAGAAGGAAAAAAAAAAAAAAAAACTTCTTTTCCCTAGCCATTACTTGGGATGACTAGATCCAAGCACTTAGCACAAACAAACTGATTTCAACTTTATCAATAGAATCAAGGAGAAATTGAGATATGGGCATCAAGCATAACAAATAAAACAGAATTTTACCCAGGTTGGCAGCAACAAAGACATAATTCTCGGCATGGTTGAGCTAGATCGCTGCGGACTCGCCGATCGTAACATGTTATGAAGCAACCAGACAATCCCAATAAAGCAAAAAACAATAGCGCTCCTGCACTCAACAGCAAAGTGAGAAATGCATCAGCATTCCCAAAAGACAGTAGCTACGGAACTAGAACCACATTCTGGCAAATTTTAGAGTGAAGAACATGAAGGACAGCTACATCTAAAAATTGCGATCACAGCAAAGATAGATTTTGCACTTCATGAAATACACGCGAGAAATGATGTTACACCAGCTACTTCAAAAGATACAGATATGCACTAGTTGGAAAACTACTACAAAAGATATAGACGTGATAGTTAACCAAATTTGTATCAAAACTGTTTTGTTGAGGTTAGTTCTCAAGCTTAATGAATCCATGCAAGCTTTTGTCCAAGAATTGCTACCATTAGGATGTCTTTTCTCACTTTCGATCTTGAGAGGTGTAGTAAATGGGAAGATTAGATAGGTAATTTAATCACCATAATGAGACCTCCAATGCATAAACAACCTCTTCTGCATAGCAAGTTTCCTTTCTAATCTTTCAACTATCAAATCCCGAGCTGCAGTTGAGTTCATGTCAGCACACAATGGAAGACCCAAGTGATGAGAAATGATTCTTACAACCAACATTGGGGCCAACACTTCCATTTTCCTACTCTAGATGGATATGCCAACCATTACACTTTTATGAAGATGCGCCTGGAGGATGGAGACCGCCGCAAATCATCTTAGATGCAACTAAAGAGTCTATCAAATTGAATCTGGGACCAATCACAAACAACCTACTTTTGGCAATAGAAATGAGCAATGCTAACTTCTGGTGTTCCCACCTTAAAACCAAGAAGCAGACCACTCCTCTACCTAAACAAATAATCTGCTAAAAGACCTTCCGGAAAGTCAACTTGAAGTAGCTGAAGAAGTGCTTGAGCTTTGAAAATAACACTGCTAAAAGACCTTCCGGAAAGCCAATAGAAATGAGCAATGTTAACTTGAACTATGGTGATCCACAGAGGCCAGAAAGGGTCAAAGAAGTCCTTGAGCTTTGAAAACAACAGGTTGGGAAGTCATTCATGACAATCAGAAAGGTACCCATGAAAGCATTGCAATAATAGCACTAATACCTCAACACCATCCCCACTCCAGCTTTTTCTCCCTCTCTCCCTCTCCTTCTTTCTTTCTTTCTTCTTATTTTTCTTTTTTTCCGGGGGGGGGGGTCAAAAAAAAGTAGTTATGTTATGCAGTCTTGAAATGTTACCTTCGAACACATAGCATAAGGTTAACGGAAAAAATGATAGCCTACTATTTTCGGAATGCATCTCCAAAGCTCTTTATTTGGGCATGAAACACCATCCAAATTACATCACCTTTTCCAGATGTGATATCCTAATTGTACGTGGAAGCATTTGAATTGGATGTACCATACAATTATTTGTCGCGCCAAAAGATCAGGTATTTCTGCATGAGGGAACTAAGGAAATGTACAGTAAAGGATCACATAATGCTTCGCCACGAATCTTATTCGAACCAAAGAATCAATGCATTTGGGAATGATGGCCAACATATCAAGTTTCATACCAAAAACTTTAAAAGCTTGTAACAGAACATGTTGAGTGCAGTGACTGTAAGCTAATTTATGAGAAGAACAATTCAAATGATCTAGCTCCTATATCTGGTTCTCAAGATTTACCACATATGTAGTAGAAACTAAGTTCACTTTCAAAACCCCAAGCCAACCGCAGCCAGTAATGCCAAAAACTGTCAACCAAATATACTGCATATGCCAATAATGCAATTACCTGCACATGCACACCCACCCACAACAAAACATGAAAGCTGAGATGAGTACTTTAAATACTGATGTAGCATTTGGAAGTACCCCTGAGTCAGCATTTGGTTGCATGTGCTAATGGGGTGATTTCGTTTTGAATTCGCCAAGAATTTGGGGTGGTGCAATAAACGAGACCAACAACTTTTTGGCCCTCAAATGACACCTTTGTTCACATTGAGTGCTACTCTCAATGAACAAAATATTAATTTGCAGAATGGCATTCTTCCAGTCCCTGCTTCCTGAGGTACTTCCAAAATAGCCTTGCGAGAAATGGCACATAATAACATATGGTATCAAATCCTTACAAGTTGAACAGCCACAAAGATAAATAGTATATCTCTAGTCACAAAGAAACGAAACTTCAAGGTACGCCACTTCCTATCAGCAAAAGCATGCACTCTCAAGTGGTAAGGAGCCTTGCAGGTAGTACAATGAGCAAAGGCAAAACCTTCCTGCAGAAAATGGGAAGGGGTAATCAGATTCGAGCTATTCAAGATAGTAGCACCAACAATAAATATTGCACAAATTGTGCAATAAAAGGGCAATGTTCAAGGTGTTTTTTTTTTTTTTTTTTTAAAAAAAAAAAAAAAAAAGGTAACGAAGAAAATATATTAAAACGAAGAGAAAGCATACAAAGAGGACTGCTGAGATAGCAGCCAGACAGCAAACAAAGCACCTAAAATCATGATATTTTGGAAATGTGGATTAAGGGATCTTGAAAGTTAGAAAATGTACATTTTCACTGAGCGCTGGATTCCATACATGTGGGGACGTGCTTCAACAATCCAAACTATTTATATGATGGGCCTCAACATGGATGGGGTGATCCAAAAAATCTCCACAATGAAATGCTTTGACCCTTTAATCATTGAAGTATTCTTTTTTAAATGGACCATCACCTCAACCATCTCTTTGTGGGCCATTAATCAAAAGGTTAAGACCATCCAATTTTGAAGTTTTTCAAGAGAGCCCCATCAGCTGCGCATCTGTGTTAACTTGTTTTTGTGTTGAGGAAATAAATAAGGCTGGAACATTCACATTCACATTCACATTTATAAACATTCACAAGACAGCCATATCTACACAAAAGAGACAAAAGCATATAGTTGGAAGGCTTTTATTATTATCTTGGATTCTTATTACATTCCAGGCCATGACATACCACAAGCCCTTAATTATACTACATAGAGTAACCCTTCATTTTAAGACAATAATAAGTGACAAAATAGTTTATTAGGATAAAAGGTTAAAGTTATTATTCATGCAGATGCATGGTAATGCATATGCATAATGCTTGTAATACATGATGCATGTACTGCACATAGAGCACGGCTCTGTCTTTAGTGGCAGCCGGCTCCACACCCCGTCAATGGTAGAAGAGAATGGACTCCGTGCCCTCCTCACATAGTTGAGGTGAATAGTGTTCTGTATGAGTGGGCGCGGGGCCTCAATATTTGGAATCCTGCCAGATGATGACAATATATTAAGTGCTCTACTGAGAGCATTATAGCCTAAGTGTAAGACATAGCCCCATAGCATATATGCAATGCAATTGTAAAGAAAGCATGGAAGCAAGCCCGGGGCAATAGATGCGAAGATGCTATGAAATCATAGGGTCCGGAGAGATGTTGTACCATTGGATCCCATCATGTAGACAACATCCATCGTGATGTGTACGGTCCAAATCAACTATGAGGCTACGAGGACAGCACAAAGTAGAGACCTTCTCATACCAATTTGTGTGGTAAAAGCACACGGCATGGAAATGGGTTTCCATCTATTTAAGTCCTAAAACAATCACCCCACATGGATGAATTGTTGCTCATCCTCCATGACAAACATCCTTGTGTAGCCATTGGGATAACAGTTGTTGATCAAAGGATCATCACATCCTAATCGTGTTCAACATCCTTGCATGGGACTTTGAATATGGTCTATCTGATCGACGGTCCTACATAGAACCCTTAGTGTGCCCATCTACTAAACGGCTCTAGACATCGGTGATGAAGATGGATGTTGATCCCAGACGTAATAAGCAACTTTGCATGCGGTATTTACAATGGCCCACTATCCAGTGGTTCTAATCTAATTGTGGCCCATCTACTAACGGCTCTAGACATCGGTGATGAAGATGGATGTTGATCCCAAACGTAATAAGCAACTTTGCATGTGGTATTTACCATGGCTAACTATCCAGCGGTTCTGATCTAAGAAGATGATGGGTGCCACCATGAAGGGTTCTGCCATGAATGGCACTCTTGTGGAAATGAGCGTGGGCACTATACCATTAAAGGAACGATGGGTGTTGGCTAGTAGAGAAGAGCGCCGGTGGGAAGGGCCATTGGAGGAGAGGAGAGTTAGAACAAATAGGGCTGGAAGGAGAGTGTTTCCATTGGCAGAGGTGACTGTTGCTTGGTGACTAAGGAGACATGGAGACGAAGCTGGAGGAAGACCGCAATAACCATGAGCACTGAATAGAAGGGCATTAGACATCAAGAGCACGAGCTCCTATCCTCAGGTAGGCTCCGTCTTCCAAAGACATTCGCGCACTTGCTGGAGAAGGGTGCAACTCAGAGAGCGCGAGCTCAAAAAATGGGAAACATCCCCGAGAGATCATTGAAATGAGACCCCTCATTGGGTTTATAGACGAGATCATCGAAATGATACCCCTATGATCGGACACCATTTGCTCATCCATCCACTATCTCAAACTCAGGCCACGCGCGCTGTCCACTTTTCAGCAATCTTAGAAAATGTGGTTTTTAATGTCATAACACAGTGTATCATATACAAGGTATCCCGTATCGATATCGGTTGGCATAACGGTGCCCTTCGATACCGATACGAATACTGGGGTGTAACGACGATACGGGGGCATAACGGCCTGTAACAGTGTAATTTTTTTTTTACCAAAAAAATATGAAAAAATATTAATTAAATCCGAAATATTCTAGGCATTCCAAATATGCATTCATTTATAAATTGGAACATGTTTATCGTGGTGTAACGGTCAACTCTTTAGTGAGAAGTTGTATCAGACTGTCTGATGAATTTATGAACCAGATAACTTGAATTTGACTACAAAATTCATGTATTTAATTTTGTAAATATCTGATTTATATACTTAACAATTTGATATCATTTCTCCCAATAGTTCTTTAAAAAATGAAATTAAATTCAGGTAGATGGCGTTACCAATTTGGGACTGACTTGGAGAACCAATCCATGCCCCAAATCAGCCTCAATTTCATGCAATTTATTGGCATTATCCCACTTATGAATTGGTGAACATTTATTGGATAGTGAATCATGAAAAAAAATCAAAGGCACTATTTTAAAAAATAAGCATCCACAAATTAACAATTAAAAATATTCAAACAATTTGATTTTAGTTTTGTAAGTTAGCAATTATAGTCCATAATTTAATTGGAAAATTTTAAGTTAATACATGTCTCGTGTATAATTTTTTAAGGGCCCGAATTAGGCGAGACCCGAATTATGAAGTGTAGCACACTTGTCAAAGTTTTTTGGGCCCCACCCGTGATGAATGTGTTATATCCATACCGTCCATCCATTTTGCCAAATAATTCTAGGGCATAAGCCCAAAAAATGAGGCAGATCCAAAGCTCAGGTGGACTGCACCATAATAAACAACAATAATTAAATGTCCACTATTAAAAATTTATTGGGGGCTACAAAAGTTTTAAATCAAGCTGACATGTGTTTTCCCTTCATCCACATCAATGTGACTCAATTAATAGGTTAGATGAAAAATAAACATTACAGTGGACCCTAAGAAAATTTTAATGGTGAGCATTCTATAACCACTGTTTCCTATAGCGTGGTCCACCTGAGATTTGGATCTTACTAATTTTTTGGATCATGACCTAAAATGATATGGCAAAATGGATGGACGACATGGATAAAATATATACATTATGGTGGGGCCACTCGGCACATGTATAAAACGTGCTGCATAACTCCAGAGAGTTCGCCTGGTGTACCCATGTGTATTGACGTCAGTAAGTCCCGTGGGTCTGATCATGATGTATGTGTTATATCTAAACCGTCCATTCATTTGAGGAGATCGTCTTAAGGCTTGACACGAAAAATAATACAGATCTAATTATCAAGTGGACCACATTGCAAAAACCAGTGGGGGATTGAACGTCTACCATTGAAACCCTTTTTGGGATCATAGAACTTTTGGATCAATATGAAATTTGTTTTTCCTCTTCATTCAGGTCTTTTTGACCTTATGAACAGATTTGATGGAAAATAAACATTATGGTGGGCCTACGAATTGTTTAACGGTGAAAATCATCATCTCCGCTGCTATTTTTGGTGTGGTCCAGACGATCTTTGGATAAGATTCATTTTTTGGGTAATGCTCTAAAATGATATTTAAAAATAGATGAATGGTGTAGATATAATAAATACATCATTGTGGAGCCCATGTAACTTTGATCTCCTTTGAACCGTTCGTACAACTCGGAGCTCGAGGAGTGTCAGCACTCGTCTTAGCATGACACGTACCTACAACAGCTATATTAGTGTGTGGTACACCAGTCAATCCGCTTCCGATTTCAAAAGAAAAAGACGGGAGAGAGAGGGAAACCGAAAAGAAAAAAGAGGGAAAGAAGAGGGAGGGAGGGAGAGAGAGAGAGAGGAGGAGGAGGAGGAGGAGGCCCAGTGCACAGCGGGAAATGCAGCTGCATGACGCAGCAGAGCGAGAAGAAGAAGAAGAGGAAGAAGAAAAAGAAGAATAAGGAGAAGAAGAAGAAGAAGAAGAAGAATAGAGCAAAAAAAAAAAAACAGGTATGTTTTTTTTTTCCTATTTTCTAGGCCTGTAACAGCCGTTATGAGACCGTAACGGCCGTTACGGTCACAAAATCCGAGGGGGGGGGGGGGTGGTGGTGCCCGTTTCGACCCCATATCGCGTAATGGTGTCAGCCATTACCGTTACGTATCGGCCAATACGGCCTTATCATAACGGATACGGGACACCTTGAATTCACATAAGATAAATGGTTCGGATCACCAAGACGTGGATTGATATCATGCATGTTAACAAACTAGACATTTACTAATGCATAGGATCTATCGATCATTCATGTCATATAGGCTGTCATATAGGCCCAAGTTGGAATACAAAATGCAAAGGAGGTTCTTAGCCAATCCTTTTTGGAAATAACTCATGAAATGTGTTTGTGAGTGTACACATGCATATGAGCTTTGCCAAGCCCATAGGCGTGTACAAGTCAGCTAATGCACATACCACAACATTTGCCAATGTGGCACATTTGTGAAATATCCAAGTCATCCTTTATGCGGACCTCATCACAAATATGCCAAAAGATAAAGGTGGTCCACTCAATAGGTGTGCCATAATATTAGAAATAAGTAGACAGCTTAGAGAACTTCAGCCAATTTATTCAAAACCATTCATTTGTTCAATTAATTGTGGCCCACCTAACTAGTAGACCAACCTATTTCTTGGCACAGGAATCTAAGTAGAGGTACTCCCCTAATGGATGGCTTGGATATTTCACCTATGTTCTACACTAGTATTTGTGGTGACAGTAGCTAACTTGTACATGCGTGTGGGCCGAGCAAAGCTCTCCGCACACTGGCATATGTGGTGGCATGTGCATTTGTTAACCAGTGTTCGAAGTATTGGTATCACTACAAGTTTCGCTAGCCGAAGATACAAAAACAATATCGATATCACTAATAACCGAAAATGCGGGGAAAGATTTTTTCTTTCTTTCTTTCTTTCTTTCTTCTTCTTCTTCTTCTTCTTCTTTTTTTTTTTTTTTTTTTTTGTACAATGATGTTATATTAAAAAGGCTGAAGCCGAAGCAAAAAAATATACAAAAATACAAATAGAACTACACCCAGTGAAACTCCCCCAAGGGACATTGGGGAAACATGGGGAAATGCAGGGAAACATGGGGAAAACAACAGAAATTTTCAGTGAAACTTCAAGAGATACTAAAATATACTTATTTGCATATTTAGGAATTTTTTAAAAAATGTAAAAAGCATGCATACATAATAAGTTTCCATTTAATGGGGGCCTAAACGCATGTGTTGCTATAAGAAATCAGTCCAACCATCCCATCAATCCCATTTATCCATCCAACCTTCCATTCAAACATTCATCGATATTTTGGAATATTGACAAAACACAATATTTCACCGAGAAATTGACAACTGGAAAGGAAACGAAAGATTGAGGTCTCAATATCGCCCATGTTGAGATAACGATAATATCACGATATTATCATTGACAATTTAAACACTACATACAACCATGCGCCCGTTAAAAAAATTGAAATGGAATTTTTTTTAATAAACAATTTTTTGGCAATATCTATATATTACCGAAATATCACCAATACACTGCCGAAACAAGCGACACCTGGAATTTATATAGTCGAAAATATTGGTGATACATTGGCAATACAAGCGACACCTGGAATCTATATGGTTGAAAATATTGATGATATCGATACATTGGCGATACTTAGTGATACATTGCCAATACTTAGAATTTCTTATACTACCAGTGTTATCGGTTTCACTACCGGTGTTATCAGTATCGCCGAGCTAGAGAAACGGATAATATCAAGGATATATCGATAATATCGGGGATACTTTGAACAATGTTGCTAACTAATACACATGTGGGCTTGGCAAACCTCCACATACAAACACAGTCATATAAGTGCTATTCAATTTTTCTTCACATTCCCAAACTTCTTTTCAAATAAAATTTAATCGTATTCCTTATGTTTTCCCTTTAATGATGAATAATGAAATTTTATTAAAACAAAGGAGTCAAAATTACATTAAGGGAATTCCCTAATACATAGTGACTTGCAGGGAACTGAGCGATGCACGGGTGCATGACATGTGCAACCATAGAAAAAATTGTGTAAGATCCAAGTCGTTCAACATGTCTGGTCCCTTCTCTTAACGTGCATTGGCTCAAAAATCAAGCAAGGCTGAATATCATGTGGGCATTGATCTCACATGTGCATCATGTTGATGTTTGTGCCTGCCCACATGGTTGGAGTACCATTCTTTGAGTAATCCATGGATTAAAAACTCCAAATGGTTACCTACATGTCCTCAAGAGTCAAGAGAGAGGAAAGAGAGGGTTTTTTTTTAATGATTATGATTTTTTTTCAAGGATAACGGAGAGGGAAGAGGTTGCTAAAAGAAAGAGAAACAAAAATGAGAAAAATGAACAGGGCTGGGGAGAGGGCTGCCACATAGACAGCCCATTGTTCGAAAATCCCCTTTCTTTTATTGGATGACAGCTCAGGTATAAGCCAAAGTCCCCACTTTGACATCAGTAAAGCAAAGTGTGACTTTGAGGAACTATCTCAGCTTGGCAAAGAAAAATAAAAGTTTCCACAGCTCTGCACTTTGATTTTATAGCCTAATTGACTATACACTTGGAGATGGAACTACATCTCACTAAGATGGACCTGAAAAATAATTTCGCAAAAGATTCCCAGCCTCTTCTTCAGCTGAAGAACCTTTTCTTTGGCTTCCATGGGTAACCCACTCCTGCCACACCAGAAAACAAGATCCTGGTAACTGCATTCCAATCCTTGAGAATGCCGCCAAAAACCCACAGAGATATCACCAACATTGATCGTCCACATTCCTGATGGAGGTATAGTCCACTGATAGTTGCCCATTTAAATCTTCCCTCAGATAAAAGAGTACTACAATCATAAGGGTGATCTTTTGGGTCTAGGCCTTCGAACTCCTTACAAGATAGAGCCCAACTAATGAGGGGCGTAATTTTAGCGAACGTCACATGAATCAAACCCCTCTCAGCTTTCACGAAGGAGCCTATTTCCCTCATTTCACATACCCAAAGAATATCATCTGGCATTAGCATCCAGAGAATAGTACCTCTAGCCCCAAAAGGACTGCAACTCTATCCTTGAAAACCACCAAACCGTTGAGAAATATTCTTTCAACCTTTCTTAAGCTTTTATTTTAGACCATAATAGCCTTTTTCTTCTTAAAACCCTGATAGTGTCGTACTGTCATCTTCTTTTTTATTCACTCTTCTTGTCACCATTATTTAGACACTATCCTATCCTGATGGTTTACTTTGAAAATTAATTTTGATGCTTTCTGGTCTGAGTTGTTGTAGAATGTAGTGTTGTGCTTTTTTCTTTTCGATAAAATCTGAATTATCCCTAAGAAAAATTATTTAGAGAATCACTCTTATGAACTGCGTAAACAAGATTGGAGAGATGTGCATCATTCTACAGATTTCTCTTTCTCATATCTTTAGAAGGGTCAACTCAGAGGAAGATTCTCTTGCTAGAAACTAGAGATTGGCCATCTAGGCCTTCATCGATGACTGCTCGGGAATTTTTCCTTTGCTGCAGTCTTTTCTGTAATGTTGTCTATCGTTATCTCATAGAACTATTACTGTTACCAATTCAAAAGAATAAACAAGAAACACTTACTGTTAAATCACGCTTGTATTTACTTTTTTCACTAAATATAAGGGGCTTTTTTGTCCAGAATTCATTGTTGAGATCTGATCATGAGTTCGTGAACAACTTGTTTAAGTTATGAAAACTTAAACAATGATACATACAGTTAACAGAGTTTTTTACTCCACTTTGCCCATTCTTTAAACTGGACCTTTCCTCCCACTTGTGACTTCAATTGACATTTTTCACTCCAAGCTTGTGCATCGATGCCAAGTAACTTTGATTCAATTCACTCACCTAAAATGAACCTTCTAGATAGCGCATAGCCATGATAAATTGCTTGGCAATGCTAAGAATTTGTCTAGATATCCACATACAGTTTTTTTTTTTTTTTTTTTTTTAAGAATTGACAATTTTGTTGATAGAATAAAATATACGTGGCTAACTGCCCCATACAAGTGACCCTCTATCAATCTGTGCGATCAGGAATAGCCCAACAGAATATCAAGTGCATGTTCTGTTGCAAATGTTTTCTTGTCGTTGGAATTGAACCCACTGCTGCTTGGCAAGCTTCATGAAAGGAATGCATCCTTCATAATATTCATGACCCATCTAAAGTTGTGCTCATGATTTGGATGGTTAAATTTGAGTTTCAGTTCCGTTATTTCACTCTACCAGAGTATCAAAATTCTTCTTGTTCCACTGTGCAACCACTCGTGTAGATAACCAGCTAATGATAAATAAGCATGATCCCAATAGGAGTTCAGCATAGCTACACATCACCCTCTAAAACCACATAGTGTCACTCAAGATCTTGTTTACCTTTACGGCTCGCCAATGATCCAAACATGCACGGTGAACATATTTCGACGTTCCTTTGCATTTGCAAGGAGCAATGAAGTCCCTACCTGGAAATAAAGCAAAATAATTCACCAGTCAAAAAAATAAAATAAAATTTGATAGGTAGTACAAGTTACTGCATTTGCATGCATAGAAGAAATCATACCGGCGGCACGTTTACCGCCCAAAATGAGAATGAATCTCTCTCTCTCTCTCTCTCTCTAAAAAATTGACAGGTAGTACAAGTTACCGTGTTTGCAGGCATACAAGAAATCATACCGGCAGCACGTTTACCGCCCAAAATGAGGAATGCACCAAACGGCTCCCCTTCCCCACCTACCACACGACACATCCAAACAGGCCCCCAAATAATTGGAAAAGAAGAACAAGGACAAAAAGAATTCTATATACAATTGAGGAGCCATTTTATGCCAACACAAGCTATCTAGGGCAGATGGCTTGTCCGTGGTTTATCAGACCCATTCATACACTGGAAACCGTTTGTCTCCAAAATTTGATCGTTGGCAAGGTAATGATATCTTTGCAAAAGAAGGCAAAATAACGATGAGGGCAGCTTGTTCCTAGTTCAATGAACATTGAACAAGGAATATAATGTTATGTGCACATGTATCACATGTGCTAAATGTGCCACATGTGTGACCACGTTCATCGCCTCATGTGCACATGTGCCACCAAGTTCAGTGCCTCATGTGCACCTATGCCACCATTAATCCTCAAGCACCCAATAACTGTCACATGTGTCAATTTGCATATGCGTCATAAATGCTACATTTACCACCATCCACATTAAGCTCTTCATATGTTCCACAATCCATCTTTACTCCATGTTCTAGGGTTTTGACAAACAATGAACAAAATAACTAGTCCTGATAGCAAGACCTACACATCATGTGCCAACACAACTTCACTTGCATCTAAAAAGCCCCTAAGAAACATGATCTTCTACTCATTCTTTTTTTATTTGTATATAAACACATTTCTACTTACTAGAAAACAATCTCGAATAATCAATTTGACTAAAATAAGAAGAGTCGTAATATCAATGTGGACATGGCAACGTTGACACATGGACAGTATCTGGATCATCCACTGAGTAGGCCTCACCATGGAATAGATCATTTTGGAGTGTTTCAAAAAATACAAGTGCTAATGTAGTTTGGGTTATTTGCAAGTCTCTTAAAACACCAACTTTTTCTTTTTTCAAGTGGAGAGTCCTTGAAAAGCATTCCACTCCTTAGTGCTCTTGAAAAATACTTGCACCATGCTCTAGTCTAGTCTGTACACGAGCATGTATGCCTAACAATGGGTTGGCCTGGACCTAGACTTTGAAATGGTTGGGTTGGTCTTTCGGGCTGGCCCTATTCAAAATTTTGATTTTGTCGAGCATAGGTCCAGCCTATTACCAGCCTTACGAACATGATCCTGGCCAAAGGGCTAAGACAACCAAAAGTAAGGTGTGTAAACTTTTAAGATTCTTGTACAGATTAATGGTACATGAAGTTCAATCAAGTAATGATGCCTATGATTTTATGTTTAATGAAGGTGAAAAATGATTTTACCCTAAGGTGTTTGAAAACTTTGGAGTCTTGCTTTGTTTATATGTAGATGATCTTTTGATTGTTGATTCAAACATAGAAATCATTAAAGAGACTAAAGCATTTATGTGTTCTCATTTTGACATAAAAGACTTCAAGAGACCCATATCATTTTAGGGATTAAAATCATTCGAAGTGAAGCTAATATAACACTAACTCAATCTCATTAGATAGAGAAGATTTTAAGGACATAATCACTTTGACTGTCAGGCTGTGTGTATACCTTATCATGCAAGTGTCAAGTTAGAATCAAATATTGATGAGTGTATTTCGGTTAGAATATGTAAGTGGGATTGGTAGTTTGACCTATGTTGTGAATTTCACTAGACCTAATATTGCTTTTGCTAAGAGAAAACCAAGTAAATATACTTCAAACCAAGTTATGAGAAATAGAATGCTATTAAGGGCCTGTTTGATTTTCTAATTACAGAGCTAATTCCAGGTAAATGGGTAATAATTATTTACCTCTAAATTTTCGGTTGGATTTCCAAGGTGATTTGACCGCCACCTTTCATTTATAGCACTCCTCACGGCACCCGAGGAGAAAAAAGTTAAATTGTGGGGCCCACCTTGATGTTGGTGTATTATCCACACCGTCCATCCCTTTAGCCAACTCATTTTAGGGCATGAGCCAAAAAAAGAGGCAAATCAAAAGATCAAGTGGACCACACCACTAGAAACAATGGGAATTGAACTACTACCATTGAAAGCTTCTTGAGGACCCCATATGTTTTAGATCAAACTGATATTTTTGTTTCCACTTTATCCATGACTGTGTGACCTTATTAACAGGTTGGATGACAAATAAACATCACTGTGGGCCCTGGGGAGAAAACAACTTTCAACCATTGACGTTTTAATGATCATTGTTTCCTCAAGGTGTGGATAACTCATATATATCATGGTGGGGCCCACATATTTAAATCAGTAATAACAACATTTGTATGGACCGATTTTCGAAACGTAAATCCTGGCGACTTTCAAACTGGTGTAGCAAGTAATAATCAGGTAATTCCGTGTATTTACCAGGGAAATTAAAAATCAAACAGCCCCTAACACATTATCGAGGTATAAGAAACTAGAACTTCAATCTTCGGTAACAGAGGTCCCTTGTTATAATTGAAGGTTACAATAATGTGAATTGGGACTCACGCTTTAATGATTCTAAATATACTAATGGTTATTTTTTCACTTGATAGTTTTGGGAGCAATTGATGAGGAGATAGCGTGGATACAAATCTATTAATAAATGTATCACTATGATAGTTTGGCTGGCATAGGAAGTACCTAATAACAAGTGTTATGATGGGACAATCAAATTTTCTAAAGCATGGTTGTGAAAAACTATTGAAAAAATGGTGTAAAAACTTTTAGACTTTTATAAGATCCAATGAAAATATAATGGATCTCTCAACCAAAGCCCTAACTAGGAAAAATGTCAGTAAAACATCAAGGGATATGGGACTTTAGTCCATAGAAAAGTGAATCACCAAAAACAATAACCCAATCTAAGGAATGAAGAGCTTAAGAATTAGGTTCAATAGAAAAATAAGCTTACCATATGAATGTGGAAATGGGTCATTTCCTTTGAAAATTGGTTCATTCTCTAGAGCGCTCATGAAACAAAGATATTGCACATGATCATAACCTGCATCTCTGAACACTTTGAAGATTTTTAAACTATTGTGCATGTCTCATATATGGTCAACATTAAAGAAAATTATTTCAAGACCCAATTTACTAAGTTTCTGTAGTTCAAGCACGTTTCATTTGGGTTCACAACAATTTGTCACCATCATTTATGCAAAGTAGCTCTTCATCATGCCTAGATGCTCTCTCTTATAATACTTGGAAATGAGTGGGGGATTGTTAGAGTATTTTAAAAAAATACTTAGTTTAAGTTATGTGCAGATCTCTTGAAAAAACCACCATTTTTTTTAAGTGCAAAATTTTAGTCTCACATGGAATAGGGAGGAGTGAAGAGTGCTTATAAAGCATTCCACTCCCCGGTGCTTTTGAAAATTATTTGCAACATGCTATAATCTATACGTGAGCATGAGCCTCGCTAAAGCCCAGCCAACTGAAAAACCAGTTAACCGAATGCATACGCACAATACTCTTGTGCAAATGACTAGGTATTCAAATCCTGGCCTTGTAGGTTGAACAGGTCCCCTCCCATGAGTCTAAGATGGGCTTGGTTTTGCCAAATTTTATTTTATTTTCCCTTAATCATAAATTAGTTTCCATCGTGTGAGACATACCTTTTTGTTTTCAGGCGCATCTCAGCAGGTGTGACTGTTCGATGAGACAGGCATTTTGTTAATTGTATTTTCTATAAAGGGGGTTTTTCTCTGAGGCTTTTTCACACATGAAAAGTTCTTTGTTTTCATCTCAAAATCTTCTCTCTCACTCTCTAGACATACAAAGAGAGGTGTGGCGGTGATCTTGGTGTTGGGTTTTCTACAGCCTGTGCACTATGTAGGGAGCCATATGCTGGCTGATCATATCCTAAGGGTAGCACGTTGGGAGACTGCTACACTGGATTCTACTGCAGCGTTCCAACTATCTCAAAGGAAGCAACCTAGTCCACACCAAGAAAATCTAATTCATCCATCATCTGCATTTCAATCTTTGTAATTCAACACATCAGGAGCAGCATTCCGATTGTTTGGTTAATTTTTTTTATTTCTGTTAATTTCCTACATTATTCCTAACAGATCACCATCTGAAATCGCATCGTTCACATGAACCATACACGAACGGTCGGATCTTCCCCGATCATGTAAAGAACGTTGCCAGCACAGCTTCTAACGGTACACAGCAGCAACAACTAAATGGACGGTCCAGATTTCGACTCATGCAGTTTTATCTTGTTACAAAATTTGTATATATACATTCCGTCTTATAAAAAAAGGAAAAAAACAATTTTCTTTTCTGATTAAATTCTAGCCCTAGAATACATGGAAAATTACGTTAACAACATGAAAATCTCAAATTCAGCTGGAAACATCGCACCAACAAAATCTGAATTCAGCAGGGATTGGAAAGGGGGCAGAGAGGGCTAACATGCGCCAGGAGGTGCTGCATGCAGATCCAAAGAGGAGGATTGGATAGAGAGATTACCGTCGGTTTCGAGGCAGATTCTGCACTGGATTTGTTCACCAGGGCCCGCTTCGAGGTCGATCTCGCCCGGTTCGGAGACGATCAAAGGAGGTATGAGAGGAGAAGACGGAGATGAAGGGCCTGTTGCAGGATCTGACATCCTATTCATGTAAAAGATGGAGGAGGAAAGGGGAAGAGAAGAATTTTCGGAGACGACGAGGACGAGGCGATAGGAGAGAACTTCATGGGACGTGTCTGGAATACGCCGTGGGTGGACTAGACTTTTTACTTTGAGATTATTTCAGTGTGATGGAAGATTCGCAGGCACTCAGGAATTATATAGAAATTGTACACGTGGCATCCAATCCATCCAAATTAACCAGTCCAGATTATGGGTTCCAGCTTAGATCTATCATGGCCCAAAAGTCTGGCTTTTTATTATTATCTGGCTATGGAATTGGTGGACATTGATTGGACGGTTATAAATGAAAAATATCCTATGGTCTTATCTCCACCACTAAGTGTTCATGAGTGAGAAGATTATTCTATCAATGTAATTTTGGGACTATTACCCTTAGCAACAGTAGATTCTACAATTTAGTCGGTTTAATTTGAATTAATGTATGACACTTGTATAATTTTCAGGTGCTTGTGTATTGAGTATCATAAGATAGCAGAGTATCAAATAACTTCTCTTAACCTTTCATGGTCTAAAAGAAGCAACTGTCTAACCCTGTCTCTCCACTTTAGTTGTCTATTTTTTTTTGTTAATAATTGAATTTATTAATAGGTTGGCAGAGCATGAAACTTCATACACAGCCACATAAAAACTGTACATGAAATGTGAATACGTATCTGCCTACGTTTCATCATCACACATTGTTAAGATATTAAAACTTTTTTCAAAGGGTTTTTCTTTTTATTATTTTAAAAGGTAATAATAACTTTTATTGAAAGGAAAGAAAAAGGAGCCAAAATGGCTCTAGGTACAACCCAAGCATTAAATAAAAAAGAAAATTCTATATCTTTTGAAAGTAACTAAAACCAAGCGTCCATTTAGCTACATGAAAAATTGGAGAGCGGATTAGTTATTACCCAGCTAACACCTTAATGGGTGTTACCCTAATCATGTGGGGCTCACCTTATTATATTTGTTGAATATCTATGTTGTTTATATGTTTTTTCATTTTATTTTAAGGCTTGAAGCAAAACCTTAAGAACATCCAAATCTTAGGTAGGCCACACTATTAAAAATAGTAATAGACGGTTATTAAAAACCTTTTATAGGGCATAAAAGTTTTGGATCAAACTGTTCTTTGTATTTCTTTTCCTTTATTCAGATCTTTTTAACATATCAATACTTTGGAGATTATCTTTTGCGCTTATTTGGTGGGCGGTGTAGGAAAAGAATAATGGGAGATGTTTTAGAGGAGAATTAAAAGGGCGGGATTCCATTGTGCAAAGGGTTCAATTTTATATTTTCGAATGGACTTCTATTATAATCACTCTAAAAAATTGTAATGTGCTTTTGTATGGAGTTAATTGACTCGCTATCTCAGCAGGAGATTGTAATGTGCTTTTCTATAGAGTTAATTGACTTGCTATCTCAGCAGGTCAGTTGATCCCTTATTCTCCTTTTAATGAAAGTCTCTGTTATCTCTCAAAAATAAATAAGTAAATAATTAATTAATTTTAAAAAATCAATACATTGGATGACAAAAAAAAAAACATTACGAAAACCTTACCATAGGCTCTTTGAAATTTTAACAATAAGACACTCGATTATCATTGTTTCTTGTGGTGTGATCCACTTAATTTATTGAACCACATTCTAAAATGGGTTGGAGAAACAAATGGACAGTATGGATATATGACAAATCATTAAGGGTGGCCCCACAGTAAAGGTAACACCCCCTTAACGTGTTACCTAAGACCAAAATTTATCCTACTTGCGACCCACTCTTCCTGCTTGCTTTCACTTAGTAATATATTCTTTTTCTTTCTCCTCAAATCACCCAAAAGCCCACCAATAAAAAAAAAAATGCCTTCATGAGACCTCAGTTCCTTTCTTTTTTAATTTAAGGTAGGATGCAAACTTGTTATTGTCCACTTTTTAGGTATACTTGTCTAAACGAAGTAGACATGCAAACGACTTGATTCATTTGTTAGGTGGTCCATAGCATGCAGATTACATATCTCAAAAAAATTAGCCAAATGGTCATCAAATGCACTTATGTTCATACTAAAAAACTTGATGGTTTGTGAATATCATCGGCCCACCTAATTATTAAGTTTGTCTTGCTTTCGATAAAAGGTAGTTTTGGTGACAAAAAAAAAAAGATCCATTTTATCATCAAGCGGTAAATTTATTAATCACCTTAGCTGTTAGGAAACTAGGTTTTCTCCCATAAACCTATGGTGCAAATCTCTTCAATAGCCTAGTCTCGCAGTGAGTGCAGGTGGCTGACAGTCGGGCGGGTTGGGTCGGGTTGGTGCTCAACCCTAACCTAACCCAAGGTTCTCATACCCCAACCCAACCTTGGGTTGGGACTTCTCAACCCAAGCCCAACCTAAGCGGGCTCGGTCGGATTGGTCGGGTTGGTCGAGTATACATGTAAATATTTTCATTATTACATTAGTTTATTATATTTCAATATAGGACTTATTTTTAGTATCTATAATTTTATTAATTATATATGTGATCATTCGTCATAAAGGACTTCATTTTTTTTCTTTAAAAAAATAAGCTAAAATACTGGACAACTACTCATTTAAAAGTCATGTAGCATAGCACGCAATCTATTGGGAGAGAGAAATCCAGCATATCTTGTTAGCTTGAGTCCATGGAAATGACGTGGACAAATGAAACCCGACCTCACTAGTGTGCCTTCGACACAAACGATCCACATTCAATTATAATTTATAAGTAACTTATATATTGATTGGGTTCGGGTTGAGTCGAGCAACGCGAGACCTCAATCCGAGCCCAACCCAAGCTTGAAATTAGACCTGATATATTCTGCTCGAGCCCAACCCAATGTCGGGTCGGTCATGGTCGGTCAGGTTGAACCCGCCCAACTTTCAGCCCCAAGTGCAGCACACCTGGAAGGTTTATAGGTGCCATATAGCACTCCTCTATTGTATAATGTGTGCCTAGTGTTTTTAGAAAAAATAAAATAAAATAAAATTTGATTTTAGGATAAATTCTTTATAAAAATCTGTTTAAATTGCAAATTACATCAATAATGTATAGTAAAAATAGAATAATGACAACCACGCATTATATCTATCATCCATTCATCTTAGGTCCTGTTTGGGCAACAGGATTAGAAGGGATTAGGTGGGATTGGATTCATCTGGTTCCGTGTCAATTCCACTGCATGTTTGGCAAAGCTTGGAATTAGATCGGATGGAATTACATTGGGTCCCGTGCCAATTTCACTCAATGCTAACAAGTTGTGTAGGTCCCACCCTGATGTGTGGGCTATATCCACACTGTCCACCCATTTTTTGAGATTATTTTAGAGCATGGGCCAAAAATCAGGTAATTCTAAAGCTCAAGTTGTGGATTGAATACTTACCGTTGAAAACTTCTTTGGGGCCACATAAGTTTCGGATCTACCTCATTTTTCGGCCCATATCATAAAATGAGGTTACAAAACAAATGAACGGTTTAGATATAATACATATGTGTTATTCTGGTAATTTCAAATGATGGTGGGTATATCCATTCAATGTATCACCGTATTACCAACAAAGCAGAGCATTAATCTAATCCCATGGAATCAGGGGACAATCCCTGCCATGGGAAATAATGATGTTTTTTTGAATACAATCCCACCTAATCCCTTCTAATCCAGTTGCCCAAACAGGGCTTAGGGTACAAAAATTTGGGCGACGATGGAGTGTTGGCAAAAATGCAATATATCTCATTCAATTGAAGACTAAGCTTTGATGGGACCTTTAATCTGATGGGTAGTGATGTGGATTGATCATAGCATTCAGTGTAAAACTTGCTTATTGGACATCGATCCCTTTAGAGTTAATCGAATTGGAATTGTCACGTCACTTGTTTTAGGCTGTGCATAAAAAAACCTAAGCTTTATAGGGTCCGCCATTTTGTATATGCAAAACGTCCCTTCGCCATTGAATTAGAGCCATTATTTGGAAAGTCCTATTAAAAGCTTGCATGGGCCACATTAAAAGGAACACTGTCAAATTATTCTCAAAACCGCTATAAATTCACATGGTGTGGACCACCTTACTTTCGTATTAAGATGATGTTTTAATCTTTTCTTCATCTGGGTGAGTTACACTTGATTAACAGTTTTGATGAATGACAAACTCCCCTGTAACCAGACAAATAAACCTGGTTTCATGTGAGTTTGACTTAAAAAATGGTGGTGAGTTTTCAAATATACTCCTGTCATAGTTTCAGGGCAATCCAGGCCGTCCAAATCACAAACCCAACCGAAGATATGTTAACCATTCAATTTCCTCTTCGAATTTGGAGCACTCACGATTTTGTTCTTAACCATCTATTGGATGGTTTGGTTCCCTCGATCGTTGTGTTCTTAGGCATATACTTCATACACAATGGGACCCACGATTTGGATGGTCTGGATTGATGTTATCAGTGGCACATGAGAGAACGCTAAAGAAAATAAAAAATAATAATTTGTTGTTAGCATGCCAACTGGAGCGTCTGGATCAATGCAGCACCCGCTTCGGAAAGTAGGGACCACAGAGGATTAATCTATGTATGCGATCTGGACCGTCTGGCTATATTCCATGTACGCCTGGCTATGGCCCCATCTGATGGTGGAAAATCCAATCTGAATTTGGACCACCTGATTTTGAGATGCATGTATGCCACGTGTACAGCGGCTCTGTGCAGATGTATCAAATGACTCTCTAAGGTAGAACAGAGACTTCTTATTTTGTGCCGTACAGTGTGCTGTGTGCCTCATGGCCGTTAGGAATTTCCAAATAGCATGGCCCATAAAATGAAGAGTTTCGATCGAGTTCAAGAATGCTGCATAGCACTGGATCCAGCTTGGACGGAGTTTGGTAGAGAAGCGCTACGACGCACGAAGAAAGATAGAAAGGGCAATCAGCGGCGTGGTGGGCCGTTCATCAGATGGGCCACTTTCAAAAAAGTTCTGGCCCAGGAAACGGTCTCGGAATCAGTGGCGATGTGGGCCCTTCATCAGATGGCCACCAAAAGTGGACTTTCGTCATTGAAGAAAAAATAAAAATAAAAAAAGCAATCGTCGGCGTGGTGGACCATTCGTCAGATGAGCACACTTTCAGAAAAGACACGGTCCAAAACACTGTTATGGAATCACCAAAAGTGGGCTTTCGGTATTTAAAATACAATTTAAAAAAATGTCTGAGCCCGGGTTCGAACCGGGGACCTCTAGTGTGTGAGACTAGCGTGATAACCAACTACACCACCCAGACAGATTTCAATTATTTGTAAAATTAGGGCCATAAAATTATTAATATAGAAAGTTTAGAATCCATCCTGCTCATCCAACTGCAAGACTCAATAACAGCGTGGATTGATGATTCATCCCAGTCCAGTCCAAGTCTGGATTTGAGAATGGTGGTGACTCAACTGAGTCTCAACTCGACTCGACTTAACTCAAGACTAAACGAGTCAGTCTGAATAACGGAGTTTTAAAACCATGCTAGATCAATGGGTAGATCCGCTTGCCACAGACTTACTTTTTCTACTTACAGCACCGGATAAATAACTTATTTGAGATAAGTAAGTCTGGTTTATGATCAAATATAAGTAGGTTTTTTTTTTTTTTTTTTTTTTTGTTTTTTTTTGTTTTTTAAGTTACTTAATTATTGAAGTTTAATAAGTAGAAATCAAGATAAGTTATTTGAGGTATAAGTAGCTTATCTTAAGTAACATAAGATCCAAATGCTCCCTTCCTGGCCTTACCTGCTTCTTAGTCAGGTTTCGTGAGTACTTCTATATTGGCGGATTGGGTTCTTAGGTTTGCCATCCATTTGAATTTGATCATCGATTGGGTCCCAACCTTAAAATTGATGTATGTTTGGTAAAGGTTTGCTCAAACTGCACCTTTAAATGCTTTTGAATGCACTAAACTTCAATTGCTAACCATAATAAGCATAGAAAGCTTTTTCTCATTGATCATAAGTAGGCTTATTTGGAATGGTGGAATTTTACTATGGAAAAGTAATTATTTCCATCAGATATGATGTTTTTCATTATTTGTGAAAACAAAAGTAACTATAGAAATCATTTTCTCAAGGACAATCTGAAAATAGAAGATTTCACATTTTTTTTTAGAGAACTCTCACTTTGATCATTGACTGATTTTTATTTCAGTGGAAACCATGTATGCTAAAACAAATAGGTTATCCAGGATTCTTTTCCACAGATTTTCTCTTATAGGACATTTTTCTTCTTTTGGGTTCCTCTGATCGAAATAGGCCTGGAAAAAAGCAAAAAACAAACCTCAATATTTGTACTTTTTTGGAATCTTAAATAGTATAAATATTATGAAATGAAGTCAATTTAAGTTGGAGTCCTATGGGGCTTTTGCCCTTTTCTTATTTTAGTGAATCGGGCCACGGGCTTGAATTCTAGACAGAGTTGCCTGGGAATGCAAAGGTTATTTACATATGTTGTGTAATTGGTTTGGACAGATAGCGTGGGTTTTCCATTACACTCTTTCTTTTTCTCGGTTAGCTTGTTAGTACACCCACTGTCAGTTCACACTTCACTGTTAGCCACCCCCACTAGGGAATCGATACTAAGACCTCAAGTGTTGAAACGAGGTATCTTTCACTCAGCCCATTACACTCCTTAGTTACACTTGCATGCATGTTCTTGTGATACAGTGCTTAAGAGTCCGGTTGCTCCAATGGTTAAAAGACTTAGTGACTTGGATTGTCTCATTCGATCTTTATATGAGTTGAGATTTGTTGGAAAGTATACTCTTTTAATATAATGAATTATTTATCTTTTCTTTATTAATGCATTGTTCATTATACCTACATGTAATGGATATGATCGGGATGAATTAGTTGGAAGATTTCATCAAGCTTTTTGTATTCTTAGAAATTGAAGTTTGATAAGTTTGGTGTAAGATATATTGTGAGGCTTACCTTGCCTAATTCTCCATACACTAAAATATTTTCATAGTTAGTGGATAAGTTGAATTAGTTTAATCTATGGACCACTATACACAGTGTATTAATATATGTAAGGTAAGTCTCTACCATGAGACATTGTTTCCACACTAGTGTAAGTATGTTCATGTGAACTCATTGATTGAATTTAAGAAGTCAAGCCGGATTAAATTGTCTAGTATTAACTTGCACTTTCCGCGCTTGTTGGCTTATCCTTAGACCTGAGAAGACCCTGGGATTTGATCGATTGCTTTAATTCATCAATATGTGAACCTTTTAGATGGATCATGGTGAGTTGGAAGGTTAATCATGTTCTCACGAGAGATTAAGATTCTCAACAAAAGATTAACACTCTTATAGACTTAGCCTTACATTAAGAATTAGGAATTAATCAATATGGTCGGGCAAATTTGTTTTCCAAGTCATTTTGTTCAAATAATTAATTTTGAAATACTTATATGCATTATCTTGTAAAACCAATGGTTCAAATTTATTTTTAAGTGATCAATCATAATTATGGAACACGATTGGCCTAGGATGTTGCGCCTTAAGGCGGTATAATAACATGAGATAGAGTGTACATCTATATGATGTGCACAAAAATGTCGAAACTTGGATGGATTTAACTCCGTCTAAGTTCTTATACAGTTAGGAAAGTATAATGTTGGTGTTACTGGCAGTTTAATAAACTTATAAGGATATCATGAGGAAAGCTTGGCGGTAAAAGCTTGCAAGTATACAAGTATATGAAAGTAGTCTACTAAGCATCACAAAGTTCCACGCCCCAACAAAGCTTCCTTGACACATAAAGAAACCCGACAGTAACTAGCTCAAGAGAAGAATTAAGAGAAAAAAAAGGTTGGCGTGAATCATCTTCCATTCTCCAGAAAAAGCACTCAAGTTCATGTTAATTCATACATGTTTGGAAGTAGATCCGCTTTTATTTGTTAAGCTTCCACCATGCGCAAACGCTTTAAGAACTCTGTTGAGTCAAGGCAGAATCAGCCTAAGTAAACTCAGATGAGTCTTAAAATCTGGTTCTTCCATTGAGCTTCTGCCTTCTAGCCATTCCTGTCTTATACCAGGCTTGGGCCTATTAAGCGCATGGGTTAGGCTTGTGGTTCTTGATGTCATTGTCTACTTATGCCAGGCTCAAGGCCCACTAATGACTGATATGGGTTAGCCAGGCCAGAGTATCAGGTGCAATTAAGAAATCAACATGACCGGCTTGCCTTTTAATCCCGTCCAGCAAAAAGGCCTAGTGTGACCTGGCCTGACCTGGCTAATCGAGCACAATACTCAGCCACAACAATGCACATTACTCGTGGTGCTTGCGTCCCACCACTAACCACAGAAACATATCCACCACACAAACGGCATGTATCTTAGCATTTGGGGCATGTAGTTTGTTTGGATGGCCAACTGAAATGACTTGAAATAACTCCAGCCGTAAAACAGAGATGGCTAATGCTGTGCTAGCCCAACTTCACTTATTACCAGCGACAAACCCCACTACCAGAACTGATCACCTACAGCCAGCCAGCCTCATGATGGCCTGGCATGCAGCCTCATCTTTCCCACCATCATGCCACACTTGTAGAACATCTGATCCATGCACAGGGTCGGCCCCAACATGAAGATCACCTGTCTCCAGAATCCAGGCCATTCCCCATTAGATGGGTGGATCACAAGCCTGCATTGGGTCAGTCCAATGGAGTGGCCCACCTGTTGAGTGTACCAGCCTACTTTTGCATAAGTTGATCATCATGGTGGAGCCCACTGTCTGCATTGGCTTGCATTTCATACACAAGCGACCCACTGGTGTGCTAACTTAGTATGCAGCTAGCAGTATGCAATCAGTTCTTCCCACGCATTATTTGCCAACATGGTGATTTCCTTTTGTTGAAAATGATTTATCGCAATCCAATTCGACCAACCATCCAAACACACCATTGCATTAGAATCAATGTGATGAAAGTGAAAATTTCATTTGCTTCGGCAGGCTGATCGCTCCAACCAAATATCTCAAGTACTGAAGTTCTCTCTAATACGTAGTAGATAACAAACACCTACATAAACCCACACTAGGCGGGCTAGTGTCACCAATAAAGTAAAAATATCGTAAATAAGGTTAGATTGAGGCAAAGATCCCGTCACTTCTTCCTCTTCTTTGGGGGCTGGAGGGCCTCTTCCTCCTCATCCTCCTCTTCGTCCTCTTGATCTTCCTCTTCTTCCACTACTTCCTCCTCATCCTCCCCACCATCATTGTCATCGTCGTTGTCATCATCGTCCTCGTTGTCATCATCGTCCTCGTTGTCATCATCTTTCGCTTCTTCCTCTTCTCCCTCCTCATCCTTCCCATTTTCTTCGCCTTCTCCTGCGTCACCCTCCGGCACCTTCTCCCCATTGTTGCTGTTGACATTTTTGTCATGACCGCCTCCATCTTCGGATGAGAGTTCCTCTTCCCCTTCTCCAAAGTCTCCATCTCCATCTCCATTGTCACCATCGCCTTCATTGCCATCCTCTCCATCAGCAGCAGTTGGATTGGACTGGCTTTGGTCCTGATGGTTTCCTTTGCCTGAGCATTTATTGGGTATTGATGGCCCGAACGGTTCCTGAAACTACACAACAGAGGGGTTAGAAAGGTGTATTAAGCTGTAAAGATACGAAAGAACACTTGGAATATGATTTCTTTCTAGAATGTTGAATGATATGGCATGCCCCATTTGTTATAGGATGCGTTTGGATGCATAAGCAGCTTGAATTACAAATATCTAAGCTTTCGTCAGGTAGAAATGACATAAACCAGCAATATTTCACATCAATCGTAAATTAAAAACAATGATGTGCCCCTGAATTGCAGTTGATTTCTTTCAAGTTGCATTGTCGAGCTTCAAAACACTACAACTATCTATTAAATTCAAAATAACGACTATAAATTAAAGAGCTAGTGCATTTTATGCAATAAGCTTTTCAGAAACGTTATCACAGTTTGAATCCTGGATCCTCACTTCACCATAGACGCCAAGGAAATCACAACTTGGTTCTTCAGTTTTCAGTTTATTCGGTTGGAGCCCATACCTCACTGATCTGAAGGGCTGATGCCATCTGCTAATGATGGACTGCGCCATGAAAAATTCCTAGGCTAGAAGATTCTAGCAACCAATCTTGGGCCTTTTTTCTTAACTATATATTCTCAGGTCACAGATTGAACGGTTATGATTGCCCCCATTTAGGCAGTTCTCATCAGATGGAAATCCACAGCGTGCCTTACAGAGCGATAGCCTGAATTATCCCATTGGCCCACCTGACCGAAGTAAGAAGCTGAGGACATCATGCATTACGCATGTCCGGTATAATTTCCCAATGTCACTAGCAACCTTTGTACTATTGGAGTGTTAAGTTACTTGGTATACATGTATACATTGATACACCACGTGGCTCCAGTTTTTGCAGAATTTCGAATGTTCCGGTCTTAGCATATATTCTTCCATAGGAGCCATTGCGGTGATGTTTGCATAATAGTCCATGAAATGTGCTCGGAAACTAATGAACAGTCTATGGAGATGAGATGCCAACCATAGGTTTGTGTGGGGCCACCATGGTTTAGTGTTCTAGATCAGCCGTCCGGTGGGCTCCCACTAGATGAGACATGCTCCAAAATTTCCCAGCTCGGACAATCCTAGCCCCTAATCCTAGCAGCTTGTGCTTGGCTCGACCGAGTTGGAGCTGAGTTTTCGAACTGACAAAGGAGGAAGAGAGGGAGGAAGACGGCCGTGCGTCGGTGCGGCCATGTGGGTAAGGGAGGATGAGGGAGAGTCAAAGAGTAGAGAGAGAGTGGGGGAGGAGAGCTTCGCCGGCCGGACTGACTGATAGGGAGGAAGAGGTGGGGTAGGGTTAGGGTTGTGTGGGCGGAATGTATTTTGAAAATGGGGTAGGGTTTTTTTTTTTTTTTTTCGAAGAGTATATATATACCCTGTACCGAGTCGAGCCGAGTCAAACCGAGTCAAGCCAAGTTTGAGCAGTATTCGAGTCGAGCTAGGTCTAGCTCAGACTCGACTCGAAATGTTCCCGAGCTTCCAAAAAATGGCTCAACTCGGTTCGAACAGAGTTTCGATCCGAGTCAAGTCGAGCTTTTTCGAGCCGGGTTGAGTGAGTTACTGAGCTTTTGCTCCTCGTGTACAGCTCTACGTTTGCATCATAGTCCATGAAATGTGCTTAGAAACTAATGAACAGTCTACAGAGATGAGATGCCAACCATAGGTTTGTGCGGGGCCACCATGGTTTGGTGTTCTAGAACAGCCGTCCGTTGGGCTCCCACTGGATGAGACATGCTCCAAAAATTTCCCAGCTCGGACGATCCTAGCCCCTAATTCGGGCATTTTACATTTGAAGTGGGGCAGTTTGATGCGTCCCTTCTCAACCATCTATTTGCTGCCTACAAATCCAATGGTCAGGACTATACCATCAAGGAGAGTTCTGGGCTATGGTACATTCGTGCTGCGCTTAACAGAACAATGCCTCGATCTCCCACGCGCGTGCTACTTCGCCACGTGTATCACGAATAAGCTCTTCAGTCTCTCCTCGTGCGAATCGCAACAGCATTGTTCAGACTCCAATGTTCGAATATCCTACATTAGGAAATCTTATTCCTTCTTTACATACCAACAAAGAAAGGTTGCTGGTGAGGAGTCATTTCATACTCTGTCAATGCTTGATACGCAGGCCCCGGAAATCGTGAACGTTGTAGCACACGTCACTAAAATTAAACCGACTATCATGGAAACCACTAGTGCCAGGCGACAATCCAAAAAATCAGATTGGTTGAACAACCCTAACCTCTGATTCGTGGGTACTTATTTATTGAAATACAGCCCTTGGATATTTTTAATGTCCCACAATCCGATTAGTCAGAAACTAATAATCTTAATTTGGATCTGCAATACACCATAACTGGGGCCCATAATTTTGACAGTTTAATTGAATTACTTGTGGGCCACGTATGCAGTACCGGACGCGGATTGCGTCCTACGCGGCCGTGTTTAGCCACGAACGGGCAGTTGTGGGCGGGCCCGCCGTGATATATCTGTTTATCCACACCGTCCATCTCTTCTCTTAGGTATGTGCTATAAAATATGAAGCAGATCCAACGCTAAAGTGGACCACACCAAAGATGACTCTTTCATTTAATGCAACCCAAGCTTATTATTTGGTGTGGTCCACCGTAGAATTGGATCTGCCTCATTTTTGTGCACATACCTTGAAATGATCTGAGAGAAGGGATGGACGGCGTGGATAAACAGATAGTGGGCCCGAAGACAGAATTGCCCGTTCGAGGCTAGAGATGGGCGTGGTAGGAAGCAATCCGCGTGAGTTATTTGCAGCCAACGTACAGATGAGATAGACACAAGCGTGCAGCAAGTAAGATTTAGCACGTGTGCGCGAAAACGGAATTTCACAAGTATGACCCACCGCCCACGGTGAAGGTCTCCTAAGGCGTTGGTTATACACTGGTCAAGTGGACCCACTGCATTTTTGTTCACAAGCCGAAGAATAATCACCGTGGGCCCTAAGATGAACGGTCCGGATCTCTTAGAAAAGTGAGGCGTCCGCACGTGTATGGCGCTTGTGTTTGGCGCTTGAGGATGCGCAGATGCAAACAGCAGTCATCGTGCCTCATTATCGCCAGGACAAAATTAGAATATTATAAGGATAGATATTATCCGTGGTGTGCCCACCCAACCACCAACCAAAACTCCAAAAAAACCCAAACCCATATCTCATTTCCCTTTCAGTTCCGGCGCGTTGAAAAAGGACGACTGGCGCAATATAGCACGCACCGTTAATGGCAATGCCCGGAAAAAATCAAATGAAACGCTCCGAAATCGACAAAAGCCGGACGTGAATAGCATGTGCCCCCGTTGGTGGAAACTATGTGGGGCCCACTGTAAATGTCCGTGAGAAATACACTCTGTCCATCGATTTGGGAAGCTCATAAACTATAATGGACGGAGTGAATTTCTCACGGACTTTACGATGCCCCCTGCATTAACTTCCACTTACATCAATTCCGGAGGCTCACGATAGCACTGCGGCTCAAAAATTAAGTTGAGTCAAAAACTCAAAGTGGGCCACAAGTGATAATGGACACGTCCACCATTAAAACTTTCTTGGAGCCCAAATGACATTTATACGCCATCCAAACCGTTCATTACGTTATTCTCACCAGGAGGAACTGAAAACAAAAGCATTAGCCTGATCTGAAACATTTGTAGTCCTATGGATTTTTCAATGGTATGCTTTTAATCCCTATTTTTTTCTGACGTGTGGCCCACTTGAGTTTTGCCTAATTATTGAGTTACTGTCCTATTGTGAGCTTCTGAAACTGATGGACGGAGTGGATTTTTCACAGACATCATGGTGGACCGCACATAGGGCACAGGCAATTCGCGTCCACAATGAGGTCTGGATTAATCTCAATCAAGCCCAAATCTTGAATTAAACAGCGAATAGGATGTTAGATTTCTTAAGTAATCCAACTCACTTGAGATAGAAGCTGCGGTTTGACCTGGGCGCATGTTAGCATACTCGCTAAAGCTTCCGCGGCGCACGACGGCGTAACCTGATTACCACCCATGACCTGAACCGGGCCCTGGATAGAGTCCATCTGTACGGCTCGGATCACGTCTCGGAGAATCTACGAGAAAATCAAACCACAGCCGTTAGATCTCGAGAGAAATTTTTTATTTTTTAAAAAGCAACCTCTGCAGGAAAAAGGTCTAAAAAACAAAAGTCCGGATCTTGGAAGAAGACGACAAGAGCAGAGATTCCGGTGAGAAAGTCGGCCGGAAGATGAACGTTTCGCCGAAAAAGACAATAATTCCGGAAAACACTCAGAATCTGAGAAAAATCGAGAAATTCGCGCCGCAGAGCGAAAGCCCACCGAAGAACGCCGACTTTGAGAGAAAAAATGCCAAAAGATCGCGAAATTTCCTCAAAAAATCGGAAATCGAGTGAAAAAGTTCACCTGGAACCGGTATCTGGTCGCAAAACTAGCAGATCTGGGAGTTTCCAGAACTAAAACGGAAAAAATACGGCACCAGAAGGTTGTTTCATCTGGACCGTCCGATGAGAAATGAGAGAGGAGAGGGAAAGAGAGAAGAAAGGGAGCTTACAGAGAAAACTGCCCGCGATCTTACTCTCCGGTTTACGGGTGTAACGGGCAGGTCGGTCAGATGGGGCAGCCTCGGGCGCCTCGAGAAATGCCGAGGCCAGGCTGCCCGAAGAAATAGTAGCGACAACAAGTGGGTGATTAAGTTAATCACGGATTAGTTAGACTAATTAAGTATGTTTAAGGTAAAAGTAAGAGTCCACCCAAACAAGAATATGATTCTAGCGCTTCAATCAGTCTTAACCATGGTTAGTTTTTCGACCTAACCAGGGTTAGAGAAGGTTGGCGAGTTTCACAGCGGGCTGGTTTTTATGCTGTTTATTCGCCACCATTTATGATATGATACGCATACACGTGCTATCCATCCCTGCCGTCGAAATTCCGGGCACTGCTTTAACGGGAAGTTCAACAGAGCAGAAGATTGGAAATGCCAATTGACTGCTATGTATGGAAGGTCATAGAAGAAAGCGCCCAGATATTTAAATACAACTGCGAAATCTGGCAGCTGAGCTGAGATTGTCCAGTGTGGGATTTTGGATATGGTCCATCCACGAGGTGGGCCAGTATTGGACGGTCTGTTTTGACGTTCACGTTGCCACATGCACCGCGCGTTGTTGCCAAATACCTAATATAATGGTATTGAAATCACACTCTAGATCTTCCATCTTCTCTGGAAAAATGGAGTTTGCTAAACCCACACGCGTATCGGGTCCTGGACATCCCCACATAGTCACACGTGCTAAAATGCATACATATGAAAATCTGACTTTTACTTTAGATGAAACACACCTTTGGATCTTTATACCATGCCGTCTAACTCTTCAAGTGGGCCACACTCTAGGAAAGGAACTGATGATTGGAAAAACATGTTGTTAGCCGTCCGTTTATTTTTGTATGGTGAGGCTCACCTGAAAAGTGGAACAGCCTGGTTTTTTAGTCTAGAAGGTCTAATCACTATGGCGTATATGTTGAAGATCGTAACTATCGCACATGTGTCTGACTGGCACGCGTGTATGGGGTGGGTGGGAAGGGCTCCACACGCGCGTCGGTTTAGCAATACAAGTCAAGATAATCATGAGTCACGACCTGTCTACGCCTCGGTTTCTCGGCTGCGTCGACATTTACAGCGATAAATTGAAGGAAACGGATTGGCAACTCCCCCAGATACCAGCCCCGGAGTTGATGATCGGTGCTCTGTGGGCCCCACCATGATTTATTTGTTTCATCCAGTCCGTTCATACATTTTTAAATATCATTTTAGGAATCTATCCACAAAATAATATGGATATAAATCTCATGTGGACCACACCATAGGAAAATAATAGTGATTGGATGTCCATCATTTAAGTCCTCCTAAGGCCTACTGTATTGTTTATTTGACATCGAATCTGTTGATTAGGTCATAAATACCCAAAAGGCAAAAAACAAAGATCAACTTCATACAATACTTTTACGACCCAAAAAGTTTTTAATGGTCGAAGTTCATTCAACACTGTTTCCTGTAATGTCCCTCTTGAGACTTTTGTATATCTAATTTTTTGTTTCTTACAATACATTGATCTAGAAAAATAGATGGACGGAATGGATGAAACACATACATCATGATGGGCCCCATAGAGCACCGACCACCAGCCATTGGCTGATGGCAGGGGGAGTAGATATCCGTTTTCAATACGAGACGAGACAAACGATCACCGACCCGGGGATTTGTGGAAGATCCACGGGCTCTATTCGATGTGGGACTTTGATGCATGATTTCCATCCGTCAATTTGCATATGCAGATCGAATGGTTAGGATTTCTGTTCAAGAGAATTTGGGGCGTGCTTTATTCATGTGACTCCATCAGATCAACGGTCACTATCAAGACCGTAATGGTAGGAGCTCAGGATCTAATGACCATGTACACGCCCTAGGGTCGAGGATCACAATTTTTTGGTAGATTAGAAGTTTGAACGTAAGGATAAGGTAATTAGTTATGTGGACGTCGTGATTCTTTTCATTAATTTATAAATAGTCATTGCTAGTGGTCGGTGACGTGTATTAATAAGGTCACTCTTCCGTTACAGAAGCCCACTCTAAGCTCTGTAGGACCAACGGTGATCTCTGTGTTATATCCACTCCCTCCATCAACTGGACCAGCTGATGATGGGTGGTAATCTAAAAATCTAAAAATTCTAACAGATCCAAAACTCAAGTGAGCCACGCTATGAGAAAAAAGTGGGAATAAATGTACAACGTTGAAAACTTCTCAGGTGCCACGTAAGCTTTGGATCAGGCTGATATTTGTGTTTTCCCTTCATCCCTGCGAGAATCACCTTTTGAACGGGTGGGCCCCAGTAAAGTTTTAACTGGGTAAAATGGTGGCCATTACCATCCCCACTGTTTGTTGCGGTGTGACCCACTTGAGATCTGAATTTGCCTATTTTCGTGGAAGCGGATTGGCTGGTGTACCACAAACCAGCAATATAGCTGGTGTGTGTTGACGTCTGAGTCCCATCATCAGGCATGTGTTATACTCAAACTGACCATCCATTTTGCGAGCTATGAAATTTGTTTTTCCTCTTCAAGTTTTTAAAACATTATGAGCAGATTGGATGGAAAATAAACGTTATGGTGGGACCCAAGAAATTTTTAACGGTAAAATTATCATCTCCGCCGCTATTTGTGGTGTGGTCGAGTTTGATCTTTCAATGTGATTCATTGTTTTTTATAGTACTCTAAAATGATTTTGAAAAATGGATGACCAGTGTGGATATAATAAATACATCATTGTGGGGCCATGTAACTTTGATCTCATTTGAACCGTTGAGTTCGAGGAGTGTCAGCTCTCATCTTTTTTTGTGTAATCCCATAAAATGATTTACATAAATAGATGGACAGCTTGGATGAAACACATAGATCATGGTGGGGCCCACAGACCACCGAACACCAGCCATTGGCTGGTGGCAGGGGGAGTAGCCAATCCGTTTCCAGCAGCTATATAGCTGGGTGTGGACCATGTGGTACACCAGCCAATCCGCTTCCTGTCGTAGGTGAGACTGAGAAACACGTGGATCGATCGGGTATCGTACGGAAACCACGGTAGTCGCAAAAGAAGAGTTATTAGTTATTACTGGAAATTGGGATTGAAAAGTTACGTGACTCTACACTGAAGTTGCGTGATCTCGGAAGCTACATCCCAATCGTACACGTGGCAAACATTTGTAGTGATCGGGACGGTTGATCTGATAGGCCTCCACAAGGACAGGCCATCAGGCAAATATTGTAATGACTGGGCGACCACCATCCGATTGTCTTGCATGTGGTCTTTTGTTAGGCTACTGATAAAGTGGCTGCCACATTCATAATCAACTTTAATCCAAAATCCAAAAGTAGCGGATCCTTACTCTTGGACGGGTGGTAGACTCCCGGGAGTTTCAACTCCCGTTCCAGGGTTCGAGTGTCCATAAGGGGTGAAATTCCCAAACGTGTAGGGAGTGTGTGTGTGCGTGTGTGGGGGTGTGTGAAAAAAAAAAAAAAAAAAAAAAAACTTTAATCCAAAATCCAAAAGTAGCTGCTATGTATAGTATATTGACAGTGGTTTAAATTTAATCACTGAATCAACTCTAATTAATGAATGTATGTAATGTTTGACACAATGGTTATAGTAAGCCCACTTAAATATGTGGTTTAAATTTAATCACTGAATCAACTCTAATTAATGAATGTATGTAATGTTTGACACAATGGTTATAGTAAGCCCACTTAAATATATAGTTTGCTCATAAATGATGAAATTTCAAGTCTCGGATGGGCCACAAGCATAAGATCACGTCCAAGTGACTAACCAACGATTTTTAACTGGTAATTTACATGGGCGATGTTTGGACGACATTGATCATCGTATTAAAGTAATTATAGTGATGCAATTGATAATCTAATTATATTGGAATAGCATTAGTGGACCACATGTCCAATAGATTAATAGTCCAATGACACATGTTACACATGCAACTTGGAAAGATTTTATACGTAATCCAAGCTTTCACTGTGAATTTAAAACCCCCAATTACTTATATGGTGCCAAACAATCAGGGGATTTAAAATCCCCTCGTATCCCCCAAATCCATGGTGCCAAACAACCCCTAAGATATGCTGATATGATTATGAAGTGGCCCATCCATGTCCAAATAATAAAGCGCTTAGGTTGAAAATTGTATATATACTTGTGGTGCAATTGATGAAAAATGTTGATGTTAAATCCAGATGTGTGATTGTTACGGAAGACCTGAATTCAATTAGACATACTATTAGATTTAGTGTCCGGCTTGCCAAAGTTGTAATAAACTCAAATCGATTGAATCTTATGACCACCTGTACCAAATCATTTGAATTACGACTAGATTTATGAAGATTATCCTAATTGTTCAACCATTAATTACTATAACGATTATGTGAGTTTAGAAGGAGAGAGTTAGTACTTTTGAATAGGATCTTTTTCCTTTGAAGACAATGACTTTTCTTCCAAACGTAAGAGTAGATCAAGTTTTTCAACCATAGAATAAAAGATAGAATTAAAAATAAAGTTTTGTTGCCAATTTTATTAATTAGTGTATCAGAAAAGTACAATTAATAAATAGAAATAAATTAAGCAGAAGAAAGAGTAAAATACCTATGGTGCCTTGTGCTAGTAAAATGACCTGGAAACTACCAACGGTCCAAAGATGGTAATGGTATGAAGTTAACAAGATGTAACTAGAGATGTATTAAATATGAACTCAATAATCTATGAATTCAATAATTTCTATAATGCCTAAGTTCATTTCATTTGCTAAATATTGTAGCAATGTTATTTTCAGCTAATGAAATTTCCAGAAGAGCTCAAACTCTAGGTCTCTAAGAATTGTATCTTGGGAATCAGGTCTAGGGAATTGTTTTCATTTGGTCTTATGTACACTGCAATGGTACACTTTTAGTTTCTAAGTTCGAACAACTATTTTGGTAGTTTATAAGGGAACTAAGTTTCTGTTTCTAAATTCAAATGACTAAACTTAAAATGTTTACAGGGGGTCTAAGTTCATTTCTGAGTCTTTTGATCATCCAAACAAGTTTCTAGGGGCCTTAAATTTTGAGCTTTTATATTCTCAATTTCTCCTAATTACAGGGGACATTCACATAAGTTCAAACGGTTATTCTAATCATTTCTACGGGAATTTCTACATAAGTTTAAAGTCCAATGGTCTAACTTAAAATTCTCAAGGGAGTTTAGAGTTTGAAATTTCTATGTTTAAAATTGTCCTTAGCCCAGATGGAATTTCATATAAGTTTGGATTGCCATCCAAATCACTCCTAATGGAACCTAAGCTTGGGTCTCTACGTCCTCAATGATTCTCCCAAGTCTAAGGGAGTTTCACCTAAGTTCAAATTTCTAGTTTCAAACATTCTAACTTAAGACATTTTAGGGATTGTATAAGTTCATTTCCCAAAGCCTAGTTTGTCCAAACTATGCTTTGATACCAACTCTAACGCCCCATGTTTTCAGGACCCGGGTATGTGACCTGTTTTCCAAAAATCCGAGTGTTAACTTATAAAGAGGTAAATCCCATATATAATTTTTTTTCCGTCATCAGAGTTAACAGATAAGCATAGAATGGATAAGTCAGCATAAAGGACAATTTGTATTTTATTTAGAATGTACAAGTTGCCCATAATGACTTATACAAACCAATGTCCCCATTCTTACAACTACAAAATGACATAATATAACATGTGAAATAAAGTAATTTACAACAGTCTTGGGCTGTAAAATCACGTAGCAACCTGTTGAGGGTCAAATATTGTATATTAGACCCCATGTATTACCTGGATTTACAGGCATAATAACTGTTTAATGGCTGTTTTAATCACATTTGTAACACAGGGGGTTACAAGCAGGGACTGAATAATGGTGCTGAAAGGATGGATTTGACGCTCTGAAGTCAGCAGAGCAAGGGAAGGACCCCAGGGAACCAAGATCAATGCCCGAGATCCGAGAAAATCGAGAAACTGAAGCTCAAGTGGCCTGAAGGTCAGCCAGAATGCAAGATCACAGGTTTCCCACCATCCGTTTGTCCCAAAATTTCATACACAGCCTGAAGAACATAAATTAACCGTACATGTAGAATTTCGGCTGTTGGATCCTGGTGGAAGTAGCCTAATCGATAGATTGTCCCTCATAATCATGATTCTGGGCCCACCTGCTGTCCAGATATGCTTCAGATTTGGTTCCCACGGTCTAAATGATGTGACAGAATGAATGGACGGAGCGGATTTCATATACACATCGTGATGGACCCCACAAGGAGCATGCGAGTGCATAGACGGTGCACTCCTGCGGTGCACCGAATTTCCCACGAGGGTCAGCCACCGCTGACCCGCGCCCTCTTCAAAAACGCGACAGCGTTTACACGGCCGACTCCGGTTCTTAATTGTGGGACCCATCCATCATATATTCTGAAAATCCAGACCGTCCAATGCATCCAGATGAGGGGCATGACCACCACCAAGCTTTCTCTTCGTCCTCATATAAGCGACTACACGTTCCCAGCCGTTAGACGCAGGATGGACGGCGGAGTAGAATATCTTGTGGACCACACCAAAAATCAATAGAATCACACTCTTTCCGACCGGTTTTCCCACAGAAATTCAATGGTCGGATTGGATTTCACGGCCAGCTTTGATCACGAGCTCCACCATCATCAGAACGCAACTCTGTTTCGCAGGGACTGCGAAACAGGGACCTGCGTCCGTTTTTTGTGGGCCACCACCACTCTTCAAAGGGGAGATCTGAACCGTCCATTCTCCCCAGGACGTCAAACCGACCGTACACATAGTGTTTTTCCAGACCCATGCACGAGAGCGAATGGAATCAGCGGCAAATTGTTAAATGAACGGTAGGTTTAAAAATCAATGGGTCCGATTTATCTTGAGCCAAAACCGACCCAGTCTAAACGGTTTTTTGAGGAGACTTCAATGGACGGAGTGGATTTTTCACCTAACACCAGGAAGTAGGGCCACCAACGTCCCAGCGGAGGTACGTGCGAACTCTGTTCCGCAGGAGAGGCTGCGTCCGTTTTTTGTGGGCCACCATCGCTGTTTAGATCAACGATCCAGACCGGTTATCATGTATTCCATTCCAAAAACGTCCCAAGGGACGGTTTCAGTTCACAAAGAAAGTGAGGAAAGTGCCGTGTTTGGCTGCACAAAAAAACCTCACGCAGGTGGATGCGTAAATCACCAGCATCTTCTACAGACTTCCAGAGCTGATTTCCCTGCCTATAAAAGGAGGAGAGAAAAAGAGAAAATTATCTCTGGGCTGGAGTTCAAGGAAGAAAGAGAAAGAGAGCAGAGCGCTTGGCTTGGAGCTTGGGCTTGTGAAGCAGCTGTGGAGAGAGTTCTGTTAAGGTTTTGTTTTGTTGTGATTATTTTTAAGGGACTCAGCCACATCATGGTTGGCTAAACCTCTTAGCTAGGGCTAAGAGGTGAAGCTTGTAGCGTGATGGGAGGTCTCTTTGCTTGTGCCTTTGTTTAAGACTGAATTTGATGTTGATTTGGATTTTTATTATGGGAATGTGTTTTTAGTCTTTAATGGTCTGTTGTGACTGAAATTACAATGGGTCTGCAACGGCTTTGAGCATGTTCTTTTCCTCTTTATGTTTATGACGTCAGGAAGCTCTGTTGTTCACTATCGTCTCCTGGGCATGGTTGGATGTCGGTACCCTTCCTAATCTTCATACATTGATTGGTTGGTAATTAGTTTAATTCTGTTGTTTACTTTGTCTCCTGGGCATGGTTTGGTGATGGAATCCATTCTAATTCATATACCTCTCATCTCTTGAAAACAATATTAACGGCAGTTCAGTTAATTTTTCTGATTTTTAATCCAGGCATAAGATCTCCCTGATCTCTACAAGTGGATCCTCTGAATCCCTAGTTTCCCTTTCTCTGAATTTTCTTAAGTTTTAGATAAATATTTCACCATTATTCCTCAAATCATAATTGGTTTAGATTTCATCTTAGCCTAGTTCTAAATCTGGTTATTTTCAGATAACGTACAAGTTCCAGTCCCTTGGGATTCGACCTCGGTCTTACCGAGTTTATTACTACATCACAACCCTATACTTGGGGAGTGAACACAACCCTTGGCAAATACAATCATGCAACCTTGTCGTTTATAGCTTGCTCCTCATCCATATGAACCTGAAAATCACTTAAGCCACCTGTGCTACATGTACAGTTATATATTTGATGAATGAGTGGTCAACTCAGTGTGAATTCCCCTTAAGATTATACACCGCCACATTAGGTAAGCATAGTTATACAAAACATAAGAAACAATACATAATGTAGTCTTATTATATGCATGGACGCATGAATGCAATCATCGTCTCGGGGATGCTCATATGTGCGAACAGTGGGCTCATCACCCATGCAATCATTGACCTGAGAAAAATATCCAATCGGAAAAATACGTACATCACGTACGATAGCAATAGATGCTGGCCTGTGCCATATATGCATGATTAGCCAAGCTGTCATGCCCCAAATTTGAAAACTGGGCTCACAAAATTTTAGATTGCCGAATTCGGCGCCGACAGCCTCCGTAGTACCCCCTTTCTCAGCTCCCGGCACCCATACACCAGGTTCCGATCCTGGGATCCTATAAGGAGGATTTTTAATATCAATTTGATTCGTAATGAGCATAACCAAAAGCATAACCCACGAACAATAACCATAAGAACACCATCACAAAATCCGCTATGTTCAAAAACTTTAAAGTACAATACGTATGAAGGAAAATACAAGATAATGATAACAGAAACTCCTGAAACTCGACTGCACGCTCCTGCTACAACTATGCTACGGCTGCGTCTTGGCGTCACTTGCACGCATTAATCGTGCATAAGCTTATAGAAAGCTTAGAGGGCGATGTAAGTGTGTGCGTAGTATGAACATGCTCGGAATGCAATGCCAGAGTAATGTGGAATCATGCTGATGAGTATATGAATGCAATCAGTCGTACCAAGGCTATGCGGTGCAAGATATGAATGTTATCGACCATATCGAGACCATGTCATGTGAGATGCAACTCAAGCATGCCGATCCTCATCCAAATCCTCATACAACTCATCAAATATCAATACAATTCTCATTCTAGATAATTACCAGGCTCTAGTGCACTCTACGTCAGCTTGCCGCCCCTATTCGAACGCACAACTGAGAGAGTGGAAAAGACCTCACTATCCGCCTACCAATATCGAGCCCGACTCGTCGATAGCGGACCGATTTCTCAAGCTGATCAAACTCAACCTAGAAATTGATCCCTCACTCAGGTGGGTAAGGTCACACCCCTTTCCAACCGACCACGACACTGTGAGAGATGCGACCTACTGGTATACGGCCCTCGTGAGCTCATGCATCCACTCGGTCTCGATGTTGGAGTCATCTTTTAGTACCATCGAGTTTAGAAATTTTTACCCAATGACATCTATAGCGCCCCGATGCCAGAAATAGTATTTCTGGTATCCAATCCAGCCACCCACGATGTGTCTATGGAGGCTATGACCCTAATGTCGTTAGGGCATACGATAATCACAATCACACAAATGCAAGTGCATGAATCACCATACCAAACATGCAACAATCCTGCGCGTACCGCGCGCTCATGAAAGGCAACTCCTCCTATCAAGGAGCCCATAAACAATCTGCCCAAAGGCATATGCTATGATCAGTCACTCCTCATATCAAGCATACATATGATGCGTATGAGCATGAAGCATGGATCCATACTAAACATGTTATATGGTGATGGACTCTGTTCATAGCGAAGATGGGCCTAGACGGCCTACACATTCAAGTATGGGCCTTATCAATGGGCCCTAGGGAGAGTGACAATGCGAACATTTAACCAACATCATTCTTACGATGTGGACATCAAACTATCATTGCTCCCAAGGTGTGGCCTGTCATGAACATCATTACATAAACCATGATGGAATCACACATTGCAATGGGCCTTATGTACATCTCGTTGGGCCTCGGCCCAAGGGCTCCAAATACATCAAATGGGCCGCATCACATGAGCCTCTTATATATCCAGGTGGGCCTCAACATCGGGCCTCGTATATCACATCAGGCCTAATTAAATAGGCCGAATCAACTGGGCTAAGTTGAATGGGCCAAGTTGAATGGGCCGAGCCCAACTCATCTATTTTTTTAGATATATATATATATGTATATAAAATGAATTATATCAAAAGATCAACTGGACCACGCTCCAAGTAAAAGTGGTGACAATGATTCTCACCATTAAAATCCTCAAGGCCCACCATAACATTTATTTTCTATCTAATCTGATCATAAGATCACACAGACCTGAATAAAAAGAAAAACAATTTCCCTATTGGTCCAAGACTTCTGGGATCCAAGGGTTTCAATGGTAGATATTCAATCCCACTGTTTCTATAGTGTGGTCCATGTGGTACTAGATCTGTCTTATTTTTTTTTTATCTCAAGCCTTAAAATGAGCTTTTAAAATGGGTGGACGGTTTGGATACAACACACGCATCATGGTGGGTCCCATAGGGATGGACCACATAGATAAAGTATGTACCTCATGGTGGGGGTCCACTTGAACTTTAGATCTGACTCATTCTTTTCTCATGCCATAAAATGATCTCTCCAAAATGATTGGAAGGTATGGATATAACACATGCATCATGGTAGGGTCCACACATGTGGCCCACCAACTAATGGACGGTGTGCATTTGCACCATGGGTGGCACGTGCACCACGTGCTGCTGTTGCAAGTGTAGCAGCAGATGGCAGCGGCTGCTACTTAAAACGTCAGAGGTGGGTCCCAGTGGGGCCCACCATAATGTTTATTTTCCACCCAATCTGTTGATTAAATCACACAGATCCGAATGAAGAGCAAAAACAAATTTCATAATGATCCAAAACTTCTCTTACCCAAAAGGGTTTCAATGACAAACATTCAATTCACCACTGCTTCCTGTGACGTGGGCCACCCGAGTTCCTGCACAGCTGATTTTCTTGGGGTGGCCCACAACTGGAAGGGGCCCAACAATGCACGGAGTGGATGTTTCACACACATCACGGTGGGACATGTAGTGGGGCCCATGGACCCAATGTCCAGGCAGCAGACTGCAGTGGATTGCAGCGTCCTCTAGACGCTGACAGCAACAATGTCCATGTTTATATATTTTTTTATTATTTTTTTTAAACGGGTTTTTCAGCGGTCTTTCGTAGGTAGAGCCCGCATCCGGGAGATCCAACCCACTGGTTGGATTCTATGGATCATGACGGACCAAACGAGTCCAATATGCAGTATGTTTGGGTGGGTAGAAACATTAAGGTGGGCCCTAACAAATTTTAAAGGTGAGAAATCATTGTTTTCCATGCTAGGACCCACCAGAAAATCGGATTAGCTTCATTTTTTGGCTCAACGCCTAAAATGATCTAAGAAATAGGATAGATGGCGTGGATTGAATTCATACATCAAGGTGGGGCCTACATGAGCGATCCACACATCACCCTTAGCCACACCCACGTCAGTTCACACCACACTATTAGCCGTACCCACGTTAGTACACACCACATTGTGGGGCCATGTCCAGCGTCCCTAGACGCTGGACAGTGTGGCAACAACATAGGCATCATGGTGGGTCCCATGTGAACGTGGTCCACCTGATTGGATCAATCAGATATTTGTGTTTTCCCTACATCCGGCCTGTGGGTTATGGGGATAAGATGCATTCTACATGGTGGGGTCCATCCGAGTGGGCCACACGGTCAAATCAACTCAAAAGAGAGGAAGAGTGAGAAAAAAGAGACGAAAGAGAGATCGGTGATGGAGAGGAGGGACCCCGCTACTATGGGCCCTCCATTTCTTACATTATATAATTCAAACGGTCCCATCACATGCGGTCCCAAAGAAAAGAAATTTAACGGTGGATCACCCACCTATTGGCCTCCTTCTTGCTCCCTTATACTCCTATGCTCCTTGCCTTCACTTTTGATGGTGGTTGATGAAGTTTTGATGGTGGGGATGAGAGATGAGAGGGTGGGCCACACTTGTTGATTTGGAAAAGCTTAGGAAGATTTGGACGTGGGGCGTTATTGCTTGGGAGATTATTTTGAGAAATGAGGGAGAGAGAGGAGTCATGGGATGATGTGTGATGGGTGGAGTGATGGGGTTGTAAGAAAGGGATGGGTGAGAGAGAGAGAGAGTTGACTTTGGGAATGGGAAGGGATGGGTTGTTGTACTTGGGTTATGGCTTGTACTTGACATTGATTGATTGATGGGACATGTTTTAGAGATTCTCTTGGAATTCGTAATGTGCGGCATTTTCCTTGAAATGAACGTGAGCCCACATCTTCTGGCCAGGGTATCAGGTTAGTGTGTGAGTTACGACATTGGCCGCGGTTGCTAAGATATAAGTTTCGAGTCGAGCCGACTCTAATAGGATCGCACGCAAACGTCGGATACGGGTCAAGGGTTGTCGAAATTCGATCGGAAGGACCGCAGAAGCCTACGAAACGGTACGGTCTATGATACGGGCCTTACACAAGCCATTATTAGTCCAGTTATAATTAGCCAGTTTAAATAAGCTCAAGGTCACTACGGGGACTCATCACCAGCGTAGGCCGACAGCTCGGGTATAGGTCCCATACCACCATCCCCGGCTCATGAGATTACCACCTTAGGATGTTTAATGGAAACCCGTCGACTAGTGGCCAATCATATCTCAGTATATGGGGCTTACCATCGCATAGTTGTACTATATAAAATATCGAACCCATATAGGGCAAATACCAAAACAAGCCACTTAGGGCAATATCAAAACAAACCACATAGGGCAAATATCAAAATAAGTCACATAGGACAAGTATCAAAACCATGCGATAAAAACTATCCTTAAAAATCACTTGGACACAACAACCCCTGGATGGTAAGCCCACATCAATATTCAAATTACTCTACCATTCAATAACCACTAAGTCGAAGGTCCATTATAACCACAATCAACGAGTTACATTCCAAGTATAGGTGTATATTTATAAGTGGGGATTTCCAACTGATGTACCAGTTTAAATTTTAGAAATAATCCACAAGTAATCCACAAACATAAGAAGATATGCAAGATAAATATTAAGCATGTAATCTAACAATCCAATTTCAACAATTTACACATGTGATTACAAAGTGAAGATATCAATTATCAACTGAAATTAAAATAAAAACTATCACTCAAGCTAAAGAGAAAATGGAAAGCTCAAGGGAAAGAATCATCACCTTATTTGTCGACTCGCCTTTTAATGTCATTAGGAAGTGCGCACGCCCTTAGACTTTGATCTTACCACAGATTATGAACTTGTATGGTTAACTCAAGGTTCTAAAAAATTATCTATGATCTAGATTATAACCTAGGGTTTTGATTGCTTAGTTTTTAGGGTTTAGTCCTAGGGGTTGAACTATAATATGTGTGTAATTTTAGCAAAATGTAATAATATAGTTAGTTACCATTTATCGTTGATGATATGATTAATACTTGCGACCATGGTAATAACAAGTATTACAATGGTAACAAAATATTAAAATGTATTATTAATGGTAATATATTTCAAGTGATGGGTGCCATACTAGTATCATTTAATAGTAGTTTCATTTATAATAGCTAATATTAACGTAGACAGTGTAATGATGGCTATTCATAATTAATAACTATCATATTCATGGTAATGGAACTAATTGTAATACAGGATGATCTAATATGGGAAGAGAGAGTTGACTGACATCAGTCGACTCGGTTCGAGTCGAGTTGACTCGGCTCAACACATCACCACCTTCTTTCTTCTTTCTCTTTTCTTTCTCATTTTCTTTTCTTTCTTTCCTTTCTTCCCTGGGATGAACCGGACCAAACTAGGCCCAACTCGGCTTGGACTTGGCGGCATAAGTTGAGTCAACTCAAGGGTGAGTTGCATGCCTCGGACCCAACTCGAGTTCGGACCAACTCAATGGTCGCAAGTTCACTTCCCTCTCTCTCTCCTTCTCTCTTTCTGTTTCTCTTCTTCCTTTCATTCCTGTTGGAATATCTAGCAGGCCTTCCATGCAAACCAGACAACATCTGGGTCTGGCCAGACCCGGCCTTAGCTCGAACCGAACTCGGTCAGGTTTAGTTCAATGCAACAGTGCATCCCCTTTCCGATCTTTCTTCTCTTCTTCATCTTTCTTTTCTCCATTTTCTTTCTCTATTTTTCTTCTCTTTCTTCCTGCTTTTGCTCGGCTTCCAGCAATGTGGGCCAAGCTCGGCCTGACTCGACCCAAGCTCGACTCGGTCCGAGCTGCGACAGTGCAGCCACTCTCCCTCTACATTCCTTCTCCTCTAATCTTCCTCTCTATCCCTTTTCTTTGTACCCTGGCCACAAACATTTCCAACCCGACCAGAATCCACCACGACTCGCTAGGTGAAAAATGAAATTTGCACCGTCTATTCCGTTTGGGGGTTCCCAAGAAGGGCCCTAGATTAAGGATCAGGCCGATGAGACGCCTGGGTGAGCCCACAATCTGATTTGGGCGCTATTTGTGGATTCTCGAATTTAGATATCAACGGTTAAAAGAATCCTAATTGCAAGATTTTCATAATAGATCACTAACCAATTATTAATATTAATGTTAATTACATTATTACTATATATCATTATCATTATCATTTTTTTCACACATACAAACATTTTTATTCCTGTTATGGGTCTACATGGTTGTTTTCATAAAATCCACTCCGTTCATTAGCTTTGGAGGTCCCAGTCAGGGCCTCTGACCAAATATCAGGCGGATCCAAATCTTAGGTGGGCCATAATATTGGTATGATGCATCTGGTGGTGATACCTGACGATCCTTGAAAGTTTAACGGTTAAATCTTTTGCTATTATTTTAATTGACTATTTGGGGCCTAGAGGGCAGATTATCTGGCGTCTAATAGCATATCTTGATTATATGTGATTATATTACTTTTATTAATACCGAGAAATAATGAAATTTGTTATATATAATTCATACTATCACATATTTTAATATATAAAATTATATGGATATTAGTGAAAAAGAAACAAGAGTTTATATATCTTATTTGTGTATTATTTGTATAGATATGTATGTCTTATGTTAGAATGTTAAATTATTTGAAACATGTTACTCATTATAAATTTCATTAATCTTCGTAATATAAATTTTATGATTCGTAATTTATATAATTGATTATACGAATGTATAAATATAATATGGATTAAAATTATATAGCATGTTAACATGAAATTTTTAAATATTTATAAGGTATATAAATATCATTTCGTAGTGTATATATATATATTTATGTGATATTATAGTATTTATCATAAATGATTATCAAATAGTTAGATTGTATAAAATATATTTATATCCTAAGTTATTACACTTTACATATTCTGAATCTTAGGTGACTAATCTGATGATCAGACAATTCCAAGATGGGTTCTAAGCATACCTAATGTTTCCTGATATTATCATTGATGTTTCTAAGTGTCCCCATGCTAACATGGAGGGACCCTAACCATTCCTTTTAGAGTTGGGTGGTTATACCGTGTAGCTAAGCATCAATTCATCCCATCGGAAGCTACAGGCTTGACAAACGGTGGACCTTGTGGTCCCCAGATTTAAATCTACAACGGGTGGTTAGATATGTTTATCAATGGATTTAGAATCCTAAGGATAGGTTATTTGACGACATGATGGTCCGTCTCGAAGAATAACGGATGGATAGCATGATATGTGGATGGGAACCATTTCCAATGGTTGGATTTTGACTGGAATGCATGTGAACATTCACTTGAGTTAGGTTTGTATTTACACTAAGTAGGGTTACTCGGTAGCACCCGAGTACCGAAAGTATGGGGTGTTACAGTCTATGCTGTTTACAGAGAATCCAGCAACGATAAGTCTCTTTTAAAAGCTTTCTTAACATGCTAACACATCATGCGTACGTCAGTCACATGTCATGTAACGCCCCGAAAAATCGGGGGTCATGCATACGCTCGACTCCCGAGTTCCCGAGTGTCACTTATCATATATTTTATGGTTTTATGGTTAATCAAGCTTAAATGCGCAATTTAGAATATTCTGAAGCATGAAACACAGTCACACAAGTCTATTGAAATGAAGAAGATGTATGTGTATATATGAACAGGTCCAAAAGAATGTATACGGGCCGCCTAAGGCGTCGCCCAACAAAATCGCAAAAGAATAGTGGATCCAAAAGATTAAAGCCGAGCCCACGCTCAATGATCCAATCCCACCTCTCAGGCTGACTGAGAGCCGTCCATCAGCTGGAAGTATGACAGCTCCTCCTCCTCATCGAGAGTAGCATCACCACGCTCCATCTGCTCTGCATCCCCTGCATCTATGAGAGAGTCTGGTTGGTGTTTTAAAACACCGTCCCAGAGTGGGAGTGAGTGATCAACTCAGTGTGAACTATTGGATTCAAGTTTTAATAGGCATCAATTATAATATGAACTTAATGAAAAGTAAACAATCATCAACATCTAGCGACTCTTATTTAAATGCATGCATGCGGGATGATATGATGCATGCCCTCGCCACAATGCTTTCTCAAGCGACTCCATCTAACGATCGCATATGACAACACTCCCTCAGAGCGACCTCGACTGCCGAGTCGCCACCCTAACTAATGTGATGCAATGTGATCGTGTTAGCCGAGTTATTAGTTAAGTCCATTCATCCAGCAGGTTGGGGATTCTGATTCACCTTACGTACCACTACCCTAAGCTGGTTGCGAGCCAAGACCCCTTCAATGTGTGAGGTCGAGGCCCCGCGGTCCGTGATCCCGTCGGGTTCCTCATCCCCGACACCAAGCACATGAGGAGTGCCGAAAGGAAGGGATCGCTCGCGGTCACTACGGGGAGGCGCGGTATCCCAGCGTAGGCCGACAGCTTGGACACAGTGTCTCATTCCACCATGCCTAGCTCACGAGGCTGTGGACCAGTTTTAAGTGAATTATCAATGGGCTACAATGGTTAAAGGGTGGTTCAGGTTCCATACATATGTGAGCACCCAGGGTTAATAAACAGGGTTGGTCAGGCCATAGGCTAGACCGCACAAATCAGGCGAGCGTGAGACGAGTGACCTCGGGCGCAAGAGACCCATGTAGTCGAACTACAGCCACCCGAATATACCCGCCCAAATTCACGGGTCTAGCCCAAGCATAGCCCTACCGATGGGACTACCGTCTCTTGTCATATTCCAGACCAACCCAAGGGTGTGAGGGTGATCCTAATGAGCTATCAATTAGTATATCAACATCGTATCTTATGCATCTGAGTCAAATGAATCAAATATTCCTAGCAAGCATTCATGAATTAAAGTGCATGTGTATTGTGTGTGTGTGTGAGGAGGTTAAGTACTTTCTCTATCCTAACAGGCCATGTGCACAAGAGAAATGAAATCATATACACCATAAATCTATAATATATGGGAGAAATGACGAGGCATAAGCATGTTATCATCCATACACGAAATCATGTGAGCAACAAATAACATCATGAAGAACCATCATGCATATCCATACAATTTCAAGAACCTACAATTCCTAGGGGTTCTCTAGACTTTCAACTATACTAACAAAGCATTCAAAATCATTAAGCTTGGTGCTAGGCCACCTAAGAACAATGGTCCACACCTTAGGATTCGTTGGAGACTTGAAAATGACCTAGGAATGTCGATTTGGGGACCGGTTGGTCGGAATCCCTAAAGCAAGCTCAACATGTGAGAAATTCATTCAAAAACCCCATTCCTCACAAGGGTTCTAAGGCAAAGGGAGGAGGAACCTTACCTAAACGATTGACGGACGATTTTGGTGGTTGTGGTGTAGGGTTTTCTCTTTGAGATGAGGTAGGGAGTTGGAAGGGATAATCTCCTTGGGCCCCACCACGATCTAAGGTCCACCTTGCTCTTCTTCCCTCTCTCTTTCTTCTCCTTTCTTCTCTTTCTCTTCTCCCTTTTCTCTCTTCTCTCTTTCCTTCTCTAGGGCAAAATAGTATGGGGAGAAGGGGTGACCAAATGAGGCCCTTTTATAATGCCAGATTTGGTGGAAATGGCCCCAAGTGTTAGGTTTTTACTATACTAGACCTATGGGATGGTCTTTCTAAGCTCTAGGGCCCACTATATGGTGTACACATTAATTTACACCATAGGATAGTTAGCCCTAATGATGATCTACGTATGGATATGATCGGCCTGCCATTTGGATGTGCCAATCAACGGATATGATTATAAGTCTGTTTAACGGTCATCGATAGTCGATCGGGGCCGCGACTATACGGATATGAGCAGGAAAATATTCTTAATCCACGAGTAAAGTTTGGTCGTAAACCGACGGTCCAAAATCCTCAACTTGGAATAAGAGTGGACGACCCAATTCACTTAAGTTCCAACTCCTTTCCTTGGGGTATTTGCACTTCTCTTGCACTCGTCCTTTGGTTCAAGTTGAGCGGTTCTAGGTACTACCCAGGTCCGACTCCCGCAATGGACGTCGAGCCCAATAAGACGGACATTACTCTATAATTTTAGGACTAGTAGCCCACTAACGAGTGGTCTAGAGCTTGTTTGAAAAATCGAGACATTTCTGGAATGAATTTGGTAGTGAGATTTCTCGTGGGCAATGATTTGTGTTTGGATTAACTATGTTCATAGTGTGGCCTATTTATAACTAGTGAAGGCGGAGATTTGGTCGTGCTTACTCTAAACCGTCGATTTTAGGCTAAAAGAGTAACGGGGTTGCTCTGATGAGTCTCTGGTCACGAAATTTATAGGACAGGGGCTTCACAGCTTGATGAAGGGTCATACAAAGTTTGGGAACAAATGGATAAAAAATTATGGTGTTTGATCAAACGATTCTGATTATTAAATGGCCCTGTAGGGTCCAATCTGATTTATAGGGCATTTTTGATGGCCCTTTGGCCATGAAATTTATAGGATAAGTGTTCCATGGCCCGATGAAGGGCCATGCAAAATTTGAAAATGATTGGATATGGGGTTTGATCGTACGGGCCCGATTTGCAATCAACGGTCACCATGTCACGATCAGGACCCAGATTTTGTGGGCGGGCATAGAAAAATACATTAAACATTCACTGTAAATTTGGAAGAAATTCGACGGCTGAAAGGCCTGGTATCTCGGTTTTATTTGCAAGTGCCAGATTCCAATTCTGGCATTAGTGGGGTGCATTCGGCTAGTGTCAAATCCCAGTTCTGGGTGTCCACTGGGTCCGTAGTCCGCGATGGACCACAAGCCCAGTGAGATCTATGATTTTCCAAATTTTTAGATTTTTCTGACCTTCCTCGGTCGCTGGGCAGCCCACACAGACTGTTGTTAAGTGTAATCGGGCTACCTGGCTTGACGGCTCGTACATGTTCTGATCGTGACCAGACAGGACCACTCGTGTATAAGCTAACGTTGGATGCTAATGGTCAGTTAAGTGATATTATAAGTTAATAAAAAAAATTTCAAGGATTTTTGGAAATCTAAAATAGTAAAAATCGAGGATGTTACATGTCAAGTAAGAGATTACTGCCTTTTTGGGTGTTAGTTGTTTGTATGATTTTGAGCATCGACTCCTTTTAGCAGTCTACGTGTGTAACACCCCGTACCTCTGGTACACGGGTGTTACCTCTGAGAACCATGTTTATGGAACTAAGATCGATTAATGAAGCAACTAAAACTTTACATGTGTAGGTCGGGACTTCCAATCAACAGTAAAATTGACCACCAAGAGCTGAAGGAGCCAAGTCGAACCCAGCACCAGTCCGAGAGGTAAAACTCAACCAACACTTAAGTTAAAACAGCTTATAAACGAGTTAACTAAGTCACGTTGGTACAATACACCCAATAACAACCCTGAAGTAATAAATTATGGCCAACCAAATGAACAACGTATTCTAAGCCCCAATTTAAATGTTGAGACATATTACCAGGCTAATCCAACCGTTGGTCTAGTATATATTAGCCAGATAAGGCTAAAAACGAATACTACGGCTCACCTGGGCCTCACCATCGGCCTAAAGTGGGCCGGGACCTCCAAATGGGGCCCCCAAAGTGTTTGGATGGAATGGATCTAAGGTAACAATCGTAGTGGACCCCATACACAGTGCATGTGCACCAAAAACTTCCCCTATGCGAGGTGCACCGGACCACAACTAGCGGTCAAATGGCCTTTGACCGAGCCATTTGCGAAAACAGAGAGTTTACCCCGCCATTTTGAAATTTCAAAACTAGGAGGCTTCAAGACCCAAAGTGGGCCACCCTGGCCATTTTTCGGACGATCCAAACCGTCCATTTTCCTCATGAGGTCCGCCGACCAAAACGGTATAGGGGTTTGGGCCCGTGCATAGGAACAAAGGAGATAGGCTTGGACAGTCCACTCCTTTCATGTGTGGCTAAGATCCGAGGGAGAGGACCATCAGATGACATCTCTTGCAAGACAACCTCCACATTGGCCAGGGGACCCAAGCCTTCCACGAGCACAGCTGGGGAGGGTCCTTTAATGACAAAAAATAGCTAGGAAAGGCTTAATGGTGGAAAAGGCAAACTTTCCATTTTTACCTGAGAGGAGCTGGCACAACCATGGGAGACGTCTCTCGCTTGCCTATAAATAAGCACAAGTACCTTCGAAGCTCACATAGGAAGAGAGGGAATGAAAGGAACAGAGAGAAAGAAAAGAGGAGAGAAGCAGAGAGAAAGAAAAGAGAGAGATAGGGTGAGCGTGAGCACCACCGTCCGGCCAGGTAACACAAGCCAACCCTCTCCTTTTCTCTTCTTCATTGTAGTAGATATCAACCTGTTGTTGGGGCCGAACATGGCCTGAGAACAAGCTCTGTTTCAAGGCCGAATATGGCCTGTGATCAGGCTCTATTTTGAGGCCAAAGATGGCCTATGAATGGCCTCAGTAAAGAGCTGAAAATCAGCCTAAAAATGACCTACAAATAGGCCCCTATTTAAGCTGCAGCACGCCCAAGAAAATGGACTGACACTAGTCTGAAAATTTGGATAAAAACACACCTGGTCGGGCTGTTTTTGGGTTGGAGACATGGCAGCGAATGGACCTCTGTTTGAGCTTTGAAATGGACTGAAAAACAGCCTAGGAATGAAAATAGCCTTTAGCAGAGCCGAAAACAGCCTTTGGATGGACCATGAAAATGAGTCTCAGCTGTTACCCCATACGCTGAAATCGGTCTTTCAATGGGCTGAAGTTTGGCCATGCAACGAACGGGAGATCAGCTAGAAAATGGGAGCTGAAAATAGCTGTCAACAAAGCTTAGATTTGAACTAAAATTAGGTCCCAACTAGGCCTTGATTTGAGTTGAAAAACAAGCCTTGGTCGGGCTACAATGTGGGCTGACGCCAGACCGTAAGCTGCGCTAAAAATAGGCCCTTAATTGGGCTCTGCAGTGAGCCGAAAATGGGTTTTAGATTGGGTCAGAATCAGGCCTTCATCAGGCCTCGGTTTAAGCAGGAAACAACCTGTTAATGGGGAGTGAGGTGAGACTAAAAAATACCTCCAGAAGAGCCGAGGTTATGGGCCGAAAATGTGGGAGAAAATGGACCATAGGTGGGCTTTACATCTAAGCTGAAAATCTCTTTCAGTCGGCCCATGATCCGGCGTTGAAATCAAGCCTCTAATAGACCAAAATGCAAGATGAAAAGGCCCTCAGAGCTGGGCCGAGACTAGCTCCAAAGAATGGACCGCACCACATGGAAACAGTGGGCCACACGTTGCAACGGTGGGCCGCACCCTGTGTAGAACAGGTGGGTCGCACCTGATATGGGGACCGCACCATGTGAGCGGTTGGGCCGAACCAAATAACGGGGTGGGCCGCACTTGGCCAGTGGGCAGCACCACAGGGAGCTCAGGTGGGCCACCCACAATAAAAGGATGTGGGCCTCACCATGTACAGCAAGGTGGGCCGCACCTGGGATAAAAATCCCAGTGGGGCGCCCCATGTACAGGTGGGCCACACCAAATCTAGACATCTGATGGGCCCCCACATTGACCCATCGTGAACTGCATCACCTCCATACTAAATGTTTGTGCGTTTCCCTCTCTATCGGTTTATCTACGTGGAACTGGATAAACTCGGATGGTCGGATGGAATTTATAGGTGCAGTAGTTTTCTTTAGGTCGCGCTGAAATATCTAGTAACATCCATCTCCCCGTAAAAGATAAGAGGAATGTGTTGATATGAATATGTAACCGTCCATTTATCGGAAGATGATCAATAAAATGAAAGGATAATGATAAGCAGATGGTCTATGGAATCTGAAATAATTGTTTGGATGATTAAGTGCATGGAGGTTAAGCTTAGTCTAGGCCTTGGTTATGAAAGTAACCGGGGCCCAATTTGGGCCATTTATTGGACCAAGATCTGGTGGGCCTGGGCACCACAAATTTTTATCCCAAATGCCCTATTTATGGGGCCCTCCAAACTCACATAACTCCAATACTTTAACCTTAGAATCTCTGGCTATAACCGTAGGTGATCGTTGCGTGAATTGAACCACAAGGCGTGCACGAGAACGTGAACCAGGGATGGTTATACAACTCTTTAAGGTGATGATTTTCTTCCCCTTGAGCTTTCCATCTCTAAACTGGACTATGGATAGTTTTTCTTGGCAGTTACAAATGATATCTTAGGAGTGGATAATCATTCGACTTGTTTTGCTTAAGTACATGCCTTATGATCATACTTAGCCTGTAGTTGACTATTGAACAGATATTTCAGAAATGACTAAATCTTTAACCCTTTTTATCACCGATCAGGGATCCAATCCCTTGATTGGATTACCATTATCACATGTTTAGAAATTCATTAACTCACATGATTGTCTCATCTAAAAATACGTCCGAGATTCACCAAAACATTTGATTAGTTTGATGGAACTACATGTTTATAACTGAATCATGCTCATATTTTTATATATCATATGATTATATTGGTTGCAAAACATATAACGATTGAAACCTCTCTATGAGAACTCCTATTAAAAGAGAGTCCGAACTTAGGGTGTAACGGAACAGATGTGGTGAATAAACCTTCAACATGGAGGTTATAATTAGTGGCGATTGAATCACGGGGCTCCTCATCTATGGAGTGATTCTACTTACCTGACTGTGGAGTGAACCACACTATGTTTATACCCACTCTTATCTCGTATTGATCCATACATAACGTCTTACTTTAGCCGCTGTATTTAATAATTTCTATATTTCATTCCTAGTCAGCATATGGTGGTAGTTCCCTAATATTGAGAATTGATTGGCCCGTGTTGATGGGTTTTATATACACCCTAAGGCGGTAGCCTCATGAGTCGAGGATGGTGGTATGGGACCTATGCTCGAGTTGTCGGCCTATACTGGTAACTAGCCCCCGTAGTGACCTTTGAGCTTATTTAAATTGGCTGATTGTAACTGGACTAATAATGGTTTGGCTAATCATGCATATATGGCACAGACCAGCGTCTATCGCTTACGTACGTGATGTACGATAGGTAGTCGTTACGTCGCACGTAGTATGCTTTCGCTGATGACTAGCCCCTGTTCGACTGGATGTTTTTCCCAGGTCGATGATTACATGGGTGACGAGCTCAACTTTTGCACAGATGTGCATCCCTAGGGCAATGACTACATTCACACATCCATGTACATAATAAGACTGCATTTGCTATATTTTAGATTGCCTGTATGTTTATGCTATTTCTTGTCTAAGGCGGCGGTGTGTAATCTTGATGGGAGATCACACTGAGCTAGTCACTCATTCATCATTGTTCAACCGTACAGATGAGATAGGCACAGGTTCCGAAGAGTGCGGGGTAAACTCGGAATCTACTACCACTGAGGAGGAGTACTACGACGAGGAGTCGCAACAGGAGGCAGCTGCTTACTTCGGTTTAAACCAATAGTTTAGTTATCATGGTTACTTTTTGGACAACTATATTTTTGAATTTTGTATATGGCCCCAGCTTAGTGGCCCTGAATATTCATTTGAGTTGAGATATATCTATGCTACGCTTGTTTCCACAAATCGCATTTTGATAAATTGTCTATTTGCTCACTAATTAACACCGGGTTTTTGAGAACAGGTCCAGTACTCGAGTTTTCAAAAACCGGGGCGTTATAACGTGTCTTTGATGAATAAGCGCTGATGGTCTCTCTTGGCGCAAGTATGTTTTTCTCCCGTCTTCCATATGAGTATGCTGACATATGATGGATTATTGTTGGCTGATGTGGTTTGCGTCAGTCCAAGTGTAAGCAATAACATTAGACTCTCTCTTGAGAAATAGAATCAGCCCATTGAGGGCTCATTTTATTGGATGGCTCGTATTTGGTACGTGTCTTCTCCTGTCCGCTTATGGGGAGAGTTAACTTGCCAATAAAATTCGAGCAAATGCACCATGTATTTCTCCATGATATCAAATTCTTGAGGTTTGCTAAACGTATGTATTGAGCACTTTAACCATTGAATTTGGGTTATCTTACGATGATCCAAATCATTTATATGGTTAGTCTTATCTTGTACCGTGGAAAGAAACAAATAAAAGCTCATAAATTGATTATCTCAATGAACATGAATATGCATATCCCTTCTAATGATAACCCTATCAAATAAATGGTTTGTATCTTTTGCATCTTTTAGTAAAGGCCTAAATACAATGACTAGAGCCTCAACGTGTCTCATTATAATACTTCGCGATGCATTCGAGCGAAACTCTCAAATTCTTTCCAATTTCTCCCGTACTGAAAACTGAAGAAATTGCAAAGATGAGCTCAAGGGTAGAAAATAAAAACAGATAATTGTAAGCAACTCCTTACAATTGTAAACACCTCCCTGAGCAAGGGTGTGGGCATAACATAATGTATTTATGTCATCTAACCCACTCATCTAGGTCATTCTATCATGAAAATAATTTTTTAAAAAATAATACTAATCTAACTATTAGGTGGCCCACCACAAACTTGGAGGTTTTTGGTCAAGTGTGGGTGTGGCCCCTGCTGATTGGATTAGTCTGATTTTTTCAGCGCACAACACTTAGTTAAAGAACCTTGTTGTATGTGTTGGAACCATGTATATCGATGGGTCTCACATTTAAGAAAAATATCCTAAGATAAGGGTATTTTTGTTTTTTGGTGCATATTTCTAATATATCTAATATAAGGAGTACTTGAAATAATACGAAATATATGGGAGGTGACTAAAAAAAAAGATGCATTAATCTGACGAATGGGTTAGACAGATCGGATTGATCCTAAATTTGGTACACATAGCATCCATCAAGTCTACTATCATCACATAAATTTTAGGACCAATTAGGTATTTGTGAACTCACAAACACAACCATAGAAAAAAGAGAATCAATTACAAATACATATACTGAAGTAGACCTCTATGGTAATTCGCTAGTGTATTTCATTCACATGCTTCCTCAAATGTGTGGCCCACTTAAATGTGATTTGGGGCCATCAAAACACCACCATGCTCTCATGATGGGGCCTACTACCTAATATACATAAAGAAGAAAAGAAAGAAATACAAGGGATGATCTAATCACCTTATGGTTAGATGGCTTAGATCTTCCTCTCCAATGGTGGCTCACCCTCTCTCTTCTCGTTCTTTCTCCATTTCTCTCATTTTCTCTTTTATTTGTTGGAAATTTTCTTGTTGTAAATGGCTAACCACCATGGTTAGCTTCCTTTTGTATAGAGAGCTAACCCTTAGGAGAGAGTGGTTAGTTTACTTTGGTTATTTAGTTAGTGGGGTATGTTGACATTGCATGACCATGACTAATGCATGTGAGAGTGCTATGTCACATAGAGAGAGAGAGAGAGAGAGAGAGAGAGAGAGAGAGAGAGAGAGAGAGAGAGAGAGAGAGAGAGAGAGAGAGAGAGAGAGAGAGAGAGAGAGAGAGAGAGAGAGAGAGAGCTCTAGGTGAGGTGTCGTATGTTCATGTAGTGTAAGTGAGCTGAGGTGCATGTGCATGTGATGCATATGTGGTGAGTGAACCGTAATATTATGGTGATGTATGAGTTATGTGATTGGCAAGTGTTGAAAAATTCTACTAAAATATGAAATGGGCTTTCTAGAATGGCACATGGGCTATGGTCCCAAGCCCATATAAGGTGTGTATGCATGTGTGTGTGTGGTTTTTCGCGGTGTATCTTATAAACGAAGCACTACACGGATGAACAGAGATGATAAATTGATGATTGGGGCAATGTGTGCCAGTTGATATGATGGGTGTTCTGAGGTCTAAGGGTTTGGGTCACCCAGATGCGTACTATGCACAGACAATTCTAGTCCTACTCGATCTGGGGCTCTAAACGATGCGCATCCATGCAGTGGAAGTGAAAGGGGTACTACAATGGGTGTGAAGGTTGCCTACGAGCGGGTAGCCAAGATAGGCGTATAAACGCATTACCAACATTGGAAAAGATGGGCCTTATAACATGTGTCATGTATCTCACTCATGTTGTAAAGTCAACTACTCATTATAGTGGTCTCATGACCGAAAATGAGTATCAATCGAAACACGATCGCGACAAGTGACAAATTCGGCTGATGCACCATAAGATCATATAAAAGAAACCCTTACGACCAAAAATGCTTAAAGAGCAAAGCAACTACAACGCCAAGTTGGTCGAGTTTCACGATGTATTACACATGTTTATATGGAGAAAAAAAAATGACAATTGGCAACACATAGCGTCACGAGAAGAGTTTTTGTCTGCATAAGAAGAACAAGACATGCACACAACCATTAGCCAGACCATGATAAAGAACTAACACACATGATATTGCAGGATAAGCCACAACTATCTATGAGCCTAAACAGTTAATTATTTCCACATCATCAAATGTGAATAGTAAATTCAAAAATCTCTCTCTAGCTATCGCCTCAGAATTTTATAAATAAGAAAAAGATCAAAAAGCTCCAAGCCTTCACTAACTCAACCCAACCCAATATAAATTGCAGCGCAACATTGCTTATCTTATCTTAATTTATCCCATTTTAGGAGTAGTGTAATCCAACTCATATAGGTTGTTACACTAGACTGACTTTAGCCTAGGATAATATTGTAATCCAATCTATCTACACTTGACCGACTTAGGAGTAGTATAATTTCTTTCCATCTACACTAATCATTCGATTGCAAGGACAAGCATTTTATTTTCTTTTCAGTGGTGTAATTCTCTTCGTTTATGTTTAAGTTGACGGACCAATAAAGACTTAGCTTTAGAACCTCTATCTACGCTACAAATGTTAGATGGTCGAGGAATATTATCTTTATAAATTTTTATTTTTATTTTCATTAATATAATTTTATTTATTCTACTCTCGCGTTAAGTGAAAAAGTTTATTTATGTGATATTTCTAAGATATGTTGATATGATATGATTACGAAGTGGCTCATCCGTGTACAAATAATGAACTGCTTAGATAGATTAATCAACGTTGGAAATTCTATATGCACTTGTGGCGCATTTGATGATTACATATGACTCTTTTTTTAAGAAATAGCATCAGCGCATTGTGGCTCATCTGTTGGACGGCTCAGACTCTTTCTTAAGAAATAGCATCAACCCATTGGGGCTCATCTGTTGGACGGCTCAGATCTGGTACACGTATTCTCCTTTCCACTTGTGGGACTAGTGGTATCAAATTCTCGAAGGCTGGAATGCATAAAGTACGTATTAGAATAAGGTTCGTCAGAACCTTTGAACCTGGGTTATCACAATGATCCAAACCGTTTATACTGTTAGTCTTACGTTGTATGGTCGAAAGACAACAAATAAAAGCTCAGAAATTGATTATTTCAATGAACATGAACGGTCTCCATAGACTTTGTATAATCGGTGGATTGAAATATTATAGGATTCCCATCTAATGGCAATCCTATTAAATAAACAGTTTTCATCATTTAAGAAAAGTCCAAATCCAACGTTTAGAGCATCGATCGCGTCTCATCGTAATACGTGGCAATGTATTCTAGCTAACGTTTCAAATTCTCTCCACCACGAACATAAGATATTCCACCCGAGCAAGAGTAAGGATTCAACAAGCATGTGGCCTAACATAGTGTATTTATGTCATCCGTTCCACTCATCAGAGTCACTCTATCATGAAATTAAAAAATTTCAAAAATAAGGCTAATCTTGCTATCAGGTGGCCCACCACAAACTTGAAGGCTTTTGGCTAAGGGTGGGTGTGGCCGTCTGACGATTGGATTAACCTGTTTTTTTAGCATTCAAAATTTAGTTAAAAATCCTTGCCATATGTGTTGGAATTATGTACGTCGGTAGGCCCCACATTTAGGAAATATATCCTAAGATGAGGGTAACTTTTCTCTTTAAATACAGGTTGTAAACATGTTTAAGGCTGTGTTTGATTTTTCACGTCAACCATAAGTACATTATTTAATTATTACATTTTTAGCCTGATTGGTAATCTGGGTGTATTTTTACATTGAAAATCAGTCCAAAATGATCGACTTAAATTTGTGGCCATATCGTGATATATGTGACATATCCATGCCATCCATCCATTTTACTGGAACATTTTGAGGGCATGAGCTGAAAAAAGATGCATATCCAACACTCAAGTGGCCCACAACAAAGGAGCAATGTCCTTAAAATGTATACCATTAAAAGTTATTTCCTTCACTTGCTTCCATTGGTGTTTATTTGTTATCTAACATGTTCATAAAGTCACACAACAATGAACTGGGAGAAAACACAAATATCAGCTTGATCCAAAACCTTTGGAGGACCCAAGAAGTAATTCATAGTAAGCATTTGATTCACAGTTTTCTGTGATGTGGTCTACTTGAGCTTTAAATCAGCCTCGATTTTGAGATGAACAATGTGGATAAGTCACATGCATGCATGGCTTTGCATTCGTTTCAAAGCCGTCCTCATTCAAAAAGTAGGCTATCACCCCGTGCATTAGGCAGCGGTCATTACTTAGGCAAACAATTATTACCTATATTTACAAGGTATCTACACGTGACATGAAAATTCAAACAAAGTCTTCTTGCAATAATTACAAAATAGATTGAAGGAGTTAGGGCCTGATTGGGAGTGTGGATTTGGAGGCACCTGGATTCCAAACCCCTTGGATTTGAAATCCTCCTATTGTGTGTGTTTGGCACCCTACATTCATAATCAACTTTATTTCAAAAGTAGTTATATATAGTATATTTAAAGGGGTTTGAATTTAATTACTAAATTAACTTTAATATATCTAATTAGTGAAAGTATGTAATGTTTGACACAATGGTTGTAATAAGCTCGCTGAAATATATATTTTGACCGAAAATGACTAAATTCCAAGTCTTGGATGGGCCACAAGCACAAGATTATGTCTGAGTGACTAACCAATGATTTTTAACCATTGATTTACGTGGACAATATTTGGACAGTACTAATCATCATATTAAAGTAATCATAGTGATGCAATTGATAATCTAAATGGTTTTAGGATATCATTAGTCGGCCATGTGCCCAATAGATTAATAGTATAGTGATACACATGTTACATGTGACATTCTTGGAAGGATTTTAGATGTAATCCAAGCTTCCATCGTAGATTTCAAACCCCCTCCAAACAACTTGGGATTTGAAATTCCTTAGAATTCCCCCAATTCTATGGTGCTAAAGGACCCTGCAATTATCGTAAAGACAAGGGAGGTGTTTACAATTATCTTAATAAAAATCCAGTAGTCATACGACGTACATTTAACCTTTGGAAGGGCTGCGTGTGGCTTGAAGAGCTACACCGTTAGGTAGGGTTGAAAGTCAGGCGGGTTCAACCCGATCGAACTGTGATTGACCTGACATTGGGTTGGGCTCAGGCAGGATTTATTGGGTTTGGTCTCGGGCTTGGGTTCTATAAACACCAACCCAATAAAACTTGGGTTAGGCTTGGGTTGAGGTCTCGGGTTGCCCGACCCAACCCAAACCCAATTGATATATAATTGAGTGTGGATCGTCTGAGATGAAGGCATGTGAAATTCCAGTACCGTCAAGTCTCATTAGTCCACAATATTTCCAATGACCCAAGCTAGCAAGACACGTCCAATTTCTCTCTCCCAAATAGGTTGCGTGCTACACAACATGACTTTTAAAAGAGTGGTTGTACTATATTTTAGCTTGTTTATTTAAAAACAATAAATTTCTTTATGAGAAATAATTATATATATAATTAATAAAATCAAAGGTACAAAAAATGAAACGTGTATAGAAATATAATAAACTAATGTAATAACGAAAATATTAGCATGTATCCGCCGGACCAACCCAGCCAACTTGGCCGAGACCACTTGGGCTAGACTTGGGTTAGGGTTGAGATATAGTAACCTTGGTTGAGCTAGGGTTGAACACCAACCCGACCCGACCCGACCCGACCCGCCCCGCCCGACTTACAGCCCCGGCGTTTGGTGAGGCAATCCCTTTCTCGGGCAGCGTGCAGTGGATAAACTACAGATAGTCTGGCAGAGTATGATTGTTTATAGCATGCACTCCTAAATTGTATTCTGAAATTCAAACTGAACCGTTCAAAAAGGCGGGCCCACTTTAGACGGATCATAAACAAGAAATACACCGAACAGCATCTCATCTAGCCACATATAACGGCCGGTCTGGATGAAAATAACCAACAGTGCGTAATCTGTAATCAAAGTTTAAAATATCTATATGGTTAGGAACAATCCATATTTGATGCCAGTAACTGGACGGTTTGATTTGCATCACTGTTTCTAGTGTATGAATTATCGGTGCACGTGTACGAACTACCACGCTCTACCAGAGTATCAAATAACTCTCCAATCTCGCCATCTCGGAACCCAATTCGTTTGCATTTGGTTCTGCTTTCGCGGCATGATGCGGTAGAGCAGGTAGAACCCATACAGGGTAGATTTCTCTTACCATAGCACACGTGGCAAGGACATAAATCAGGACCGTTCATCTTATGAACCCATTGTAAGTAAAAATGATCCGAAGCTACATTAGTCGTATAATCCAATATGTCCAGACGATGCCTTTTATATGAAAAATTGACTGTATATATTCATTGAGATGAGAAGATTAAAAAAGCATGATATATGTTCGTTTAAAAGGTCTGCATTTCTTAATATACATCACCACTGACAGAACCCATGAGATGGACGGATGTGATTAAAGCTTCCCCGTAAAACTTGTTCGGTAAAGAAAGACATGAACCATATTCCGTTTCTACCGGCTGTACCGCATCATTTAATGAATCAAACGATTCTACTTTGCTAATTATTTCTTCTTTAATGGTCCCCGTACGGTAGATATCTTTGGGAAACGGATTGGCTACTCCCCCGACACCAGCCCCATGGCTGGTGGTCGGTGCTCTGTGGGCCCATGATGTATGTATTTCATCTATTATGTTCATCAATTTTTTAAGATTATTTTAGGTATTAATGCCAAAAATGAGAGGTATATAAATCTCAGGTGGACCACACCACATGAAAACAATAGTGATTGGATATCCATCATTAAAATCCTCCTAAGGCCCACTGTACTGTTTATTTGACATCCAATCTATTTATTAGGTCATACAGGCCCAGATGAAAGGGAGAAACAAAAATCATCTCGATCCAAAACTTTTATGGCCCCCAAAATGTTTTTAATGGTTGACATTTATTCAACACTGTTTCCTATAATATGGTCCATTTCAGATCGGGATATACCTCATTTTTGGTTTTTTACCGTAAAATAATCTTTAAAAATAGATGGACGGCATGGATGAAACACATACACTTGGTGGGGCCCACAGGGCACCGACCACCAGCCATTGGCTGGTGTCAGGGGGAGTAGCCAATCCGTTCCCATATCTTTTTGGGGCCTAATCTAAATTATCTGTTTATCCAGGACGCGGATGCTTTCGCAGGAAGTTCCTGCGTTGGAAACTTGGGTGGGACCCAACGTGATGTTTTTGAGAAATCCACACCGTAAATCTGCTTTCCGAGCACATTTTAAGACTCGAGACCAAAAGTGATAAGGATCCAAGACTCAAGTGGGCCGCACTAGAGAAAAAGGTGGGTAAGAAAATTCCTACCGTTGAAAACTCTCTGGTGTAGAAAGTGATGTTTACATGCCATCCATACCGTTAATAACGTAATTCCTATTGGGATGAACTGAAAACACAAATATTAGCCTGATTCAAAACTTCTATGGCCCCACGAATATTTCAACTGTCTACGTTCAATACTCACATTTTAGGCCCACTTTAGTATTGGATACGGTTCATTTTTGTTCTCTCATTCTAAAATTATCTCAGAAAACGGATGGACGGAATGGATTTCTCACAAACATCACGGTGGACCACGTTTCCAGCGCAGGAAGTCCTTGCGAAGAGCTTTTGCAGGAAATACGCGTCCGTTTATCCACACCGTTTCATCTCTTTTATCATATACGGTTAAAGTGGGCCTAAAAATGAAAAGATCAGACGCTTCACTGGACGCGGATTTACTGCAAAAGGCTTCTTTTTTTTTTTAAATAAAAAACTCCTGCGCAAGGATGTTGGGTGGGGTCTACCAAGATGTTCGTGAAAAATCTACTTCGTTTATTAGTTTTGAAATTTAATTTTAATTCTAGGGCATCTACTAAAAAATGAGGTGAATCTAAAACCCAAATGGGTCACAAGAGAAGGAAAATTGGGGAAACAAATGTCTACAGTTGAAACCTTCCTACACTCTACCTTGATGTTTAAAACCGTTTATAAGGTAATTCTCACTCGGATGAAGTGAAAATAAAAAATTTGGACAGGTATCAAACTTTTATGGCCATAAGAGCTAAAAGAAATAAGACAAATCCAAAAATTAAGTGGACACACTGGAATATGCAGTGAGAGGTTAAACGTCTACACTCCTGTTCCATAGCTCAAGTGGTAGACTTGAGTGAAAGAGACCTCGTTTTAACATTGAGGTCTTGGTATTAATTCCTAGTGAGGGTGACTAACAGTGAAGTGTGAACTGTAAGTAAGTGTACTAACAAGCCAATCAAGAAAGGAAAAAAAAAAAAAAAAAACGTCCACCATTGAAATCCTTTTGAGGTCACAAAAGTCTTGAATAAAAATTAAATATTATAATGTTTTACTTTTTTAATATATTGGATAAAAAATAAATAATACAGTCCCCACTGCAATTTGTGGTGCCGTCTACTCAAGCTTTGAATGTGACTTAATTTTAGGTTAATGCTCTAAAATGATTTAGTCAAATGAATGAATAGTTAAACACATGGCCACGACACGTGCCCAAACCAGTCAAGTTGGTGGTGTTTGGTACACCAGCCAATCCGCTTCTCAATTTTGAGCCCATACGGTAACTTGATTTGAGAAAATGGATAAACGGCGGATAAACGGGTACATCACTCTGGGCCTCCCTACATATCTGGTCGGAAGCAAGTTCCGGGTCTCACCTGATCCGCTCTCCCCTCGCAAAAGTTCATGTGAAAACGCAGGCAATCCGAACGTGTGTGGAATCGCTCATTATCACGTGTTTCATGCGGTGTTGCAGGTAGTGACGTAATATAAAACAGGGATAGCTGTAGTTAGGGTTGTCAATGGGCCTGGATTGGGCCTGAAAATCAGAATTTTAAATAGGCCTGTCCCAACGCCCAGCCCAAAATAGTTCAAAATTCAGACTTACCCAGGCCCAGCCCATGCACAGCCACGGCGCATTGACAGAGCTAGAGACCCTCACCCCACCCCAGGCCGGCCATTGACAGAGCTAGAGACCCTCACCCTACCCCAGGCCGGCCATTGACAGCTGTTGCCGTAGCTCACACAAAGCAAGTAAAATGTATGTTTGGAGGAGCACATTAGATGGTACACCGGTAACACATTACCCTTACCACTGGGGCCCACCTTGATGAATATGTTGTATATCCACATCGTCTATCCATTTTTTCAGCTACTTACAGGACATTATCTAAAAACTTAAGAAGATCCAAACCTACGGTGGACTACACCACTAAAAAAAAGTGGTGAACGATCTGAGAGAGGGAGAGATACCGGGTCCGATCCCCTTTCAGCTCAAGTTTCGTAGTCCAGAGACGTACTTAATGAAGTGGTCCATCATCTGTGGACCCCACCATGATGCATGTTTTGTATCCATACCGTCAACCAGTTTTATGGCGTTACAAAAGAGAATTAGATAGATTTAAATTTCAAGTGGACCCACCACAGAAAACCGTGGGAGCCGTCACACGTCACACCCACCGTTGAAACATTTATAGGGCCCGCAGTGATATATTTTCGAGATCCATCCTATTCATAAGTTAACATAGAGATAGATGAAGTGAATATATATATATATATATATATATATATATATATATATATATATATATATATATATATATATATATATATATCAATCAGCTTCATTGGAAAATACTGTGGCCCCTAAGAATTTTTGAACGGTGGATGTAACTGTCCCCACTATTTTCTCTGGTGGGGTCCACTTGAAATTTAGATCTATCTCATTCTCTTTGTAATGCCATAAAACGATCTCTAAAAATGGTTGGACGGTATGGATACAACACATGCATCATGGTGGGGTCCACAGAGCTTGGTGACGTCACTTCAGTAGCAATTTGGCTACTGAACTTGTCAGTATCCAATCCGCACCCTTGTGCTGACGCCCCTTCTTGGTCACATGGAAATGTGTGCCGGATCGAGCCCACTTGTCAGGTGGGACCACCGTGACACGTTCTGACCAAAGATCAAGGTCCACTAATAAGCCAGACTTCCACCTGTACATTTAGACAAGCGATGTACCATTTTTCAACCATTCATTTTTTCCCAAACCTCATTTGGCCCACCTGATACATTGACCGCTCTGATTTGTAGTTTGTTAGCGTACCTTACCGATGAAAGGCTCAGATGTAACCAGGTGTGACACGTAGGCACGTTTGAAGTGAAAGGCTACTTCAATCTCTCCTTGCGTGTATTGCTGGGTTAGTCGGCAGGTTAGGATAGCATCCATGTCCGTGCAAACTGCAATGTTTGCATGATATCCACTCCATCCATCAGTTTGGCCTCCTTCATGTTAGGACAAGCACAAACATGTAAAAAAATAATTTAAAAAAAGAAAAAAAAAGAAAAAGAGACCACACCACAAAAACAAAAATAAGTGAGGATGGAAATGCTTACTGTTGAAATCTTCTTGTGACCAATAAGGGTTTTTTTTTATAAAAAAAAATAAAATCAGTTTGGCCTGCTCATTTCTACTGTTTCTTGTGATGTGGTCCATTGGACCTGCCCTTTTTTCAGCTCATGCTAGGTTGTGAAACTAATGGATGGCGTGAATCGTGTCAAATGGATCTTACAGTGGGCCATAGAGCTTTTGGTTACATGGGCTTCTGTAGGAAATTTCATCCGGAATCTTGATCGTAGGGCAGTAATCGTAGCCCCACCATTGCTAAGACTCAGAAAAAATCCAACTAGTGGACGCTATTCATCTCCCATTTTTCTAGTCCGTCCGGGCCCTAAACACATGGTCCACATGGAGGGATGAGCATGCACCCGACTAAACCACGGTTGACATGGAGGCAGACCGTTGGTTTGCTAATTCCCACCGTCTTATGAACCATGCTATATGAGATGACGCGCTTTCATGCATCATATAATTCGTGTTATTAGTTCTAACAGGTGGGTCCATGGTACCGTAATTCAGATAAATGGTGAGTTGGTTGGCACCTGGCATCGTTGATTGAGCATGCAACAAAAACTATGAAAGCTGTAATATCCTATAAACCATTATTAGTACTCAAATTTTTTTATTTTTTTTTTAGGTTGATGTTTTTAATTTGCGGATGACTAGTGAGGAAATTCCAAGTACTCCTAGTGCCGGTACGTCAGTTACATCTCCTCTTATTGTAGAAGGATATGTGACTGAAAACAAAGTTAAAATGACTTTAGGTTCAGTGAAAGGAAAAAAAAAAAAAGATCAGCGGTATGAGAAGTTTTCGATGAGATTACATTACCAAATGGTTTGGTTAAGGCTAAATACAAGTAAAATAAAACTCTTTACAGTGAGCATTTTAGTTCTTTTATTACTCATCATCAAAGACATCTTGATAAATGTGCGAAGAGACAAAAAATGTCAACTGGTAAAACCTACCAACTACTTTCATTTACCGCTTCTAAAAAGGAAGACTCAAGCTATACTCTTCACTTATAAGTATTATTAACAAAAATTGAAAGAGTGGTATGCAAGATTGGTAATATTTGAAGATGAGCCGTTTACGATGGTAAAAAACAAATTTTTTATGAAAATCTGCAAATTCCATAATCTCAAATGTGAAAAAGGCATATCATTTTACTGTAAAAAGAGAGTGCATCAAGATGTATGAGAAAGCAAACTTGAAAGTTTTTTTAGCATCAAATCAATGAATAAGTTTGGCTTCAAATATATGGACAACATCAAATCAACGAAAGGGATACATGTCATTAACTAAATAATTCGCTGACACAAATTGAAAACTCTAAAAGAATATTATAAACTTCTGCTATGTTCCTTATTCTCATACTGGTGTGGTAATATTGGACCGCATTTACAATTGTCTTGTTGAGTGTAGTATCGAAAAGAAAATCTCTTCAATAACTTTAGATAATACATCTTCCAATGACACTTAAGTTTCTTTCTTAAGTAGTTAATCCAAGGGAGCCGCAAATTTATTTGTTAAGGGTAAAATATTACAAGTTAGATGTTGTGCCCACATACTAAACTTGATAGTACTAGAAGGGCTAAAAGCAATTGATTCCACAGTCGCCAACATACGAGATAACGTCAAATATATAAGGGGGGTCACCTTCAAGATTAAGTACGTAAAATGATATAATCAAATGTTTGGATTTGAAATGTAAAAAATAGTTGAAATTAGATGTTTGCACTTGTTGGAATTCAACTTATGAAATGTTGGATACTGTTTTAGAGTTTAAAATTGTATTCTCTTAACTTGCGGCGCGTGATAAAATGTACACATACGTGCCTAATGATAATGATTGGACGAAAGATGAATATGTTCACAAATTTTTCAAAGTTTTTTTTTTTTTTTTTTTAACAAGTGATGGCTCTGAAAGTGCAAATGAAATTCGATAAATATTGGGTTGACTATCATTTGTTAATGGCCATTGCAGTTGTTATGAATCTACGGTACAAGATGTCAATGGTTAGATACATTTTCAGGTCACTTTATTCCAATTTTGAAAGTGTTTCAATGGAAACTGTTATTATTCGTGATGCAGTCGAAGAGTTGTTCACTTTATATGCTGGTACTTTCACTGCAACATCTAGCACAATAGTTGCTCTTCAATATAGGTGTAGTACTTTTACTAGAGGAAAGTGACTTTGTAATTTTATGTCTTTCTTAGCAGAAGAAAAAACAAAGACACAAAACTGAATTAGAAGTGAAGAAATATCTAAATGATCCAGTTATAAGGTTACAAGAAAAGGATTTTGATGTTTTGCAGTAGTGGAAGTCGAGAATACCCCGGACTTTCGGTTATGGCACAAGATATATTATCAATTCCAATTTCAACCATGGCATCAGAATCAGCTCTTAGCATAGAGAGTAGAATTGTGAGCAAGTATTGAAGCTCATTCATCTTGAAATCAATTGAAGCATTGATATATACACAATATTGGTTGCATTTAGTTTAAGGCGGTAGCAGTTTTGATGTTGAGGAAGATGATGATGAAAACGAAGCCAAGACAAAAATATATCTTAAAAGTAAAACTTTTCTTGTCAAAAAATAAGAAGAGTAATAAAAGGTCTCTCCAAGCTCAGTTCATTTTACAAGAATATAGGTACTGCATATACACAGGATCACAAAGAAGCTTTGAAGAAGCTATAATGAGACTTTTTTTTAGAATTGATGTTGTGGCATGTGGGACTTTTTGGACTTAATGTTGTGGACTTCTAATTTGTATTTTGTAACAAAAAATATAATAAATTGAGGTGGAAGCATGCCGCCTCGACTCGATCCACTAACTCGCCTTGAAAGGTTTGGCAAACAAGGCAAGCTCCAATGGTAAGCTCAAGAGCGAGCTCAAGGAGAGCACAAACGAGTCAAGGCAAGCTTGGCCCACCTTGACTCAGCTCGGCTCGATGTATATCCCTAGCCCTCACCAAGTGATGACCCAGACCCTTCATCTATGAGCTCCTACAACATGTGGAGAGCTTGGAAACGATCTCACAGTTGGAGCTAGTCGATAATGTTTAGGCCAGAGTTTAAATTGCTTCTCTGGACCGTTGTTTTTAAGTTGATCATGGTGATTTTATTACAAGATTATCATGCACATTTCAAAATACCGGCATATTTGAAAATTTGTGCTTTGCCAAGATATTGCTGAAAAAATATGAAAAATCTAAAATGATTCATGAAATAAATTTAAAATTATAATTAATTTAAAATTTTCAAAATTTTGTTTCCAACAAGATTTTCCTGATAATAACCCAAAATCTGGAGAGCTCCCAAGTAATTTCCAATGTGAGATTTATGAGATTTATCACGATCATCCCCAAGAAACAAACCTGAAAAGAAAATACATCCACACAAGATGCATAAATCCAATTAAATGCTTCCTACGGATAATCATGGGTTGAAGAAAATAAAAAATGCTGAATGACAATGAATGAAAATTGATGCTTACAATATGTCCTGTAACAAATATTCACAAGCTTCAATAGTTTGGTAATACTTCTTTTCAGCATAACCAAGAAATGAGAAAAATCTATATACAACTAAAGAAAAGAATTTCTTTCTTTTTTTCTTTTTTCTTTTTTCTTTCTTTTTTTCCTTCTGTGAAAACCACAGCATGGAGTTCTCAGAATAGGTACCTTCCTCTTTCTCATAGAATGGTGCTCAACCCAATCTTTCAGCTCAAAAATCATGTACAAAAAGCCTCTCATTAAAACCAATGTGCCCGCATAATCGAAATGTATGGAGTCTACTGACACACTTCAAAATGGTGCAGAGCTAGTACGCCGGAGTTGGTATGTTGGCTCTTGAGTTTGATTCGAAGGTAAAAGCGCATCGAACTCCTGCATAGAGCAATAAAGGGATATATCAGTTACATGCGCAATCCTGTTAAGGACTAAACCATGTGAGTAGAAACTGACCAGCAGATGACTAAACTGTGTGACTAGAAACTAACTAGCAGATGAACACCACCACCGAAAAGAAGACCAGTAGACTGACAACTAATGGAACTGATGGAATGACAACATTTTGGTGACTATAATTATGTCAAGTAGAAGGGTGAAATTTATGCATTAAAATGGTTGATGATGCAGTGATTACTTAAATAAGATCTCCTCTTTGAGTTTTACAAAGACTACAGAGCCTATGCATCACATAAAAGCATTAGACCCTTCACTAATGTTGGAGCTGGTTTTGCCTGGGATTTGATGCCGGCAACTATTAGCTGTTATATACAATGCTAAAGCAACTGGCTGGCTGCTTAATGTTTCAGGCATCAGATGTAGGCAAAAATAAGATTGAATGGTGGCGAAGGCTACCTGTGGCATTATATAAAGCAGAAGCTCTATAATATAACAGAGTTCCTTAGGCTCTTACATTTCTTCAACCACAAAGGCACAGACCATTGAAGCGAAATTCTGAAGCATTTTGACTGAATGAGCTGCCATCCAAGTTAACCTACAACTGATAGTAGGTTCACCTACAACCCATTTATACAACTCACTTTGTCCTTGGAGAAAAAACATTAAGAAAGAAAAAAAGGGTTGTCACCTACAACTGGTTGCAGGTGATCATTCCTCAATTTACATTTAGTGGTACTGTGGCAGATCAGAAGGTGCAGATGGACTGACAAAAGATTACAAAATCTTTCTAAAAATTCCTGAAGAATGTACTTTGGCACGACCTGTCAACCCTAGAATCACCAAAAACATCGAAGAACAGAACTTAGAAAAGAGGCAGATGTTATTCCATGATTCAATGGTGAATTACCCTATGGAAGAAAGGATTAAAATGCATTTAATCAAAATCCTTCTTGACAATGAAGCACAACAATCAGAAACAAGAAAACTAAGCAACAGTAAATGTCTATATAACTGTACTTTCTTTTAGAGATACTTAGAAAACTTTCAAGGAAAAATATTTCAATAGATCAAAGAGAAACCACTACGACTTAAGATGGCTTGGTCATGTGCAATGGAGACCAAGAACTGTGCCGATTAGGAGTGAGTACAAGTCGAAGACTCTAAAAGGGCCAGGGGCAAGGCCTAAGAGGACATGGGTGGAGGTAGTAAGAAAAGGCTTGATGACCTATGGTCTAACTGAAGCTGTGGCTCTTGATAGAGTGGAATGGCAAAGAAGGATTATGTAGCCGACCCCAATTAATTGGTATAAGGCTTAGCTGAGGATGACAATGATGGAAGAGAAACCACTCCAGTTTGTACCTAGATTAACAAGAGAACTTCTATTGAAATTGAGCTTGAGAAAGCCCACAAAAGCCATTCATCTCTCATTGCAGTGTCTTATCTTGGATCCAACTTCTGGCTACTTCCCCTCCAAGAAGGCTCTGACACATCCTATTTGTTTCTCTCTTTCCATAAATCTTATTGATAAGAATCTTGTTGTTTTTCTCTTTCCATACTTCCATCTTATTCATACGAATCTTATTGTTTCTCTCCTTACATAAAGAATCATGTGTTTCTCTCATGATTCATAAAAATCACGGGAATTCTAGTTTCAAATCTTGATTGGTGAGAACAAGATTGAGGATTCATAAAGCCTATGATTCATAAAAATCATGGGAATTCTAGTTTCGAATCTTGATTGCGAACAAGATTGAGGATTCGTAGGGACAAGTATATGATGATGACGACAGCGGCAACAAGAACAAGAAGGAAGCACATGGGAACTTGGATTTGGCGAAAGCTATCACTACCTAATTCACCTTCTTGACAATCCAGTGCTTGTATGTCCACAAAAATGCTCTAGTTCATTAAAGCCATGACATTTTTGTGGGGTAATACAAGCCCTTAAGGCAGCGCACACTGTTAAGTTGATGGTGAAGTTGGTGGATGGTGATGTTAAGCCCACCCATGGGCTACAACCATGAGTGAAATGATCATATTGACTTAACGAAAGACGATTAGATCATCTAATGGGAGACCAAAAGGAGTACCATTTCCGAGCAATTAAAGATTAAGCCCATATGAGGGTCCTGACTAAAGATCAAACCATCCAAGCTGAATATCTGAATAATGAATTAAGATCCAACCATCCAGGTTGAAGACCTGAACCAACCAACTGTCTGGGTTAGAGATCCAGACCATATCAGAGTCCAAATTGAGCTGATTAAAGATTCGAACTACTTAACAGTCCTGTTGTAATAACTGCATGACCTGAGAGAATCAGAAGAAATTGTACTTTGACTTCATGAGTATGATTGATAATCAAAGGATTCAAGAAGAAAAAAAAATGATCAAAAGGTTCAAGATAAAATCTCAAATAGGTTGAACTTTATAAGAATTAGAGGGAATATGAGAAAGATATCACCATCTGCTGATTCAATCAGATATTTGAACAGTGGAACATCCATTGTACAGAAAACTTAGATCTGTCCACATGTTTGTTTCTATGATTTGTGCATGAAAAGGGCAATAACTGTTCGGAGCTTCAAGCAGCATCAGCCTAGAGGCATGCACGATCTCAAGTGCTATTGGAACAAAGATGTACATCAATACAACAATGTAAACAAGATATTAAGATTTTATGGGGTTGTATGAGGTTCATGCTACAACTATAACATGGGATTTATGCATCATACGACAGGATTAAAAAACAATCCACGCTATGCAAGATGATATGCGCAATATTAGAACAGGTTAGGTGGCTTGCAAGCAACCTTATGATTTTGGATTTTTGGCCAAAGATTTGATTTAGGGTGCTATTGTTAATCTTCAATAAGCCTATTAGCCTACAGCCTTCAGATTGCAATTGAACCACAACTGATGTGATTCTCAACGCTATTGAACGGATAAGAACATGCATGCGGTTTTCTATTGATCATGAATTTGCACATGTACGGGTTTCAAAGACTACTCTCTGATACCACTTGTTATCGCTAATTGGACATAATCAATGGTTCAAGTTTCAGATCAAGGATCAGAAAGACATACATACACAAGTTATTAAATAAAAACTACAAAGATGCTGAATATCAAATCAAGCACAAATCTTACGCCATGAGATCCGAGAGTGCACAGCGGCGACTGAGAGTGCTTGGGTTTGAAGATGAACAGTCCTGATCGCCATTCCACACATCCTATGGTGTTGATCTCTCTTCCCTCACCTTCTCCCTATTCCTCTCTAGGTGTGCGCTATGGATGAGAAGCCTCATATGTTTTTTAGTATATGAAGAGTGCCAAATGTATTCCTCTATTTATAGGGTTTTGGTTCCCCTTTCTATGATCCCAAACTCACTTTGCCTATATGCATTAGCTCATTAATAGGATTCCTAAATTGAGTTACTTAGTCCAATATTTTCCTAAAACAAAAGGAAAACCACACTTCCATGTGTGGACCACACCCATACGGGTGTACAGGTCTAACATGAAAACCAAAACTATTTGTTAAAAATGATCGCGTTTTCCTGTCAAAAAAACAGAATGAAGCAACTTCAGGATAGATGCAAATATCCCTCAATGAGTAAATCTCATCAATCATCTTATCGATATCTTCAGCTCATAAAAGTAACCCATACATGATGAATAACAAAACTTTAAAAGCTTCTATAATACTGAAGAAGAGAGTGGCATTTTGTCTAACATGCCTGTATGTTCTCATTGAAAGGCCATAACATCACCATGAAATACATACTGTATATGAATCTATTAAAAGAAAAAAAAAATCAGGTTTTGAAATTTTAACAAAAAGATTCTGTATTACCATACCGTTTGTTTCTTGAGCAACGTATTCTTTTTTCTCAAATTTGAAACTTCAGTCTCCAACTGGTTGGTGTAAGCCTAAAATCAATGCAAAAGAAAAGAGAAGAAAACGTCACTGCAGAGATCAGCCAAACAAACCAAAACTACCTATTGAATCTTCTTCCAATCATTCATAGAAAAGAAAAAGATCCCCAAAACCACACCTGCTTCCTGGCCCTTGAACGAGCTGCTGACTCTCGATTCTTGATCATCCTTTTCTGTCTCCTCTCAATACTTTTCTCCAACATCTCATCTGGAAACTTCCTCTTCCTCTCCGCCACCGCCTGCGAGTCTGATGAGGTGGCTCCCACCATCGGCATTGTCGTATTAAGTGCCAGTTGGTTCTCACCATATCCAACATCCACACCCGACTTCCCAAACACTGGGGCAGGAACGGGCAAACTCAAACCCAATACTGCCATCTGTTGCTGCTGAACCATCTGGTAATGCAACCAATCCGCCCTCTGCGTGGTCGCAATTGTTGGTTCAATTGACATCAATGGCTGTGTATTAACTGCGGCCATATTCTGATTCACCAAATTAATTGCACCAGCACGCACCAAGAAATCCTCTAGTGTCATTTCTCCAAGGGTTGGCTGCCTCTGTACTGGCCCATCCCCACCCACATTTTCTTGATCATTCTGGGCAATGTCTTTCCACACCTCATCTAGAGTCTTCTGATTGAGTGATCGGTTGAAATTCAAATTCCCAGGAACTAAAGAAGCCGAGGATGAAGAAGCATCCGCATTGCTGCTGCCAATTTGTGAAGCCTGCAACAGCTGGTTTTCCTCTGCTGCGATCACGCTCTTCAACAGCTCATCTAAATTCATGTTGTTCAAGGGCTTCCCTAAATCTCCGAGCTGGTTTTGGAGCTCATCGAGGGTGAGATTATAAAGAGAACCTTGCCTCGTCAGAGATGGGATATGAGGTGCTTGACCTCTGTCCGGAGAAACCATGGTTCTAAAACCCATTAACTGAAACTCAAAAGCCCTAAAACACTCTGCAAAGATCAAACAAAAAAGAAAAGAAAAGAAAAAAACAGAGACCTCAAAATCAAAATCAACAACTAAAATAGTCTAAAATTCAAGAAAACTTGCCGTTAAAAACTTAAGACAAAAAATCAAGAAATCAAAATCGACAAAAATATGAGAGTCACACAAATATCAGTATAATTCCACAAACCGATTACAATTCACATTGCACGCAAAACCAAAATATTTGAAAATGTTGTCAATTCAAAACAACAAAAGAAATCAAAGCAAAATAAAAAATAAAAATCCCCTAAATCCAATCTAATTCAATCCAACTAGATTCCACCGAACGAACTACAATTCCAAAGACCCAAAACCCTACAGACGGCTCCAATTCAAAATGATCAAAGGCATATCAATCGAAATCAAGAACAGGAAATGCATCAATTCAATACAATTAGACCAACAGATAGTGATTCATTCCGAGAAACCAAAGCCCTAAACTCTTTCCGATTCAAGAAAATCAGAAAAGTAAAAGACAAAACGTAGAAATCGAGAACAACATCAAGAACAGAGATTTCAAACAAAACGCAAGAAAGTAAGCAAGAAGAAGAATAAAATCTTCACCTCTGGGAAAACAGAAAAGGCGAAAACCGATCGGATGGCATCGAGGGAAGTTTCAGAGCGCGATTTGAGGCGCCAGAAAGATCGAAGGAGATCGAAGAACGGTTAGAGATCGATCCGGAAACACAGAGGCTGGACTTTTCAGTCAAAATTCGAGAGACGGTGGGAATTAGAGATTGGATGATTCTCTCTCTCTCTCCCTCTCTCTCAGATTAAAATCGCGCGCTGTTGAGAGAAAATGGGTGTCACTGCGGATTTATAGGTTGGCGAGTGCAGTGACGGTTTTGAAGAAAGCGGGAGGAAGATTTGCTTACATACTCGACCGAACATTATACTCTGATTTCAATTTCCTACAAGTACGGCCCATTAACTAATGATCTAGACCGTCCGATGTTTTATCAACGTATGGATGTAGTTTTTTTTTGAGATTTTCTTTGCACTATAAGTTTCTGATTTCACTTTGTGGTCCAAAAATACAACAAGGGTCCAAGTTCGAGCTGAACAAAAGCCAAAGATTGGAGGCTGGTATCTTTTAATCTAAGAGAATTTCTACGTATGGTGCATTTTTAGTGTGGTCCATCATATCAACGGTGTGGATCATGTAAATATGAGATTTACTCTAGCAAACTGAAAACCCGAATATACTGGGAGTAAGCTACGGCCGAAGATCGTCCATAACTTCTCGGAAATGCGTTCTGGGCTTGGTCCGTTTTGCCTCCGACGCGACTGAGAATCTAGCGTCCGTCGCCATCCATTGAGTCCACGTGATGAGATGGCGTTATGATTTTAACTGTTCATACTTTTTTTAATACTCTTATTAAGGTATTTTCTTATAATCAACTTTTTAATACAGTGTCATCCGTTGATTTTTAAAGTTGAATAAGAGCCATTGAAAATATATTTTTTTCACTGTTTTGCATTTATCTATAGATAATGACTGTCAAAATCATCTATTCAGTTTAAGATTTTAATAGTGTCACATACAGCATAGACTCTACAACATGTAAGGTTTCCATCATCAGACTACTCAAAATGTGGACCGACTCACGGTGATGCCTGTGCTGTGAAAAAAAGAAAAAACGAACTCTTTGTGATGGAGTGCACAACTGAAGACGGCACAACAGATTTTCTTCCTCTCTCCACTGGGCTAAAGAAATACTATAATGGGAAGTTATTTGATGCTCTGGCTTACCATGACACTTGATGCGCAAACACTCAAAAATATTATGTGAAGTAACAAATATTGGTAGTAACTGTCTCTAAGCAACATTCCGATAATCAAATTTTTGGAAAGATGCTAATCTTGATTCATGAATAAATGTTCGTTGAAATGAATGTCTAACAACTTGGTCGGCTAATCAAATAAGAACAAGTTTTTTTTTTTTTTTTTTTTAAATTTTATTTAATTCATGGCGTATATCTAAACAGGGACTTAGGATTTCAATAGTTCTATAGAAATTACTAGTATTCACCTGTTCCTGATTTATATGTACAGGTATATATGAATATAGTTTGTAAGGATCATTTGGTAGATTACATTTGACACACATTGATATGGATTGACAATTTCTATGAAATCTATGTAAATTGAAATCACTTTAATTGTGTTTGTCAGCTCATTTGGGAATATAGGTCTCTCAATGTGTTGAGCCAGGCAAAATCAAAATTTTGAATATGCCCCCAGCTCAACAGTTCAAAATTCGGTCAGTGCCTGTTGGGTTTGCATCGTAGATTCAGAATCCCATGTAATCTAAAAGTAACTATGCATGGTATATTATTTACAGGTGTTTAAATTTAACTACTAAATTAATTTAATGTCTCTAATTACTGTGCATATGTAATGTTTGATACAATGCTTATAATAAGCCCATTGAAATATATACTTTGCCCGGAAACAATGAAATCTTAAGTCTCCAATGAGCCACAGGCACATGATCACATACAAGTAATTAACTAACCATTTTTAACCATTGATTTACGTGGACAATGTTTGGACGTGCAAATTATCTTATTAAAATAATCATAGTGATGCAGTTGATAATCTAATTGTTTTGAGAAATCTAATTGATTTATATAGGCACACATGTTACACTGCAACTCATGAAAAGTTTTTAAATGTAATCTAAACTTCACCTTGGATTTCAAACTCCTGTTTGAGAGGATTTGAAATCTCCTGAATTTGAAATCCCGATTTACTTTATGTACCAAACATATTATTTTATCCATGCCTCTCATCCATTTTGCCAACTCAAACACTAGGAGAATCAAATTTCAGGTGGACCACACTATAGGAAACCATGGTGATTGAACGGCCATCACTACAAGCTTCCTGGGGCCACAAAAATTTGGAGATGATATTTATGGTTTCCCTTTATTTAGGTTTGCACCACCTAATGAACAGGTTGGATGGGAAAGAGACATTAAAATGGACCTCCGGAAGTTTTTAATGGTGACAGTTGAAACATGGTTGTTTCTGTGGTGTAGTCCACCTGAGGTTTAGATCTGCATCAATTTTTAATGAGCTCGCAAAATAGATGAACGGTGTGGATAAAACACATAAATCATGATGGGTCCCGCGGATAACCTTCAGGGTCATATGCAATCTGAATCCCCATTGAATGGAAAGAAGGTTTAAATTTTTTATTTTTATTTTAAAAAAAGCTGATTTTTAGGTCCACTCATGGGCATGACTTTATACTGTTTTCTGTAGTGTGGATTTTAGAGGTTTAGGCATGACTTTATACTGTTTTCTATAGTGTGGCCCACCTAAGGTAAAAAGCATAAAAGGGTTGGCTTCCCTGATGGACGGGATGGATCTTGTGATATAAAGGGTGGGTCCTACTTTGTAGGTGGAGCAGCTTAAAATCAGATGGATTGGTTGAATATCAACTGCCGAATAGTAGATATTTAGTTTGCTGAATTTGAACTGTTGACTATTTTAGCTCTAAACACCCATTTGATGGACACCAATCTGATGGCTATGGTGATTGAGACCCATCCAGATCTGATCTGACTTATTTGACGGTCTGTAATGAGGGCTCATATCCACAGTGGTTATCGTGTGCATGGATGCTCGTAGACCAACTAGTTTAGATGATAACACATGAATTGCCACTCTTGGAAGACATCCCTACCATGCAAACAGTAGGCCCCATTAGGAAGACCACTCATCTAAAAAATCAGGGTTATCCACTTATTAGATGGGCCACACCAGTATTTTGACTTAGACCATGGCTTTTCCATGGCTTCCAATGGGGCCCACCTAATGACCAGCTTAATTTGCCCATGGTTCAATGATCCAAACAGATGACATTACGGACATCAACGTGGATGTCCAATGAACCAAAGATCACCCACCTAGGAAGAATCCTAACCCTTTAATATGCGGCGAACAGATAGACGGTCAAGAAAGTAAATATATGTACCTAGGATCTTCAGATCCAGGGGATTTGTGGTGCATGTGCCATCCAAGGTGAGGCCCATAATATAGACGGCATGTATCCCTCGAGGCCCACCTGTAGACCCCAGAATTGTAGAAATTGACGCGGTTTGGCTGGGACCCCAGCAGCCGCCAGAGCTCTGTGAGCCCCACCATGATGTATGTGTTTTATCCACGTGGTCCATCCATTTTTCCAGATCATTTTTGGGGCATAAAATAAAAAATGAGCAGATCCAAAGTTTAAGTTGACCACACCACAGGAAACAGTGGGAATTGAACGCCTACCATTGAAAACTTTTTAGGGGCTCAGAAGTTTTGGATCAAGCTAATATTTGTGTTTTCCCTTCATCCAGGCCTTTGTGACCTCATCAACAAGCTAGATGGCGATTAAATATCATGGTGGGACCTAAGAAGGTTTCAATGTGAGACGTCATTGTCCCACTATTACCTGTGGTGTGGTCCACTTGAACTTTGTATTTTCTTAATGTGTTTTAAATTTATCTCCACTGTCAAATAAAAAAAGTCCAAAAGGTCATTCAAAGTTATAGTGCTCTTAGTTGCATTGGTTCACTTGAGCTTAGATGGTCAAGATTAATTAAAAAAACATGCTAGTCAAGTGATCTTAAGCTTGGATGGTCAAGATTAATTGAAAAAACAAAATCAGTCTGATCATCATCATCTTGAAACATCTACTAAGTAGATCCCATAAATAATACTCAAATTTGATGATGCTAATCAAGTAATCTTAAGCTTGATCCTTGTGGGAGTTTCAACACCCTCAAGGGTTCGAGTGTCCAAAATCCCACTACTACGTTGTGTGGGGTGTGTGTGTGTGTGTTAAAAAAAAAAAAAAAATTCATGTGATTTGTGAATAGTTGTAATAAATTGGACTCATTTAAAGGGTTCAAATAATACAATTAGGGGTGTACACGGGTCGGGCCGAGTCGAATCCGGCCTCATAATACAATCAGGTCTCCAACTCGAACCGGGTGACGAGTTTTCGAACCTTCGACCACGGCTTTTCGAACTTGAGTTCGGGCCGCTTGAACCTGAAGTGTTCATGGGAAAGACTTTGGCAGTAATCCGCGTCCCATTACAAGGCCCTCGATCAATGGTTTAGATAGTTGAACTATAGACTCCAAAAAAATCTAACTAGTCGTGACATTTACATACATTTGACAAAGCATAAAATAAAACATTTTATACAAATTAAATACAACATACACGGGTTTTCCAAGCCGACTGGCACGGCCGGCGGGCCGGGCGAAGTAGTCGGATTTTGGACCGAGTCGGGCCGAACTAGGAGGTATCCGAATCGCCTAAACTCACTTTCGGGCCTAGAAAATTGGCCCGTCCTGATCCGAACTCAGTTCCGGATCGGGCCGAGTCGGGCTTTTTCGGGCGGGTTGAGCGAGCTAACCGAGCTAGCCCGGTTTGTGTACACCCCTAAATACAAAAGGCATGATTTTTGCACCACGGCTTGCTCATAGATGCGTGAATGAATGGTCTCGACTGATGATAATCCTCTCATTTGCAATTTTAAATGTTGGAAGACATTGTGAAAAATCCTTATATATATTCTCTCTTTTTTATTATTATTTTTTTTTACACACGCACACACACCCCCACACACTCACGCCACACACACACACACACCCCACACACACACACCGTGGGATTTCACCACCGTGGGTACTCGAACCCTTGACCCAATGTTGAAACTCCAGGGAGTCTACCACCCGGGTAAGAGTAAGGACCCAATTACATATATTCTCTTCATTAAACTTTATTTATTGATTATTATTAATTTGTATACATAGAATGAATACAATTAGGATAAATTCACTTGTAGATTTCATTAAAGTCTCTCTATGCCTAAATATTGAAGTGGTATAAGTTCGGTTATAAGGCTTTTTTTTTTTTTTTTAAACACACGCGCACACACACCCCCACACACTCACGCTAGTGGAATTTCACCACCTATGGATACTCGAACCCTTGACCGGGAGTTGAAACTCTTGAGAGTCTACCACCTGAGCAAGAGTAAGGACCCGTTCGGTTATAAGGCTTAACTTATTAGGTTTTTCATATATCTACAATATTACTTGTTAGAGTTGTGTCTGAAAAATTAATATAAATTATTCATTGGAGATGTGGACATGATACTAATGATTTTGGCTGTAAATCATGACAACCATAGGTTCTAGATATAGACATGTGATTACGTCATACTTAATATGTGAGAGTATTATAAATATAAGTAGACATTGGTTAAAAAATTGGAATCATTTAGTTGTTTTTGGAAACTTGAGATTGAATATACTGGTCACTGATTAATTAGAGTTATGCATCATGTGATTTGGTACTCTATTATTTCATGACCACTTCCGAAGTAATAAGACAAAGTCATGTTGTGCGAGAAGATTAATGATGAGTTAGAATAGAAATTCCCCACCTCAGACATGATGACCAGTCCTGTGACTTCCCATTATTCCACAGAGGAGTATGTGTCATGGATGTTGGAATGTTTTTCTCAGGCTTTATCCCCACACCTGTGATTAATCTGGACCATTCATCAATAGTACCCACCGTGAAGAAAAATAGGGTCTTACACCATGATGTATGGGTTTCATCCAGATGCATCTATTTTATTGAAGTGGGCCCATCATCCAACGATCCAGATCGTTGATGTGATGGAAACATTCGTTGGCCACTCATCAAGGGTGACAATTGTCTAATCAGGAAGAATTTTTAGGCATTGCCCATCCACTCATCAAGGGTGACAATTGTCTAATCAGGAAGAATTTTTAGGCATTGCCCATCTACTGTGAGTCCCATTACATCAATGGTTGAGATCTGAGTACAAACCAACACTTCACCAACGGTTCGCATTCCGATGCACCTGGATTCCGTAATTCCTGTCTGGTCCAGGACCTTAATGATGATGTTTCGACATGCAATTTGATGGGCCATTGCTTCTAAAAAGCTATGGATTAGAAGAAAGCCTGAAAATAACTAGTGGTGCTTTGAACAGGGGATGATGATAATGTCTAGGTGGGCCATCGTACGTGTTTGTCTTTTGTGCCCATCTATCACGACCCATTGGGGCCAATGAAGTAGAAGGTTTATCATAATCATCATCGCTACTGGGCTGGGCCTTTATGGGCCCATGAAATTCTGGCTCAACCCATATAAAAGACCAAGGAGGTCCAAGCCAAACCTGAGAGCAAAGAGACTGGGCCGAAGTTTGGACCGTTCATCTACAAGTTCCATGATACCCAAGACCGCTTTGTCGTTTCACCTAAGGGTGGCAATAAGATGGGCCACCTGCATGGCCTAGCTAGTCCAGCCATACTTTTTTGGACTTGGCTTGGCCCTGTTTGTTAGGTTCATAATCTAGGCCTGGGCCTGGAATATAAGGCCCGATCAATATTCGGGGCTAGCTATATAGGGCTGAAAGTCTGGTGGGTTCGGTCCGGTTGGCGCTCCACCATAGTCCAATTCCTATACCTTAACCCTAACCCAACACAACTCAACTTTGGGTTAGGAATTTTCAACCTAAGCCCAATTCAAGTGAGCTCAGTCGGGTTGGTCAGGTTGATCGGGTGGATATATGCTAATATTTTCATTATTACATTAATCTACTATACTTTAAGACATATCTTATTTTTTGTTATTATGATTTTATTAATTATATACATAGTTATTTATTGTAAAGAACTTCATTTTTTTTCTAAACAAATCTTATCTCTTTTAAAAGTCATGTTATGTGTTATGTAGCACCTAATCGATTTGGTAGAGAGAAGTATGGTGTATCTTGTTAGCTTGAGTCATTAAAAATGATGTGGACCAATGAGACCCGATGGTATTGGAATTTTATATACCTTCAACACAGATGATCCGCACTCAATTATAATTTATAAGTAACCTATATATCCATCGGGTTTAGGTACAGTTTCAGTTGGGCAACCCGAGACCTCAACCTGATCCCGACCCAAGTTTTATTGGGTTGGTGTTTGTATAACCCAAGCCCAAGACCAAACCCAATACATGCTGCCCGAGCCCAACGCAATGTCAGGTCGGATACCGGTCGGTCGAGTTGAACCCTCCCGACTTTCAGCCCTAGCTAGCAAGGTCTTGACTTGGACTTAGGTTATTTTAATGCAGCCCATCTTGATCTTGCTTTATCTCACACACGCCCATACATGGCAATGAGATGTCATCGACAACTCAGTTACAGACAGATTTAAAACATTAACAACACATCTTTACATAAAACTCACTTGTACAACTTACACGTGGCATATGCATGTGTAAATCTTGACCGTCAGAAATGTGGGGCACACTGTAGTTAGAACATAGCCCAGAAATAACACTCATTGAATGGACATCCAATTGATTCCTATCATATGGACGGCTAAAAGTAAAATGACCAGCGTCCCAAATTCAACAAGGCAAAAATAAGGCATTTAAGACCGTCCAATCAATGTGATGTAGGGCTGTTAACGAGCTGGGCAAGGGTTGCCTGAGGCATTCAACTGTTCGGGCAGAGCCTATATTCAAAATTTCCATGTTACTCGGCCCAGGCCATCCCATTGACTGACCTAGCGTAATGTTTGGCTATGCTCTATCCATAACTGGACTCACGATTTGGACGGTCCATATATGCTGACCATGTGTGCATAGGGTGACCACCATTCTCACAATGGTGGTGAGATACCAGTCCATATATGGGGTTTAAAAATAATAATAATAAATTTCTAAACCAATCAATTATCTACCAGAAAGCAGCTTGATTTGTGGGCCCCACAAACTTGAGTTGGGACACCACCATATTATCAAAATGTAATTTGATAAACTTTCCGGACGCACTCACACGATTATCTGAAATAATTTCTTATATACTTTTTTCTCACGTGATTGAAGAAAAAAATTAGAGAGTGTGGGTCCAGACTATGATGATCATTCACTGCTGCCCATCCATTGGACATGTGATCCAAACCGTGCAAATCATGGACCCTTGGTGGGACAGAACATAGCCCAAAAATCACATTGATTGAAAGATCCTAGCCATGCAATTGGTGTATACCAAATGGACGGTTAAGAATAAAGATGACCTGAATTCGAGCTGTTATGATCATTCAAATGGTGAATATCAAAGATAGCATTTCTCCTATTCGGTACGTGAGTGGCCCACCTCATTGATCATCCAAGGGTAATTTTTAACTATAGGCACGACTTTTCACCTATTCGACCCAACGCGACCGACCACAAACTTAGTTAACTAAAATAGACCACCGACCGTACGGAGAACCTATTTCGGACGAAAATAACCCTCTTCTTACCTTAACCGAGGGTATTTAGGTCCGTCCGTACCCTAAAAATCGCCTTCCGTCGTCTAAGTTTTCCGCAAGGAAAAAACTAATTACCCTAAAAGACACCGTCTACTTTGTAATTATTTCAAATAGAAATCGGATTGCGTACTCTAATTCAGTAGGCTCTTATCGTACTGAGTAAACTCAGTTGGGCCACCTTGAATGTATGTGGTCTATCCATGCCGTCCATACATTTTTCCATCTAATTTAAGGGATTGAGCCCAAAATTGAAGCATATCCAAATATCAAGTGGATCATACCCTAGGAAACATTGGGGATAATGATTTCCACCGTTGAAACTTTTCTAGGCCCTACATTTATGTTTATTTGTCATCCAAACTGTTCATAAGATCATACAGACATGGATGAATGAAAAACACAAATAAAAGCTTCATCCAAAACTTCTATGGCCCCAAGAAATTTTCAACTATAGAAGTTTATGGTCCATCTGAACATTTTCTATGTTTCAATTTTGGGTTCAAGCCATAAAATTATCCGGGAAAATGTATGGACAGAGCGGATAAGATACATAAATCATGGTGGACCTCACAGAGTTTACTCAGTACGCTAAGCGTAATGAGTCAATCGGCTACCTTGAAAATATGTCAATAGGATTTAAACTCATCCGAGTCGGATGCCACTCGCTGAGTCAAACGGGACTCGTCTAAGTACGATCCGATTCAACACCACGACTCAGCATTACCAGCTGAATCACCCCAACTTGACCGATCCACGACTCGATTCAGGACTGAACGGGTCATTCAGAGCAATGCGACATTGAGAAGTGTTTTTTTATATACTCTGGCAGTCTGATGGTTGATACTCAGCCACCCAGGGATCATATGCACGGCATGGTTGACTAAAATTAGAGGAACGTCCCGTAGATAGCTCATCATTAACCTCTGATCAATGGACATTTGTTATTTGTATTGGGTCGTCAATTTCCTGCAACCCGGTCCACCAATATTTCTAAGAAAAATCTACTCTTGAGGTACTCATTTTACAAAGAGAGCTAGACGTAAATTCCATGTATCACTCAAGAATGCAACACCACAAGGAAACAGTACTGATTGAACACCACCATTGATATTTTATCTGAGGCCTGAAGAATTTGATCTTTCATCCTGGTGAGAATCACCTATTAAGGTTGGATGACATATAAACATCACAGTAAGCTGCAGGAAGATTACTGTGACATATAAACATCACAGTAATCCCAACTATTTCTTGTGTATGGTCCATTCTAGCGTTGGATATTCTGCCTTATTCTTTTCGAGCTTGCAAAACTAACAAAAGGAGTAGATTTTACACCAGCATTATGGCGGCCCCATATAATTAATTTTGTGTTGCAGTAACAGGTTGGGGCTATGAGGGGTCCACTGTCATGTATGGGTTTATTCACACCAACCATCCATTTTTCCATATAATTGTAGGGAATAAACCTAAAAAGTGGCAGATCCAAGGCTCAAGTGGACCACACCACAGAAAGCACGGGTGATAATGATGTCCACTAATGAAGCCTTCCTAGGGCCCACTGCGATGTTTATTTACTATCCGTCCTGTCAGCAAGATGCACATAAGGCAAAACAAAAATATCAGCTTGATCCAAAACTTCTACGGCTCCTGAGAAGTTTTTATTGGTGGGCATTTAATCCCGACTGTGTAATCCACTTGAGTCTTGGCTCTTTTTTTTTTTTTTTTTTTTAATTACTTAAGACTTAAAATGATATGAAAAAATGGATGGACGGTGTGGATGAACCCATACATCACGGTGGGCCCCTCAGACCTCTAGCCTGTTCTTAGCTCCGGACAGGTGGGGTTAGTACGCAATCCCCGTTCTTGAATTTGGGCTTTCGGCTATTTTTCATTGGACAGTCCGATTAAATCAGTGTAATTTTCTATGAGGTGCAATAAAGCTCGTATACACTTCGCATATGTGCCAGCGTGGTATTCAGGTTGGTCTCTTTCCTTTCACTTGTTTTCACAAAAACAGATCCGGTCTACTCAACATGTGGGCCCCAATATTGGGAATTACAGATGGAAGGGTTAGAAACCTCAGTCAAGTTTTTCAAAGCTGTTCATTTGTTTCTCAAACTGTGGCCCACCTGACCAGTGGATCAACCTGATTCTTGGAATATGCTATCAATCTAATAGTGTCATTCTGATGGATGGATTGGATCTCAGATTTATCTTGCCATTCAGACACATGTGTAGCTTCTACATGAGCTTTATTGGGCACACGTGTGAGCCTATCAGAGCTTTTTTTTAATGTACCATCAATCAGTACACGTGTGGGCCGAGTTGTGAGGTTCTAAGTCAAGCCATGACTCAGCCGAGTTGGCGGTGCTGAGCTGGATCAAACTCGACCGAATCTAAGTGAACTCGATTAGTCGGATCTGACTCAGACCAGTCTGATGCTTTTGAAAGAAGAAATCAAATATGGTAGAAATCCATGACAGAATGATGTATCAATCGGGTCCATCACGATAGCTGTGTTATATCCACTCCGTCCATCCGTTGAGGCAGCCCATGTGAAGACGTGATCCCACACCACAAAAAAAAAAAAAGATTGAGTGGATGCCACCATTGAGACATTTTTGGGCCCACAAAAGTTTTGGATTTTTCCCTTCATCTCAATGGTAACTACCGTTCATGAGCAGGTTACATGGTATATAAACATCATGGTGGGCCCCAGGAAGTTTATAGAGCCCCTACCATTTCCTAACATGTGGCCCACTTAAGTTTTGAATTTACTTTAGTTTTTGGCTCATATCATAATGAAACTGATGGACAGATTGGATGTCACAATATATTAGGTGGGCCCCACATCTTTTGGTCACATGAGCTGGTCCCTAAAGAAGGGGTAGTAAGAAAGTACCGTCTAGGGTGGTTCACCATATTTCAGTTGGGTTTTGATACCATGTTGTATTACTGCAATACTGCATGGAGTGGGTATTCACAAAATTGCATATTATATAGTGATCTCAGCCGTTCATCTTCTCACTACCGCCTTATATAGTTATTGTAGGCTTGTAATCATGCTTCATCAATAATATTAATGCCTCAATCTTGGATTTGAATACAAGCTATTCAATCTTTACTTTTCAATGTTTCAAATTCATCTTCACATATGACCATCCATTCACCATGTTTATTAGGATAGCCCATGTAGCATAGAATCTATAATATGAATGCTTTAAATCATCATCTAAAATGCAATGCCAGGCAAAAAAAATTGCTGCCCATATATTAGCTAGGGTATGTGTGCTTCCTACATCATCAAACCGCATTATCATCTTCCATTTTAAGAGGACCCGAATCCTTTACAAAACGTGTTTTATGCATTACATAAAACACCCAAGCTTGTGAAGCTCACCATGTTGTATATGGGTAACAACCTCTCTTTCCATCAGGTTCCATCCTTGATTCTAGGACTTGAGGCAGGAAAAAAAACCAAGATCCAAAACCCAGGTAGGCCACAAAAACATGGACAATGGGGATGGGATGCCAAGGTCACCACGATTTATATTTTTCATCAAATCCATTAATGAAGTGTTGTAAACTAACTCACTGAGATAAAGTGAAAATACAAAAACCAGCGTGATCCAAATATGAAATAGGGCACGCTGGGTGGAGTGGGAGATTTTAGGAGACTTTTACATTGTTCCTACTGGTGTTGCCCATCAAAGATTTTACCCGGCTGATATTTTTGTGGGAATGGTTAAAACAACGGTTGTCGCCTGATGGGTAGAGCAGATTTACATGGAAAGCATGATGGGCCCATAGAGATTGGTTAGGTGTTGTAGACGATTCCGGTCCATCATAATTGGTTTGGTTTCCTTACAAGTGTGCAAACCAAAGTCTTCCACAGTCGCTATAGCTATTTTATGTGGTGCATAAAAAACTTTGGCCTTCTACAATAGCTATTTTATGTGGCGCATAAAACACTCTTGATCTATAATTCAAATGGGCCACATCACATGGAACAATGACGCCATGTAATGTCGGCCATGAGTTTGTGTTGCAGCCACCATAGTGTACTCAATTAAAAACTCTAATAGCCTACACTACGAACTTCGCAATTTTGAGACTAATTTTGATTTATTTATTTATTTTTCCATTGTTGCAGCCAATATGAACTTTTAATTAGGCTTATTGTGTACCGTTAAATAATAGTTATTGATTGATGGATATAGTGAGCAATATGGGGGACTATATATATAGAGCCTGGGTGTTTTATATATTGCATAAAGTAGGTGTTATAAGCAGTACTAATCCCAAGTGCATTTGTGTGGGCTCTTGTTGTGTTCATAGAACCATTATGGTTAAACAATTTCTTAGCATGTAAGTTGGACAACCTAAAAATTAAGCTTATCAAATCATAATACATACCACGACTTGGGAGATGAGGAACTGAAAGTAAGGATTGCATCTTTAGTTGGGGAGTTTGAAAATCTATGACTCGAGAAAGTGTTCAATTAATGAGGTAAGTGGCGGATTTTACAGTCTCTCCTCAATAGAACTGAGGCATGTTCATGCCAAAGAGAGAGGCACGAACCACCTTCAATAGTTGTCTATTCTTCCTTTTTACCAATCCATTTTGATGCGGAGTATAGGTGCAAGAGGTCTGATGAAAACAACCATTTACTCTAAAAGCTTAAGTTGTCAGAGTGTGTTGTATCAATGTATACCAAGGGATTTCATGACTTCAACACCCCCCGCACGTGCGGGGTGGGAACTCCGCATGGGAACATACTGAAAAGGGTGGAGGGACACTCACACCATAAATATGCCGGGCTTGATTTCCCGATCCCTGAGCCGGACTTGATTTTCCTGGTCCCCGTGGGATAATAATATTTTAGCGAGGTATATTTGCTACTCTCGAGATTCGAACATAGGACCTTTCTCTCTAATACCATGTCAGATCATGGTTTCTATGAATAATATGAATTGAATTATCTTCTCGAGTTGGGTGTTATATATAGATATAATTACATCTTATATAAAAGAAAAAAAATCCTATTCTAAAGGAAATTAAATATTCTTTTATTTATAAGGACTAATTATAAAATCAATTACACCCCATAGAATCAATCACACCTCGTAGAATCAATCACACCCCATATACAGCTTATGTAGATACTTATGAATAGCTCGGATCTCAAAAATACATCATGGTGGGCCCTATAAATGTTTCAACGATGGGTGTAACTGCTCCTACGGGTTTTTTGTAATGGGTCCACTTGAAATTTAGATCTATCTCATTCTCTTTGTAATGCCATAAAGCGATCTCTACAAATGGTTGCACCGTATATATGGATACAATACATGCATCATGGTGAGGTCCTCAGAGCTTGGCGACATCACTTCAGTAGGGATTTGGCTATTGACCTTGTCAGTATCGAATCCGCGCCCCCAAAAACATCTAAATTCACACAGTGTCCCATGTGATGGTTTGGCAATCCTGATTCTCATAGTGGGGCAACATCAACGAAAAGGTTATCCTATTCACGCACTCAGGTAGGCCCCACATGCAATATTTGTACAATAACATTAGTCCATGATTACCAAGAATTTCCAAACTCATAGAAGATTGGAACTTGAAGGAGGTAACAAATAGTAATAATTAAATAAAAGAAAATTAATGCCCTATAAGATTCATAAAAACTAAAAATAAATGCCAGAAGTCACAAAAATAATAATGAACGGTTAGTTGATATTTATCTCTTCCTATTTTTCACTATGATACGATAATGAGGGGGTGTTTGATCTTTATCTCCTTCCATTCTTCACCACGTGACTTCCATTTGGTTTCCACTTTGAAAGTGCAGCTTCGCTAGGCACACGCACACGTGCCTGTACAACTCACGTAAACAACGCACAGCTACGTATGACAGCATGGCAGAGGGGTGCAATATCCAGGCCATCCATCAGTTGTACTTCACGACGTGGATGTTACTGACCAAAGATTAAAAACGGTGGTCCATGTACTAGGTGAGCCATGATATCGGAAATAAGTCCACGGGTGATTTTTACAACCGTACAGTTGTTCGGTCGATTGCGGCCCACCTGACTAGTAGTCCACCTTATTCTTTGGATATGAAATCTACGTAGCGGTACCATCCTGATGAATGGCTTAGATATTGCACGTGTTCTCCATGCTGGCATTTGTGGTGGCGTGTGCATTAGCTGACTTGTACACACGTGGCTTAGCAAAGCTACTCAAAGTCCACTTCATCAAACGACCTAAACCAAAAGGACGGTCGATATGTCAGTGGCAGACCCAATACTACTTAGTGGGTCGCACCTTGACTTACATATACGACCATCGGGACCTACGGTTGCTGACACACGAGTGAATAAGACCATGGTGACGGTCCACCGCTACCGTATTTAAAACTATAGCTTAGTTACCGCACGTATTACATGCATGGACGTCCATCTTGACCATCCAAATTATGGGTCCATTGTGGATGGAACATACCCTGAAAATCACAGTTAAAAAAAACGATCCTAACCGTTCAATTAGTTTCTAGAAAATGGATGGCTAAGTGTAGAATGCTGATCGTTCTAAATTCAATGGACAAAATCAAATGATTAAGACTCTCCAGTAATCTTGATTTTCTTGCTATGATCTATCCACGACGGGCCCACAATATTGACGGTCCGGATTGCTGACCGTTCCACGTTTATAAAAGATAAATCATCATCATTTGAATAATGGTGGTGAACTACCATTGTGGACCGTGGTGCTGCCCCTGCTGAGACATGATTTCAAAAGAAAGTACCTCAAAAGCCGAAGGGAATCAGGTTCGCTTTCCTCTGTCGCGAGTCAGGACAGAGCATGTATCGCTACCCACTAGGGTCCACATGATGAGGTGCTACCGTAATTTGAATCGTCCGTATTCTCTTTACTATCTTGAGTAAGATATTATCCCATGACGACACTTCATAGATGATCCTATCTTTCAATTTTTTAAGGTTAAATGTATTTCCAATGAAAATGTCCTTTTCATGTTTATAAATTCAACTGTAGATAGTGATGGCATAAATAATATATATTCCATAACATGGATGGTTCCGATCATCCAAATACTAAGTATGTGGACCCCAGTAGACAGCGACACACGCTGTCTTATAAGAGGCAACAAAGGCAGAACGAACTGAAATGGAAAGGAATCAGGTATACTAAAAAAACGTAGCGTGGCTCTTCGTCTTCACCAAATATAGGTCTGGCCCTACCGACAAATCTAGTGAGAAATGCTAAGGCGAATCGCGCGAGTAGAAAGATTGAAGGCGTGAATCACGACACACGTGAAAACATGGCGTACACGTGTACGATTTATGGGCCGGTCGTTGTGAGGCGGACATGAATGTGCGGTTCCCTACTCTCAAATGAGGTGAATTCACCTATTGTTTAGATGAAACTAACGTAGGAAAAATGGACGGTTAGAAAAAAGTCAACGAAGGGCCCTGACCGTCCTCGAGTAGCCCACCTAATTAGGAGGCCAGGCTGGGTTTTGGACAGGGCATGTTCATAATCAGCCCCACTTGTTGAATGGTCTGGATCTTGCACGAGTCTGGCACTCTGCTATCTATACGTGCGGGGATTCACCTCTTCAATCAGTACTCACTAATGGCTATCGCATTGTACCCTTTATGATTGAAAATATTCTAGCAGTCCAAGTGCTGTCCGTGGGGCCCATTGGGGTGGGTTTATGGCATCCAACCTGTCCACCAAAGTCAACTCACAATGAAAATCGGATGCCCTGAAATCGGGCGCGGTCCGCGGATTAGCTACTGAAGTGACGTCACTAGGTTTTGTGAGCCCCGCTGTGATATATGTGTTGTATCCACACCGCTCATGCATTTGGAGATATCATTTTAAGGCATGAGCCAAAGAATGATGCAGATCCAAAGCTGTAATGGGCCCCACCGCATAAAACAGTGGGAAGAGTGATGCCCACCGTTGAAACCTTCCTAAAGCCCACCGTCATGTTTATTTGAAATCCAACAAGTATTTGATTTATTCTTTGGATCTTGCAAATGGATGGACGGCGTGGATACAAAACATACATCATGGTGGGGCTCACAAAACTTGGTGATGTCACTCCAGAGTCTTGCTATTCAACCTGATAGTAGCTAATCCGCGTCCCATCCCACCATAATATCAGCTACCGTGTGAAATTGGACGCCCATCGAGCAGATTCAACCATTAGGTGGGCCACCGCGTGAATCCGGAGGTTTTCCATTTGTCTCTCTTTTTATTCATGGCCCACCAAAGTTTTGGATCTGAATGACAGTTAAGCCACAGGGTTTCATGGGATGCTACAACACATGGACGGTTTAGATTTTGGGCTCACTTATGTGTGATGAGTTCGAAAAAAGTTTTCACAAGTCATTCATATAGATATGTGGGCCATCATGATGTGTGTTGAACATTAACACTTGCATTTGATGGGTCCCCTTTGGGTCATGGGATTTCCAATAATCAACACTTTTAGGAGAGCTCCAGTGATCCACCCTAACAAAAACTGTGTGAAAATGTCTAAAATATATAAAAGTGGGCCAAATGAGTTTGAGATGTGGCTGAAACTTGGCCAGGTCCTTACTCTTGCCCGGGTAGTAGACGCTCAGGAGTTTCAACTCTCGAGCAGGGTTCGAGTACCCATAGGTGGTGAAGTTCCACCAGCATGAGTGTGTGGGGGTGTGTGCGCGTGTGTAAAAAAAGAAAAAAAAAAAGCCCCCCATCCAAGTTGGACCCGCAGTGGGATGTCCTGGATTTGTGAACCACATCTCAGTAGTGCCAGTGAATGTTGTATATGGTGTGGCCCACCCAAGTCATGAATTGACTTGATTTTTAATCCTGTGGCCCACCATGGAATAGTGCATCTGACTAATAGAGTAGATAATCGACACACATCACAATGAGGCCTATGCAGGAAATTTCCATGAGGTGGAACTCATAGTACCATTACCTCTAACACACACATATATAGTCCAAATTCACCCCTCCACCCATGTGCCTGATTTTTGGGCATCCAACTTTATCGGTGGGCAACCCCGTTGGATGGAGGGGTTGGATGCTATACGCACACCTAGGTGGGCCCCACGCTCAGCCCGCGTAAAATCATCTTATTCCCGGAGATTTCTGATGGAACAGTCCAATATATTGTTCCAACGACATTTTTCAGCCTCGGCCTGATCGACTGCCTGTGGAGACTCGTGCGTTTCTTTCCCCACGTGGCACACGTGTGCGTTGATCCGAACCGAGCATCATGCAGACTCTTCCATTGGCTGGTTGCTAATAAAAAATCGCTTTGACTGGACTATCTTAACCATCTAAAAAACATGCCTTTTCGCACTGAATGTAAGCCATCGGCCTTCATTCGTCATTATTCTCTATTCCTGGGCGCCGATTCAAGTTATAGGTTTTATGAAAAAAAAATGTCAAATGAACGGTTTGGATCTAGTCTATTTTGCCACGTGTGCAAGTCTCGTTCCTCCTGACGCACTAGATACGTCTTTCATCAACATGCGTCATCCTGGTCCTGAATCTTCAGTCCAGAAGTAGAATCGCACTTAGCAACTTTGGCAATCTTGCAGAGCGTAACCATCCACATCCATGCACTAATTTAGTGTACTTACGAAATGTAATCAAGACCGTCCAAATGGTGGAGCTACTTCTAGATTTGTCCTGGAAGAATGATCCAAATGGTCGGTTTGAAGACATCTACCGATGGTCAAGATGAAGAAGGTCAAATGGCTAAGTTTAGTAAACGAACATCCGATGAAAAGTAATTAAAGTAATTAAATCAATCTTATTTCATGTTACAAACCATCCACGTATCACTACTTTGGACGGTTTCGATTCACTTAGATGTCTGCCACGTACACATGGGCTGAACACATGTGCATGGTTCTTCATACTCCAATAGCGTATATCATGTAACTCCAAAACTTCTTGTACTACTGTCTCCGAATCGTCGAGAAATGATGAGGAGACTCCAATAATTTAGACTCCCGGCGGAAAGGATTGAAGTGGTGATTAACCGTGCACATATCTGGCGCGCCTAACAAGTGCCACATTCGACACGCATTACTAATTAATGTGGGCCCACATTAAAACATGTAACACAAACAAACAGTTTGATGCGCTGATAAGGTGGGTCACACACGGATCCTTGCCCGGGTGGTAGCTAGACTCCCGGGAGTTTCAACACCCGGTCAAGGGTTCGGGTATCCATAGGTGATGAAAGCCCACTACGGCGTGAGTGTGTGGGGGTGCGTGTGCGTTTGTTAAAAAAAATAAAAAATAAATAAAAGGTGGGTCATACAAGTGCAAGTTGAATAAACATAGGTAATTAGATTTATCTCATCCTTTCATTTACTCATAAGGAGCAAGTTGGCCTGATGGTTATTGTTGGCTTTTGGATAAATAGGCCGGAGTTGATTGTGCAGCTCAATTCAAATCAAATAACTTAATCCCAAATGACAAGATAAGCTTTTCTCCCAAATGCCAAGATAAGCTCATACGTTTTTCAAACGTGAGCGTATATATATGATCAAGACATGAGAAGATTAATTGTCTATTTAGTCACTCGTTATATGATTGTAAGATGATCAAGTCATTCTTGGAGGGCCGGATTCTTCCTCCAAAGATAGGATTGCACCTTACCTTTCGTACAAAAGAATTTTTATCAACAGAAAGGAAATAATCATAGTCGATCACAAGGAGCAATAATAAGATGTATTTATGAAAGATAAAATGATTATATTGATACCGGAAATAGTCTAGCACAAAAGCATAGACTTGGATTATAGCTACTTCTTAGATTAGTCGTAAAACTTGGTCACCGTCCAAATGACACAGTTTGGCTAAAGGAGGTGGCTCAAGACCTATTGAGTATTATTCTTCATTGTGAAGAATATTTCTCGGGAAAGGCTGTCCCATGGGTATTCCGTAATTTCTGACATCAGGAATGAAATTCATATTTTCTCATTCAAATCATTTGAATTCTGTAGATGAATGAATATTCTGCACTTCCTATACTAGAGCAAGATGTATGTTTCGTTGTGAAATAAGCATTGATAGTGCTGGTGGTACCGATGTTAGGTTTTCAACAGGACTACAACAGTTTGTTGATGTATAACATGTGCTCTTTCAACAAAAAATAGCCATCATTCGATTTAAGCTTTCAATTTGACTGTCCATCTAGTTGTTGAAAGTTTCAGCCCGAATTTGAGACTGCTCGATATGAGCTCGTGAAAACTCTATAATATGTTGAATCCTCATTCGCATATCGCGTAGCCCAACCAACATTGTTTTAAGTAGATCAGTCTGAGACAATAATGCCCTATCCTGATTTGGAGGATTTTGTACCGAGTTCGGTAATAACTCAAGCGCTAGTTGCACTCTCATCTTCTCATCTCCTCCTTTGGTGCAATAGGTTCACAAACTATAAAAATATTACGAGTACCTTTTCGGCTCATGGTTTCACAAAATTATTACACCGGTAGGTATACTCAAACTCCTGAGTCTAATCGGACATGCAAAAAAGTATTGCACAACTGGTGCACAATAAATATTTATGTCAACTAAGTGTTTTTGGCCCCATTGGGCAAAAAATAAATTGTTGGCTTTCAGTTTGGTTCGGTTTGTGACTTGTGCAGGTGTGCTAAAATCGATTGCATATGTGTGGTTTGATTCAAATCAAATAATTTGACCCCAAAACGCAAGATAGGCAGATATGTCAAACGTGATTATATGAACGAAACTTAAGAACATAGGTCGCCTATTCGACCACTCGCAATATAGTTGTAAGATGATCAAGTGATTATTGGAGGGTGGTGTTCCTCCTTTTAAGATGGGTTGTACCTTGCCTTTCATATAAAAGTATTTTTATAAAACAGACAAATAAAAGGAAAATACTTATGGTCCATCACAGGGGGTAACAATAAAATGCATTTATGAAAGATGAAGTGATTATATTGATATCGAGAATGGTCTAATATAAAAGTATAGAATTGGATTACAGCTAAAGATTTTTGCTACTAAATTATGACTAAAGATTATTGCTACTCTTAGAATAGAGCTAAGATATAATAATGAAAAATATATAATTTAATATGTTTGATTGGTTTGATATAATTAAACGATTTACTTTACTAAATTTCTTATTATATATAGATTTATGTTACAGTTCTAAGATTCCTTTTTTTATTACTACGATTATGCTAGTTAAATTGTTGTCATGTTGGTCGTTTAGATTTTTTCTTTTCTTTTCTTGATACGTATTCCTTTAGTCATTTTTTCCTCTCAGTTGCTTTTTATTTTTTGAACTTGTCAACTATGCCTTGTCACGTATATTGTGCCTTATCATTAATAAGGTATATCATCCAGCTCACCGTTAACTATACCTTCATAAAAGCATTTCAAATATATCCAAAGATCATTTTAAATAGTTATATATATTATATGAAATGACATAGGTACGTTTCTACGCATATCTTAAATACGGTTGGAAACAGGATACAAGAGTTATCTTCACCCTTATTTGGCGAAATGGTTTCACAGTCAGTAAAACCCATCTGATAATGTCCGATCTCGTGCGTGTGCCACGCCGGCTCACGTGTACGAATCACCTCTTATTATCTTTTCTCGCGCAAATGGCCTTCGCATTTCTAGCTGTTGCGCACGGCACATCGCCCGCCACTTGTCTGAGAAGCGCCAGTTCCACCCACTCAGCGGGAGATGGAAAGGTCCTTCGCAGCACACGTGACAACATGGAACACTTGTGAGAGATCTAATCCATTCAAATGATAGATCGCACTTCGTTCATACCTTGATCTAAAACCCAGACAGATTGACTAATTAGTTAGGCGAACGGACGTTTAGAAAAAATAACCAACGGTCCATATTCTGCACATATTTCGCGTGCGAATGATAAATGGACAAGTCTGGTTTTTACTCGAGGGAATCATCAAAATTACGCTCTATATGAACGGTTCCGAATGGCACACGTGTTCGATTTCTGCACGTGTGCCACGTACCCCGTCGTATCATGGGAGACGACGTGTTCAATGTCTTCACGCTTGTGGGTATTTGAGTGGAATCTGACACAGGAGCTGACGTGTATTAGAACCCAAACAATACAAGATAACTTACTATAACAGAATAAATACAATGACATCCTAATCATGCCTATCAAAATCAAACGAAAAAATAATTCGCTGGAAAAGACACGCGCGCGAGTACGAGTACAAATTCTGCAATGATGGTCCACTCATCAGGTGGCCATGCCTTCGAAATGGAATGAAAGACTCATCATGACGATCACATGGTGCAAAAATCAGAGGCCGGTGGACTCATCAAGCGGGCCAGACAATCAAGATATAAATGGACGGCCAGCATCTGATTCAACGCACACCATCAGTTCTCTGAAAACGTAAAACGGAGGAGTGAAGGGAATTCATGTGCCAACATTGCACACGTGTTGAGATCGTAGCTTTCCGTCGTGCTGGCCCCACTGATTGAATTTTCTGGCTTAAAAATCAGACCCTCTCAGTGGGTCGGCCATACTATGGCTAAAACATGTTTTTAAATCCAACCGCTTTTCAGGAGCGCGGGTTGGGTGAAGCAGGGTAACTAACAGCCTAGTGGGTAAGACCCTGCCCGTAGGGCCTACCTCAATGTATGGGTTGTATATCCAGGCCGTCCGTCAAAAATTTCAGCTCAATTTAGGGCATCGGTGAAAAACTTATGCAGATCCGAATCTCAGGTGGACCACACTACATGAAAACATTGGCGATTGAACGCCAACCATTGAAAACTTCATAAGGCCCCTGTAATGTTTATTTTCCAGCAAACCTATTGATGATTTCACATATACCTGGACGAAGGGAAAACACAAATAGCAGCTTGATCCAAAAAAAAATTCTAGCCCACAAGAATTTTTTAGTGGTAGGAATTTAATTCCTATTGTGTGGTCCACCTGAGATTTGGATCTACCTCATTTTTTTGAACCACGTCCTAGAATAAGATGGCAAAATGGATGGACAGTGTAGATGTACAACACATGCATCCAGATGGGCTCACAAACAGGACCTCAGCCATTCAGCTGTTACCAGCCCCACCACCTAGTCCGCAACGGCTAACGGCATTTCAAACTACACCGTCACGACTTTGGTGGATCCGGAGTGGATGCCAGGCTGTAGGGCCTACCGGTATGTATTTTTACTATATCCACGCCGCCCATCCATTTCAGCAGCTCATTTTAGGACGTGATACAAAAAACTTATGAAGATCCAAATATCAGGTGGACCACGCGAAATGAAATAGTGATGATTGAATGCTCACCATTAAAAACTTCTTGGGGGCCACCGGAATGTTTATTTGCAATCGAACTTATTGACATAGATCTGGATGAAGGGACCACAAATATCAGCTTGATCCAAAATTTTTGTGGCCCACAAGAATTATTTAATGGCTAATCACCATTGCTTCCTATGGTTCCTATGGTGTGGCCCATCTGAGATATGAATATGATATATTTTTGGGCTCATGCCTTAAAATGGGCTGGTTAAACGGATGGTCGGCGTGGATATAAGAAAAATACATCACAGTGGGCCCGAGAGTCAGGTATCCACTGAAGCGGTGTCTCCCAGAATATGGCCAGGTGGCCCACCGCATCTAGCGGGTGCCATATTGGCCTGCGTGCTTCATATTCGCAGGGTGCCTACACGCGTGTAAGTTTCGCAGACCTCCCGTATAAAATCAGCGGAGTGAGAAGTCGTCTCTGTTTTGTGTTTTTTCAAACAACTGTCTTGTTCGATTCCTCGCGATGGAAATTAGGGTTCTGGAGAATCAAGGGTTTAGAATTGGAAGCAGATTGCGATTAGGTTTCGTCGAACTACGATTCTTAAGCTACGTCGATTCGTCAAGGTTGCGATTGTTCACGCAGTTCTACTTGCAGTGATTCGAGGTTCGGATTCTTGAGTTTCTCTTCTTTGAATTCATCTGATGTTCTTTTTTGTTTTATTTTATTTTTATTGCTGCTGATTATATATATGCTGCGTTGTTGCTCGGTGAATTTTCAGAAATTTCGTATGTTTTTGCATTTTTTCTGCAGTGAAAATGCGGATTTATTGTTTATTGTTTAATTTTCTCGGTTTTGATTGGAGCGAAACGATGAGGTTGATGCATAGAGGTGATGGCAGTTTCAAGTAGCGGATGTGATTGAAGAATATTCTGATTTACAAGATTATGAAAATCTGTTCTGATTTGGTCGTAATCGTGGAAAGTAGTGTGTAGAGATTTTGTTAGGGTTTTGTAAGGATGAGTGTGTTAAGAGCGTGGTGTTAGGTTTGTAGTAATCGGAGCTACTTTTCCAAAGTGAAGTTTGAAATTTGGGCACTCTAGTCGCGGTTTGGTGACTTGTGGCTGGGAAGAATATTTTTTTGTTTTTTGCTATCTTCCCTTCACTCCTCTTATTGGGAATTTGAGAATGAAGTTGGAGTTGCTGTAGTAATCCAGATGCAACTGGGTTTTGGTGAATTTCATTGTGGTTTATCTTTTGTCGTTATTGATGCTATTGTAACGTAAGCCAAGGAGCTTGGGCTGGTGGATGGGCCTTGTGGAGCTGTAGGTCCTAGAGAAACACATAATTCTTGGCTCGAACTAACAGCATTTTAGTCCGCCCAGCGGTTTTGTGCGCGTGGATTTCACCATTTGATGATCTGGACCATTCATCTAGCGGGTCCATTGCGGATGGGTGATGCTGCAAAAACCACCCTCTTCAGACAATCCGACCCATCAAATTGTTTGCCTAAAAATTGATGATTAATAATACTATAGACACGGTTCATCTGGCGGGTCGTAGAGGAGCACGTGATTCTTGGCTCGAATTAACAGCATTTTAGTCCGGGCCATCATTTTGTATGTGTGGATTTCACCATTCAGAGATCGGGACCATTCATCTGGCGAGTCCCACTGTGGATGGGTGATGCTCTGAAAACCACCCTCTTCGGAGAATCCTCCCCTTCAAATTGTTTGCCTGATAAATGGATGGTTAATAATAACATGTAGACACAATCCATAGTCCATAGAAGAAAGTCCATCAACTGATGGCTGGGATTGTTTAGAGGATATTTACATAGCCCATTCCCAGAGTGTCTCTCTAGATGAATTGTGTGGATCACTGAGAGGTGGTTCCACATGCACAGAATACAGGCCCGAAATAAATTGTTGGTTGTGCAGGCTTAGCATGGTATCACATCTCTGTCTATTACGGTACCACTTATATTCTGTTTTTCTTTTGTGGTGTGCCTAGTTTCTTTTGTGCATGGAGAGAAGCTAACTTGGTCATCAATTACCTCTAGCTGATAGGATAGAGACAAAAGAAACCTCTTCAGGTATATAATCTCTTTGATATTTTACTCATTCCTCACACCCCCCCCCCCCAAGGTGTTTGTGTAGGGACCTTGTGAATCTTTTGGACGATTTTTTTCATTCGTAACCCATTCCCGGAGAGGCACTTTATACAAATCGTATGGATCACCAAAACGTGGTTCCACATCTACAGAATACTGGCCCGAACTAATATGTTGCTTGTTCAAGCTGCACATTGTATAACACTGTCTTTATGATGCCACTTATATTCTGTTTACTTTTGGGGTGAGTCTTGTTTGTTTTGTGCATGGAGAAGCAAACTTGGCGGTCAACTACCTGTAATTGATGGAATAGAGTGGAATTTTTCTTTTGTTGTTTAGTTTTTCTGTTTCTTTTCTTTCCTGGGCATATAGAGACCTTTCCCACATTGTCACATTTTTACCCTCCATTTCCTTCTCTTTTGATGGTTAACAGCTTGAACTTTAGGCATGGTGGTCAGGATGTAAAATGGAAAGTTCATGGCAAGTTTAATCCTATTTTACCCGCGGAGGAATTGCAAATTTGGTTGTTACTTAGTAGACTTTTGGTTGCCATCCCTTGTACTAGAACTAATCACATACTTTGTCATAATTTAATTTTATAATGGATAATACACACTAGAGAATGCAGTATCCAAATAAACAAGCTCAAGACTCGAAAGTTTAAGGCTGTAGATAAGATAGGAGGCGATAAATTTTTTTTCTTCTCCGTTTTCTTTTTGAGGGATAAGTTTTTTTAAAAAAAATAAATTCGTGGCACTGGTGAATCCTCTTTTCTCTGGAGTGGTTTTACCTCTAAATTATCCTGCATTTATGACATAAAGAGTCTTGAAGCAGGTGTTGACATAAAGAAAAATGATGTAGCCATGGATGCTTTCCTGGATTCACAGGAACTTTAGTTTTTTTTTTTTTTCCCTGCTATGCTGTGAGTGTACATGCATCTTGGCTGATGCATTTATGTTTCTTGCATGTTGAATTTATTTTGGCAGGTTTCGTAACCCTATTTTATTGTTTTGGGTGGATGCAGTTCTCTTGTTGTGTTCAGTCATAAGAATCATTTTTTATCCAGTTTGGGACTAATCTCACTAGAGTTATAGAAATCCTTTTCCCAAGTTCCATTTTCTGAAATCTTGGTAAAAATAATTTTCTATTTGTTTCATAAAAGAAGAGTGCATGGTTCATTGTGCTACCAATCCAGGAGGAGTGGCATATGAGGTGGTGGTGTAAAGATGTGGAGATGCTGAGATAGGATGCCTTGGCGAGCATGATTTGCTGCTTGTTTCATAGAAAGGGTGCATGATTTGTTGCCCTAATAATTCAGGGGGAGTGGTATATGAGGTGGCGATGCTGTGATAGAAATCTTCTGGTGCTCTAGTCGTCTTTATTGGCCTTTAGTAGTAGTAGAGCACCTATAAAACCAATAATAGAGAAAAAAGCTCCCATAAGGTTTTCTGATCCGTGATACAAATGTACAGACAGCTTCTTGGCTACTTAGTCCAACAATCAGCATATTCTCTGAATAATGTGGTTTCTGTTTTACCATTCAAAAAAATAAAGAATGAAAAATGAAAGAAAGAAAGAAAAGGAAGTGGTTGCTGTTTTGATTGATAGAAAGTTCTATTTAAGTTTTTGACACAATTCTATCTTCTACAGTACACTAATCATGGCAAATAAGTTTAGTTGATGTGCACTTTAAACCTAGATATTTCATAACGGTAACAGTGGCCGTAACAGCCACTGTTGTTTCTGTTACAGGTTTTTTTTTTTTTTTTTTGGAAAAAACCTATTTCAACCTCATAATGGACTGTTATGGCCACTACAAGACCATTACGGGTCAATTTTCCATAATGGCTATTACGACCATGTAACGTGCAAGGGTTACCACCATTACCGTTACGTAACGTTTTCGGCTATTTTCACTGAAATCATTAACTTAGTTTCATAAAGTATTCCATCTGAAATAATTATGTTTTCATACTTACTGCTTATTTTTGTGTTTGTTGCTAGCTGTTGTGCAAAGCTGCAGATAAGTGAGTGAGATTGTTTTTTGTTTCCATTAAAAAGAGTATGAGCTCTCCATCAACTCAGTTTGCTACCTTAAGAAGGATGGGTGTATACGAACCAAACCACCACCAGATCGGCATGTGGGGAGAATCTTTTAGATGTGATAGCACTCCAAATACAGGTGAATCCACAATTGTGGAGGCTGATATGAAGCTAGACAATAGGGTGCGAGTTCTTGAACCCTAACTTATCTTGGTTATTGGAAGCCAAAGCTATGCTCTTCTTATTGCCATGCTTATTTTCTTATAATACTTGTCTAGTCTGAAAATGCTTCTCATGGAATGCTGGGACCCATAGAAACATTTGATCAAGAACCAAACAAAATCAGTGATAAGGTAACATCATTCTTGAGGATTTTTTGTTCTTTTATTATTGTTAGAAAGAAATTGATTACATGCTCTTCCAGGATTTCTTCAATGTTTATTAACTGGAACTTTCAAAGGAAAAAAAAAAGTTTATTGTCTAGAGCATGTAGTTTTGTGTAAATTAACCCTCTCCTTTGAATATTTGATGAAGCTTACTGTTTTTGTTAAATGGTTGGCTGTAGGTTAGCATTTTCTTTCTTTCTTTCTTTTTCCTCAAGTTAATTTCCAAATTTACCTGCTTATTATTTCATAGAATATCATGTTTGACATGTCCTCCTATACCTTTTGTGGGCTTCTTATTTCATGATCATCCACATCGAAGCCTTATGCCCACTAACTGTGGTTGGCTACATGGATCTCTTTCCGCCATTTCCACTATCAAGGACAAAAGGTTGTGGCAAGATCTGAACCTAGGATGATCTTTGTGAAAGAAGAGATGATATCTAACCAAAGAGAGTACATGTTATCGCCTTTGTAGGCTTCTTATTTATAAGGCTTCTGACTGATGACTTATTTTGGCATTCAGAGTGCCTTGCAGTGATGTGTGCATGCTTATAACAATTGCTCTCTGTTTTAACTGATTGCTTGCATTTTTATTTTCCTTTTACACTCACTATTCTATGTTGTCTTCTTTTTTTTTTTTTTGTTTTAATAACCTGTTTGAGTTTATTATCCTTTTTATGCTAAAAGAATGAGCTATCATCCACCTTCATTTATTGGTTATTGAAAAGTGCATTTGGACAGCCTTGTCCCCACAATGCACATTTCCTCGATTTGTCAACAACCATTATTAGTGCATTGGCTAAGGTGTTTCGTAACAGTAACAGTGATTGTAAGTTACCATTACGATTCAGGCCGTTACGGTCTTTTTATATATATAAAAAAAATTCTGTTTCAGGACCATTATGGAGTTATTATGGGTCTTTTTTTCTGTAATGGCCCTTAGAGCCTTTTCGGCCCTGTAACGTGTAATGGTTATGACCGTTGCCATTATGTAACCGTTTTGGCATACCATGGCACTGACACTGATTCCAATAAAACAGAAAACTAGCCATTAGTGAGGATTGGGCAATCTAGACACAAAGTTGGTCTTAGCCCATTTTTCACAAAGTGCATGGAGTTGCGATACTTCGTACACATACATGGCACATGTGACACATTTGCCACATGAGCCATATGTGTGAATGTTCCACAAGTGAGACCACTCATCTCCAAACACAACATGCACCACATTTAGCCTTTAAGCGCCTCACATGTGCCAATCCCAATGTGTACCATATATCACACGTGCTACCGTGCATGTTCGAGAGATCAACATGTGCCACCATGCATCTTCAAGTAACCCGCATGTTCCACATATCCAGTAGTAATCTACTAGTGCACCATAGTTCATACGTTCCAATGTGCCAAATGTGTGCAAGAGCCTCATGCTTGTCCAAATCCAAACAAGGTGCTTGACAAATGACAGGCGCAAAACAAAATAGTCCATCCATACAAGCTAAGTTCATATACCCTTTGTTGGACATACGCATTTAAAAAGCTTTATATGAACAAAGCTTTGTTTTTAACCAAACAGGCCCTTAATGCTTGTTTAATATGCATATAGGAGCAAGATTTAGTGCATAAGTACAAGAATAATAATTCGTGCCTAATTAGGGTTATGAGTTCCCCGGCAGGGCCAGGGCTCATCCATGTCTAATACGAGGATCTAGGACCGGAGGCCGGATCTAGACCAAGCCCTTGTCACTGGGCAGAATCATAGAGCCCATGTCCAGCCCATTGCAGGAAAAGGAAGGCCGTAGCTGAGCCACCACAGCCCTCATAAGTTCATCTGGCTAGACCTGAGGTCAAATCCAGCCCAACCCAACCATGTGGTAATAAATAAAATACACGATAATAGGTAATAAAATATCAATTATCTAATATAGTGAATGTAGGCCGGATTGAGCAGAGCCATTGGTTCTAGAGGCACAAATGTAGGTTGATTAGTAATTGGGCTAAAAAATCTAGGCCCAAGCCCAATTCATGGATCTAATAGCCTAGCCCAAACCCAGCCTGGCTGGACCCGTGCCATTCTTGGGCACTCAGCTAGCTAAGCCCACTTGCCACCTTATAGTTAGGGATGACAATGAGTCAATTAGCCCATCTAGGCTGACCTGCATTTTTCCGGGTCATGCACTTCCTATCATGCCCACTGTCTGGGCTTGGGCTTGTCTCCTTCTAGAGCAGTCCGGTTGGGGTTGGGCCCATCCTCTAGACCCATAGGGCCCAAAACATTAGAACAACAAATTGACAATATTGCTCCTAATTCATTGTGAGACGTAATTAGGATTGGGTAATTTTGGTATATTGAATGCATAAACTTCCCAAAACTCCCTTTACTCTCTCACATCAGTACTACAGCGAATCCTTCTCTCATAACCCCAAACAGTGGTGATGTGAATTTTGCTAGGCTCACTTGCCCGACCGTCAATCAGCCTCGGTCTTGGCTCCTTATGCCTAGAGCACAATCTGGTTGGTTTCAGGCCCATTCTCTAGTCCCATAGGCCCATATCATATTTAAAACATTAGAACAATTCAAAAGGATGAAATTGCCCCTAATTCATGGGAGCTGTAATCAGGATTTCATGCATAAATTGCCCAACAGCTGACTCTCTTCTCTTTCTCTCTCATTTCTTTGCAACTAAGAAGAATAAGCTTCTCTCTCTCTCTCTCTCTCTCTCTCTCTCTCTCTCTCTCTCTCTCTCTCTCTCTCAAATAAATAAATAAATAAAACTAACTTTCAGGAACTACCTTCTTTTAGGAATTCTGCGACGTTAGCCATATCTCAATCTGCATACAGTTGTCTCCTAGAAGCAGGTTCATTTGTTCTGAGTCTGTTTAAGCAGGGCCCAATTCACTTTGACATGATAGATGCCTATTTTGATATTCTTTTTCATCCAAAGCTCACTGTTTCTTGTGTTGGAACATTTGTTGGTGATTGCAATCATCTTTGTGCATGTTTAGCCTGGTTTGGAGACGAAGTGGCCAAACATGCATGAATGTCATGGTTAGCAATTTTTTTGGCAGGAATTTTCCCATGATTTGCAGATTTTGAGGTTCCCATTAAATTCATGTTTCTTTTTACAGGTATTAAGACGCCTTGCACAAAATCGAGAGGCTGCCCGAAAAAGTCGTTTGCGGAAGAAGGTACTCTCTTGGAAGGATGGACATTCAAATACATGGCCACGTATGAAGTAGATCTTACAGTTATCATTAAGCCAACTTGATTTATGTTTCACTTTGCAGGCCTATGTTCAACAACTAGAGTCAAGTCGTATGAAGCTGGCACAATTAGAGCAGGAGCTAGAACGAACCAGACAGCAGGTGCATGGAGCTTTGGATTAGTATTTCATGGATCAAGCAAACAAACATTTCGTTTGAGTTTCTTATCTAATGCGGAGTGAATACCTAGCTGCAGGGTGCATTCTTAGGAGGATATGTAGGAGATTCCAGTCACCTTCCGTTTGGTGGAACCGTTAACTCAGGTCTGTAGTCGCTGTTCTAGCATGTCTTGGTGTGCATTTGTCTTTTTGTCTTCGCAAAACAGGCTGCCAATTGTCAATATTGTATGAGTCCATGGATACGCAGCCTGACAAATGGCAGCTGATGTATCTGGAAATATGTCCTGTGGAAGATAAAGATATTATCATCAGATTCTTGTTTTAGTTTGTTGGGCGTTTGGCATCTTATGACAGTAAAGCAAAATATATATATTAAAAAAAAAAAAAAACAAATTCCGTTGCACATGTTACTTTTGTGAACTTAGAAACTGTATGGTTTAAACCTGGTTATTTTCAAATTTGGCTTTCAGGATCACATAACATTTGTGGGAGTCTCAGGTTGCCCTTTTTTTTTTTTTTTTTATTTATAAGTCTCAGGTTGCTTGCTTCTTCAATTGATCTCTTAAACTGATTGGTCACCAACTGCTGAGTTGTATTTCTAGAATGCCTTTTATACTTTTAATGCCGCACGCCGCCTGATGTTATGATTTACGTCAACTCTCCAAGGCAAAAGTGATTGTTGGTTCGTGCATTCTTTTTCCTAACCTTGAAAGCAAATGAAGTTACGGAACCATTTGACCATGATTATCTGATCTTGGCTTTAGTGTCCATAATAAATACCGAACACACCTTTTGAGAGAAATGTTTGTAGAGAATTGTATGATTTGGCTCTATGTAAATTTACAAGATCCAGATGACTAGATTCACATCCTTTCCTTTTTCGTCTGAAACACCTAATTTCTTGTAAACTTTTGATGGGGCTCATCAGTTTATTTTCTTGTGCCATCAATCTACTTGTGTTCCTGACTCTATTCCTTATGGTGGGTCTGGTAGGGGTCGTTGCATTCGAATTGGAGTTTGGACACTGGGTTGAAGAGCAAAACAGACAGATTCGTGAACTAAGAAGTGCTTTGCAAGCTCATGTGAGTGATTTTGAGCTTCGCATACTCGTACAAAGTGGCATGAGCCACTATGATGATCTCTTCCGTATGAAAACAATCGCAGCAAAGTCCGATGTATTCTTTTTGATGTCTGGCATGTGGAGAACGGCCGCGGAACGTTGTTTCCTGTGGATTGGAGGATTCCGCCCTTCAGAGGTTCTAAAGGTGATGCTCAATTCAGTTTTAATGGGGTTTGAAGGGCCTTTCTGTTTTCATCAATTTGCTTATTCTGTCTATGCTTTATGTTGTTTACAGGTTCTGAGTCCACGACTTGAACCCCTGACTGAAAAACAAGTCATGGATGTTTGTAATCTGCAACAATCATCCCAGCAAGCTGAAGATGCTCTTTCCCAAGGGATGGAAAAACTTCAGCAGACCCTGGCTGAAACTCTGACATCTGAACCGTTGGGTATATCGGATGTGGCAAATTATATGGGACAGATGACGAAGGCAATGGGGAAGTTGGAGGCTCTTGCAAGTTTTGTGAACCAGGTACAACATATGCCCTGCAGTAAATGTTATATGCGTGTTTTTGTCACCTTTAAAATAATAATAATAAGTCCCTGCAATTAATAGTTTGTTATGCATGTTTTTTTTCTGAATTTAGTCATTCCTCTGTATGGTTTTACCATGCAGTTTCATTCTTGGAATTGGCTTTATGCTGAAGTTGATTTCATCTCCAGTGATTCATAGAAAAATTCAATTAAAAATAGGTTTGAGTTCCCACATTCTGTTTTACATATATCATCATCATCATGATTGCCTCTCCTAGAAATTTGGTCTGCATTCAGTTTACATAGAAGAACTTGTAAAATTCATATCATAAGGCATCACATAGGTATAATTTTTTAGAAGTTATCTGATCGATCTGAATTTGATGCTTCTTGTGGTGTGTTTTGATGTTTGAATTGTGTAAGTGGAACTACGAAGCTTACATTTGTATATTTCATTTCATTTTATCTTTAGTATTTACAAATCATAGGAGATGAAATTTCCTGCAAGAAATAAGTAATTATGATCCTTTTCTGCATCTTGAGGTATCAAAGCTAGAGCTGTCAATGGACTGGGCCTGGGGTTATCTTCAGCCTGGATTTTCAACTGCTCAGGTTGACAGGCCCACCCTATTCAAATTTTTGAGTTTGCTTGGCCTGGCCCCGGCTCATAGACAACCCTAGTTAATGCTCAACAGAAAGTCCTGAGTGCTAGTTGAATATTGAGTTCTTTAAACACATTATTATTGAAATTTCCGAAGTAGCTATTGGAGGGCATTTAGTGGATAAGAGTCATGTTTATCTTACATTGGTAGTATGATTAAAAGTAGAAAATCATTTTATTGTTACCTCTGCTAATACCATTTTGTTTTATTTAAAAAACAATCTTGTATGGTTTTCGATATTTTTCACCATATCTGCTATTAATTGAAGATATGGGTTTTATTTACTGACAGGAAATAAAGCCCATGTCTGCTATTAATTTTTGTACAATGAGTGCCCAGAGTTGACCTCATTTTGTTCTCCCGACTGGAAGAAATTCCCTTGATTGTCTTTCAATTCAATGAATTCCCCCAATTTCTGTTTTGAGGAATTGAATTACTGGGCCACGATGCATCTGGTATCCTCAATTGCTGGTCCAAACATGTGTGCCACATGATCTGGTGATGCAGACTTTTGATCTTGGCAGAAGGGGGTCTAAACTTTTGACTGGTGGACTTATAGAGGCTTTTCCCTGGAAAGGGATATATAAAGGTCACTGCTTTGGGAATTGCTTTTGGGGCATCTCCCATCCACTGAATGGCCCATATCAACAATTAGGATCACCGTATGGGCATCAGGACCCAATAATTCATCACTGCTTCATGGTTGTTTACCATGTTCAATCAAGAAACTTAATGATCCACCTCCCACAGCAACTATTCACTTTTGCTTGCTCTAATAAAAAGGGTCTATTAAACTTTTATTGCAAAATTATTTATGTCAAAATTTGAGGGAGGCTATAGTACACAAAGGTATTGTACAGTTGTTGGGTGGAAATTTGTACACTTCTGGTTTTCAGTTTGTAAACATGGGGCCCATGTTTAAGTGGTCCAAACTGCTCAGATGATGGGCCTCACCCTGGATGGTCTGCTGCTGGATTGGAAGATCTTAACACATAAAATAAATAGCCTTTTTTGCTGTGACTGTGAACAGTTAATATGTTTTCCATCTTGATCATTTATTGTTGGTCACCCATGTAAGGTTGGGACTTCTCCATCTGAGAAATTTTTGGATTATGGTCATGTAAGATCAATGTTTGGATAAGTGAACCATGGAGTCCACTTGTACAATCTAACAAACCTGGATGGTAGTGTCCAAACTTTCACCCGGGCATTTTATGATGCCTCTTTTATATAATCAGAATGTCAGCTTGACTATCTTAACAATTTTCTAGATCTTAACATGCCTGTGAAACTCATCATGACTTATTACCACTTGCGAATGCATTTCCGTAAACAGGCAGACCACCTTCGCCAGCAGACCATGCAGCAGATGCATCTCATTCTAACACCCCGTCAAGCAGCTCGAGGCCTGCTTGCCTTGGGTGATTATTTCCAAAGACTTCGGGCCCTAAGTTCCCTCTGGGCTGCTCGTCCTCATGAACCGGCCTAGTTTAGGCAATGCAACCGCTGCAGCTTCTCGGATGTCAATGTGGTGCTTCAGAACTGCTGTTAATTACGAAGGGCCCTTGGTAATGGTCAACAGCGTATCAAATGTATATAAGCTGGTGGCAATTTCGAGGCGGCCCAGCTGTGATCGACTAGAAGATGTATATTTCATTGGGAAGCCCAAAGCTCCATTGTACGAGTCTTTTGTTTTTTTTTTTTCCCCCCACTTACCTGAGGTGCATATTGTATATTATGATGTGTTGTTGTGCCAGTTCAATTGATGCAAAGCTAGTGCATGCTAGATGTTTTGTGGGACATAACTTTTCACATTAAATGTTAAAAAGGGTTGTATGGGGATAGTTGTATAAATCACATATGCTGAGCCTTATGCCTGATGTTTACAATCTTTCCTGTGCCGTGGCTCTGGTCGTAGAGCCCTAGTAAAAGAGGAGGTAGGGTTGATGTCTGGTGGGCAGCTGAGCGTGAAAACATTTGGCAATTTACCATTTAAAAGCCAGCCCAAAATTACTTTAGCAAGACTAAGATGATGCTTATATGATGTTTAAGATGTGCTCCATCTAAGAGATTGCCGAATATATGTACGATTTTCAAGGTTGAAGCAGTTAAATGTTGAGGTCTTACATTGAATTTTAGTGGTACCTATAAATGAAGAAAATGAAAAGTCTTTCAAAATCATGGAGCCTTTCTGCTGGTGATGCAGTGATTAATCATGGTTGTTTTGTTGCTTTCTTTGGGATTTTGGATCAGTCATGCACTTTCCTGTGTATTTCATTATCATCAATATCTAAAGCCCAATTCTAATAGTGGTCCGCCACTTTCCTATGTATATGGTTGTTATCAAATAATAAATTATTAAGACTGATTTGCCTTCAAAAGCTCAGTGAATTGTGTCCACTAGGAGGTGGCTCCTCCCCCATACTGGATCAAGCACTAGTCCCCACTCGTGAAGCACCGGCCATATCAATTGCCCTTTATTATTATTATTTTTTTCCCAATCAATTTAGACAGTAGTATTAGGTAGGACGGCCAGGTGTACCAATCCCTTAAACTGCTACACCACCGGTTTTCAAAGTAGCAGGATCTAATTAAGAATTCCTCCTGTTTTCAAAGAAGCAGATCTTGTTGGAAGGAAAACAAAAAAAAAAAAAAAAAAAAAAAAAAAAAAAAAAAAAAAACACGGTAGCAATAGGATCACCATAACAGACTCCATTAGGCAGAAATGATGCACTGTTAAGATTGATCGTTTGTGTCCACCATTTGAGTAGGTTGATGAGCACACATGGGAGAAGGTGATTGATTAGGATAACTAATCATCCATCGTCATAGCCATGCCCTGATTATTTGGGGTTTGGCGTAACTAGTCATATTAATTTTCTCGGAGTCCCTCCGACCTTTTAGTGCTATCTTTACTGCATCAAGGCCGGTCTCCACTCAATGGTTATCCTCATCCTCAATTCTATCATTCTTAGTCTTCGTAACTCATCTCAGTATCCTCGTCTCTGAAGCTATTCTTGTTACCACTTAATTGTAACAACACTATCTCATATACTATGGATGGTAACTAACTAGTTATTATTATTATTTATAAATTCATTGGATTGCAGTGATCTAAAAAGCATATCTCCACCCAACTTTAATTGGAGCGGAATATCTACCTAAAACACCCAACCTCCGTGGGGCACAACATGTTCAAATCAACTGCGCGCATGAGGTGAGAACTCTCATCTTAACTTTATGTGTGTTATATCCACACCATCCATCCATTTTGCAAGATCATTTAAGGGCATGAGCCCAAAAACGAGGCTGATCCAAAGCTCAAATGGACCACACCACAAAAAACAGTGGGGACAATCATGCACACCCTTGAAACTTTCCTAGAGCACACTATCACGCTTATTTGCTATCCAACCTGTTCATAAGGTCACACAAACCTAGATGGAGGTAAAATACAAATACCAGCTTGATCCAAAACTCCTGTGTCCCCTAAGGAATTTTCAATGGTAGGCGTTCGATGGATCCCCACTGCTTCTATAAGTGTGGTTCCATTGAGCTTTGAATCTGCTTCGTTTTCGGGCCTATGCCCTAAATGGTCTTGTAAAACGAATGGACTGTGGATATAACACACACACATCATTATGGGGCCCACAAAAATTGGTGACGACAACAGACCACCGAGGTGTAGCACACCACGCAATCGGCTTCCGTTTTACGCACTGCATAAAACAGTTATAGAGGATTCTGGTCCACTTTAATTCTATCAAAACCCACCTCAGTTGTCCCTGCATGATTTGAAGGCTGCAGACCTCATGGTCCTCATGGCAACACCAGTTGTATTCCTTTATGCAAGTCTTTATGTAGGAAGGTAAAAATGCATCCGTTTTGAAGTAGTTAGTCATGACATGCTTTTGATTTAAACACCTTAAAAAAATGGTGGTTCATGTTTTATAATTCAGGCCGCCCACAGGCTGAGCATTAATAAACATTAGTGGTGTGGGCATGGTTTAAAACATAGTCGGGAACTAGCACATATGAACCGGTATTGAGAATTATGGTACTCTTGCTTGAATGGAAGCTCTCACACTAGGCAAATGTTCACCCAGTTGTGCTCTCATCGGTCAAGCACCCCAATGTGCACAGGGTACTTGGTTCATAATGTGGCTATATACTCAGAAAATTCTTATCATCCACCTGGTGAGACTTACTATGAGTGGCTCATAGTAGGAGGACCACACTGATCAGGCAATCCTAGTTGTTTGATCAAACATCCTTCAAACAGAAAGGATCTTAGATGGCTTGGAGCATATAACTGGTGAATGTCCGACCAGGTACGCTGTACAGATTCATGGACCATACAGCCATGTAACCAAGATGAGTTCATCACGATATCACATCTGAGTTCGTGTCCTTCTGGGCTGAGTTACTCTATTCAGTCTTGCACATCGATTTAAGACTCAGAGACTACCCCCAACTCATTCAGCCTTGAGTTGAGTCACTACCTAACCGAGTTGAGGGTGGGGGGGGGGAACCAGGCCAGGTCCAACCAAGACAGAGTTGACTCGAATGAGTCACAAACCATGGTCAAGCATGGCATTTATGCTTGAAACTATATCCTCAGCAAGCACCCCCATCATTCATTTCACCTGTTCATACCATCCTAAACCACATCTACTTTTCTTTTTTACATCTTGGGGGAAAACAAGGCATGGCAGGATTTATCATGTTACTGGTGAAAGCACTGTGGTTGAGATGTGAACAGATGTATTTTATTTCCAACGATCCATTCTCCTCTGTTGGATTCCGTGCCCACAAATCTGAAGAACTCATCCCGTTGCTCCCAGTAGGCTGATCATCACATCCCTGAGATGGCACAGTCCAACGCGTCTACAAGGAAATCTGCATGTAAAGAAATAAAAGTCAAACTCAAATAGCATTTCGTGTTGACAAAGATAGCTCCTTCAGCTTCCCCGTGAATGGGCCATGTCAATCAGACATATCTGAGCGCAGCTGCTGATGTTCTAAGTGGAGAGAGAGAGAGAGAGAGAGAGAGAGAGAGAGAGAGTATACCGGCATCATCTTTGGTGAAACACATGGGTGGTTTTATTCTGAAAACATTTCCATGCAGGCCTCCTTTGCCAACTAATACTCCCAGATCTTATACCCAGAAATAATGTGTTAGCGGGATGACATAAGAGAGAAAACAAGCTCAAATGAGAAAACTGTGAGTTGGTGCTTTTACCTTTCAGTTTCTCAAATAAAAGTGCAGTTTCAGCCTTAGCAGGTGTCTTCTCTTTCCTATCTGTCACGAGTTCTATCCCCACCATTAATCCCCGGCCCCTCACATCTCCTATGACTGTGGAAAAAAGGATTGAAAAAAGAAAAAGAAAAAATCAATGATATGTGGGAAGTGATCAAGATATCCATTCTGCGAATAGGAATGCAATATTAGTTCCCACTTCCCACAAATAGTAGAGATATCTTCTTTCTTTTTCTTTTTGAAAGGTAATGATTTTATTCAGAGGCCACCAAGGGGAGAAAAGAATACAAAAGCCAAAAAACAAAAACACAAAAGAAAGATATCTTGATGGGTGAAAGAGATATCTTGATGCACTCAAAAATGAATTAGCTATAGGCTTTTGATGGGTGAAAGAGATCCTTTGTAGATTGACGTATTTGAAATATATATAGGAGTTAGATAATAACCCCCTTTAGAGTTTCTCTGAAATGGGCCATCTTGTCCTTCTGGTATTCTAGAATGTAACAGGCAGTGATTTTCTACTACAGGTCCAGCCAGAGGTGCATATAATGCAAAAGTATTAGTTCCAACGTTGATTATAAGAGCGAGTTTGAATGCTCGAGTTTATTTGCTATGCACCTGTGAATTTCTGTCTTTTTTATATAACCAGGGTTCCTTCTTATGGCTGTCTGAATAACCGTTGTTATTCAAACTCCTGGAAGAAATGCATTTCAGGTAAAGAACTAAGGGCATTGTTGCACTTGCAGCCATGAAACTGCAAGTTGGTTGATTTGGAGAATGGTAGTGGCTAACACTAGAAAGTGCATAGTGCATAGTTGCTTCATTGATAGACACAGCGTTTCAACATTGAGGTCTCAGCTTTGTGTCCCTATTCTACCTATATTTAAAAATAAAAAATAATATAAAAAAAAGCTAGTGAATGTGAAGTGTCTGATTTTGGTTTCTTGCTTTCTCTTCCACAAACTAATTTTAATTTTATTTTCTCAAAAAGCAGTTTGTGGAATGCTCAGCTCTATCCACAACCAAGTTGTAAAGAGATTTACAAGGCGAAAGATGAAGAGGATAAAAATGAATGGCATCCATCCCTGTGACGTTTAATCTTATGAATATTCAACAGAGCCGAAAGAAGATAATTTGAGTTTGCATCTATTGAAACTAAATAGTTCGCCAAGAGTTGTATGAAACACCTACTAGAAAGGGATCAATTGGAACTCCAATGTGGAGATCAACAAGCTTAGGCCCTGTTCAGTAGATACCTAAAAATGAGTTCATCTCATTTAGTTAACATAATTATGTATTAGATATATTGATCGTTAATACATAATCACTGTTAATATGAACTCATTATGTATTAGATATCAAGATCTTTAATATATGATTACTGTTAACTAAAATGAGATCAGTTCAATTTTTGGCATCTACCAAACAGGGCCCTAGATTATTATTATTATTATTTTGATGCATAGAATGATTTTATTAATGCCAAAAAGGCTATAACTTCAGAATCTGTGACAGTTTAACTAGAGATGCTAAGTTTGAGAAATGGTTACTTTCATGTTTTTGCTGAAGACCTCTCAGTCTCTCGATTAAGTGGGAGCCGACATCAGCACAATGCATCTGACGCTTCTCCTTGTCAATGACATTAAGCACTGCAAGGCCACCAGAAGAGCATACAGGGTTCCCGCCAAAAGTGTTAAACTGAATTTTTTGGGCCATTACTTGTGCTATTTCTGGCGTTGTTACAACTGCTCCTAATGGTAATCCATTTCCGATACCCTGTTGAGTGACATGAAGGTGAAAACTTCAATGAAAATACTCCTCACAACAGTTTTAAGCAAAAACATCGAGAACTTTTACAGGGTAAACCAATGAGGCGATATTATGAAAGAAAAGAATAACCAGATCGGATAAAAATTGCAAGAAAGTGTTACAAGATAACAGAGTCATGAGGGCAAATAAGAGACCTTTGCCATCGTGACTATATCGGGAATGACACCTTGCGTTTCAAATCCCCAGTAATGGCTTCCAGTTCGACCAAATCCACTCTGAACTTCATCAGCAATGCATACACCGCCAGCCTTCCGTACAATATCATACACTAGTTTCAGGTATCCAGGGGCCAATTCAACTGCTCCTCCGACTCCCTAGAAATTGTCAAATTGAGAAATTGCATTGAGCAGAGAAACATAGATGTGTCCTTTTGGTATCAACAAATACCAAATGTACACTGATACCACTAACGAAATTGACTTTTACCTGAATGGTTTCTGCAATGAAGCCTGCTACTTTTCCAGGACTGCCGTAGTCAATATGATCTTGTACATCTTTGGCATAACGGGCAGCATCAGAGCCAAATACCCCACGATATGGATCTGGATTTACAACGTGATGAATTTCCCCCTGTAGAAGTTTTGGAAGAAATTTCGGTGAGGTGATGTGGATATGGTCAAGTGTGCCTTTCAAAGTGTTTGCTTTTCTTAAATTTCTACCCACAACAGTATACTATCTGTATGAGACAAATAATCTCTCCAGATATGAAAAGAAAATACAGTGTTAGAAGCTCAAACAAGCAACTCTTCGTCGGCTTAAATAACATGGAATAGAGAGGGGTGGAAATTATTAGACAAACTTCAGCAAGCAGTGAGAAATAATTGGGTTGACTGTTCCTTTGTTACATATTTTGTTATATTATCTTTTTACCTGAATGGTGCCCACTATACTAATGTACAGAAATATAATCTTGACACCTGGCAACTTGGTTTTCTGAACTCTTGGGTTTGCTTTCTTCAACAAAGCTTGTCGATTTTTAAAAAATATGGATTTATAACCCATAAAATAGAACATGTATGATTGAAAAAGTTAAGAGGATGCTTGCCAAAGTATAAACTTTAAACCCTCATGTCGCTTAGTCAAGCAATAAAATATTGGACCATAATCACCTAAATGTCAAAATGCAGAACAATTGATTACAAGTTACAAGCATAAGTCTACCAGTGGTGCATCTTGTGGAGATATCAGGCGCAAGAAACATGCATTTGATGGGTCATTATAGCCCAGTTATATCAGCTGTAGGGGCATATGTGATACAAGATAAAATTGAGAAACATTTCATGGGCAGTAGATGTTGCATCTATGTGAATTTTTTATAGACTAACCATCCAATTGTAACTCAGCAAATGGCCATGCACATATAAGAACAGCAACAGAAAAAAAGAAAAAAAAAAAATAATTGCAGTTTGACAAATGCATTTCAGAACTGGAAACTAAATGATCAATATCGTTAATGGCTACTAAGAGGCAAATGTCTATCGTAGAAGAAATAAGCTACCAAAATCTCACTAAATGGAAATGAATCCTATAAAGTTTCTGACTAACATACCAACCTGTGGTATTGCATACTTCCAAGTATTTAGTGCAGTTAATCCAATTGTTCCTGCACTACCACCATGATATGCATTTCTTAGGGCAATCATGCCAAGATTTCCACTATATAGTCGAGCCATCAGCATGGCTAATTCATTAGCTTCAGTCCCAGAATTGACAAAGTATACAACCTGCATTTTATTCAAGACTAGTTATTAGCAGCATTCTGTGCATAAAATAACTATTTCGAGAAACAGAAGCACCATGGACACTATAATCAACAACTTCTCAATAGTTTTACATGCGAGAGCACAAGAGCAAAGGGCATTCCAAAATGAAGAAAAGATGCTCCTCAAGCATATACAACGATCAACATGTGAGATTACAAAACTCAAAAATATAAACAAAGGAACACAATGTATCATTTGAAATGCTAAAAAATGGACTAGCAATGCCATTCTCGAGGGTAAGCACTCCTTAATACTTTCAAGTAACTGGGAACTCTACACCAAACTGAATAGATAGTATACCCAGTGACTAAGAGAGCATGAAGCAACAAACCTGATATTGCCACCTGTCAATCCTGAATCAGGAGAAATGCCTGTTGAGAATATTAAATAGTGCATGGCAATATAGAATCTTGTGCAGCAATTCATCAAAAATTATGGGTTATTATCCAGAAAAAAAAAATGACATCATGGAAATTCACTAAGGGTGCATTAGGTAAACTGAATAAGAAAAAAGTCCAAAATTAATTTAAGTACCGGATCCATTGCGTACTGATATGTGCTGGAATGCCCGTTGGTAAACTGTCTAAAAAAATTCCTGAACACTGAAATTTAGTATTGAATCCAAAAATTTCTGTTTGGCAAAACTGTTTGAAATTTGGCAATTTTACCTAATGGACCCATGTCCTAACATGATGGATGGACCAGGTGGATTTCTCACAAACATTGCAGTGTGCCCCACCTAACTTCCCGTGGCAGGAAGTTCCTGCTAAAGGATTTCGCTGGCAATCTGCGTCAGATTAGGGGTTACTAGTAACACGTTAGTGGCCCACCTTGATGTATGTGTTGTACATCCACGCCGTCCATCAGTTTTACATCTCATTTTATGCCATGGTCCCAAAAATGAAGTAGATCCAAATCTTGAGTGAACCAAACAGCAAGGATTACAAGCCTACAACCACAACCCCACCCCCCCGGTCTCTGTGACCTTATCAACAAGTTGGATGGCAAATAAACATTATGTTGGGCCTTAGTAAGTTTTTAATGGTGAGCGTTCCATGACCACTATTTCATGTGGTGTGGTCCACTTGATATTTGGATCAGCTTAATTTTTGGGACCATGCCTAGAATGAGCTGTACAATTGATGGACGGTGTAGATATACAACACATACATCAAGGTGGGCCCCACGGTCAGGGCAACATCCACTAACGTGTTAACAGGGTAACACCCCTCAACTACTGGATTTGGCAGACTTGGATGGGGTAGTGAACACAACACCAAGGTAGGTGACATGTTGACATGGCAAAGTTAAATGGGCCCTACCAATGATATGTATCCACACAGTCCATCCATTTTGTCCGATCATTTTAGCGCATGAACCCCAAAACGAGACAGATCCAAAGCTCAACTGGATCACACCACAGAAAACAGTGTGAATTGAACACCACCATTGAAAACTTCTTGGAGCCACAAGTTTTGGATCAACTCATCAAGCTGATATTTGTGTTTTCCCTTTCACCCAGGTCAGTGTGACCTTATGAATAGGTCGGATGGAAAATAAACATCATGGCGAACCCTAGGAAGGTTTCAATGGTGGAAGTCATTGTCCCCACTGCTTTCTGTGGTGTGGTCCACTTGAATTTTGGATCTGCCTCATTTTTTGGTTCATGCCCTATTATGATCTGGATAATTGGATGCACGGTGTGGATATAACAAATACATCATAGTGGAGCCCACATGACCTTGTCATATCAAAATGGAGTGGGTTCCAAAATTGGATCACATATGGAAGGGGCAAAGTTGTCATTTTTATATATATAAAAAAATTAACCCAAAGCCACTTACCGCTTTTGGCACATACACCACCCCTGAATTAATTCCGTGATTAATTTTAATTAAGGGCTATTTTTAAGTGTGTAAAAAAAACACCTAAAATAACATATTAAGTGGCCGAAATCTGTTTTTAAGATTTCGGTGACATAGTGATAAACAAACAGCCCCTAAATCCTAGGCAGTTGCAGTGTATCAGCAAAATCACATGTTAAGCATTTTCTCAATGGTGGAAGAAAACCAAATGATGTTTCCACACAGCTTGATCTTTCAGAAGAAACTGTAACCTGCATTCCCAATCAGAAAGACACTAACCATGCAAAACTTTAGTCATATATTATTTCCAATAACAACTTCTTGTCCACTTTTATTTTCATCTTTCCATGAACTTCCTTATCATGATGAAAATCTCCCCTTTCACGTGATTTATCTGATTCAGTATTTCCAAGACACTGTTTCCTCCATTATAAGAACATATAGACGCTGTTTCTTCAATTACAAAACAATGTAATTATTAATACCTCCTTATCATGATTAAAGCACCACACAATCTCTTAAAAAGAAGAAGAAGAAAAGAAAAAGTTTATAGAGCCATAGTCCAGTGGTATGCAGCTCCAATCTACATTTCAATGCTTAGATCAAAGTCAAACCAACAATTTATTGTACCAAACAAAAGAATATGCTATAATTTTATAAGGGGTTTTGTCAAGCTTCACCAAGAGGGCGAACGACACTCATAGATTGAGTGGCCACTTCTTGTATCGGTCACTGCCAAAAGAACAGATCGATTGGATGGCCAGCACCATGTAGAGGATAAAAGTCACTGGCGATGTCAGTTAATTGGGTTTGTTGATACAATTCTCGTAACAGAGCACCTATCATCCACCAGCGATGTCCATTACATGGGTGTGTTGATACAATTCTCGTAAGAAAGCACCTATCATCCAATTTGTGTGGCTATCCTAATCGATGGCCCAGACCTATAAGCACCTTCCCTGATGAGTGCAGGTGATGGTTAACACATCTCATCCACATGGTAGAGGTTAACAAAACCCTTTAAAAATTGTATCATGGTTTAAATTACAGAGTTCAACCCTGCAAAGTGTGTTAAAAAATTAAAGAGAAAACAACCTTTAGGTTACCCGGCATTTTTGACGCTAGGGCTTCTGCGTATTCGGCAATCGCATGGTGTAAGTATATAGTTGTAGTGTGCTGGAGAAGTTTCGTTTGCTCCACGACAGCGTTAACAACATCTGGATGACAATGCCCACAAGATACTGTGACAATACCTGCAAAAGCATCGAGATAACGCTTTCCATTCTCATCAAACAAATACTGCATCTTGCCTTCCACAATATTGAGCTGCAAACGAAAATGTAGGGAAAAAAAAAATCATTTTTTGAATGCAAGCTACAAAAAGGAATTTCTTTATCAGTGAATCTGACAAATTACAGATCAAAAATTTTGTAAAAAGAATTACAACTGCCTTTTGTTTTCTTACAATCCAAACTTCTCATTTTCCGTTCCAGACCAAACATTTTCCTCAGAAACTCGTGCATCAGTATAAACCTTTGAAAAGTAATATTTGTGGTGCACGCTTCATTATGTTTGTGTTTTTGGTAGGCAAGACCATTTATCTAGTGGGTATCACATAAATGGTCACAGCCCAAAAGCTGAAATATATTTGTGGCTTTTGGCTATTAACTGAGAAAATTGCCCATTTCATGCTCAAACGTTTTCAACCACCCATCTACAGGGCACCCAAGGGAAAATTATATAGTCCCATGACCCTGATATTCTAACTATGATCCATCCACGTGATGGCCTGTCAAATTAGCTAATCTTATCACTGTACAAATATGCATCATGTACGCTGGAGCTAGCTACACACACACACAAGAATAAATTATCTAGTGCAAACAATTTCAACACAATGTGGTGCAAACGGTTTGTTGCGAGTCCGACCATCATGTGTTGATGAAATCCACTCAGACCATCAGACACGCCCTTCCTCATTTGGCCAGCCACCAAAAAATCAGGTCAATCCATGACTTGGATGGACCATACCATCAAGAACAATTGAGAGTGGACGCCTACCCTTGATTCTCATTGAGTGCCCACCATATTGTATATATCCCATCCAATCCATTGATATGAAACATCTGCCCCAGATGATGGCACACATACAAAAAAAATTCAGGCCATTTTGAGACTTGGACGAAACAAGAATCAACGGTGGCCATACCCTCCCAACTGTTCCTACTCGTGTGGCCCACTTGAGTCATTTATTGCCCTGATTTTTGGGCCCAAGGCCAAACATGGGAATGCGAGCACGATGGTTGGAGTGGATTTCATCAACACATGACGGTGGGTTCCACAACAACCATCACACACACAGGGTTTTGCTCACGGAATGGCAACACGTTAGGAGCTCTCAATCTTCAAACTAGCCCAAAAGAGGTATCCAACAATGCTCGGCTTGAATTACCAGCACTTCCATTCAGGCCAGCATTCCAAGAGATGCAGCCCATATTTTAGGAATTGATTGTTGATCTGGTGGTCCCTGCTGCGGACGGGATGTGGAATATGGACCAAAAGCTTCCGCCGTCAAACAATCCCAATCGTCTTTTCATTTCTATGTTATTTTATTTACAAAACAGCCAAGAAGTGGCCCAGATTCAACTTGGGGCTGAATTGACTCTGTTTACGGTTGTCGCCAGTCCTAAATCTGAGTCCGAAAGATAAACAGCCAGGCAGCCCGGGTCATTGACAGCCCAGGGAGCCGCATGCCCACAAAATGATGCAGCTCGAACGAAAGATGCCAGATATTCCGCAGACCATTGCATTTTTCATATTTATCTCCAAAACCCTAGTTCTATCGATTCCACCTCTTTTCTGACTACTACTAAGGGCAAAAGGAAATGAATAGAACGAACTTACAGGCTTCTGGTAGTAATAAAACAGCGACGGACCGAGGAATTTCTTCCGTTTCTGCAGGATCTCATCTCCCAGAAGCCCTTTGTAGGGTTTTGGTTCATAGTCGAAAGGAGGGAGCTTCGGAGCCGAAACCGAAGAGAATCGACGACATACTAGCCATCCAAACCTCTCCTTCGATTCGAAGCTCCTCTTCAAGAGATTTCTCTGCAAAAACATGGCGATTTTGGTGAGACGAATTGCAGAGACTTGGGGTTTTTCTGAGAGGGGCAAGCTCTTCTGCAGCTGGTTCGAGGGTTTGAAGCTAGAAAAGGCGGCCTTGGCGCCCCTTTTATAGATTTTCAAGAAATGAAGGGAAGCGGATCGCGTACTGAGTAAACCGTGGGACGCACTGTGAATGTATGTGTCTCATCCACACCGTCCATCCGTTTTTAAAGATCGTTTTAGTTCATGATACCAAAATTAAAGCATATAAAAATCTCATGTAAACTACACCATAGGAAACAACGGAGATAATGACATCCACCGTTGAAAACTGCCTAGGGACCATAGTAATGTTTATCTGTCATCCAAACTGTTCATAAAGTTACACAGTCATGGATGAATGTAAAATACAAATATCATCTTGATTCAAATTTTCCGTGTCCCCCCGGGAAGGTTTCAACGGTATGTTTCAATTAACATGGTTTCCTGTGGTGTGGTCCACTTGAGATCTTTGTATACTTTAATTTTGGGTTCGTACCATAAAATGATCCTTTAAAATGGATGAACGGATTGGATAATACACATACATCATGGTGGGCTTCAAGGAGTTTACTCAGTACGCTATATGTATGCAATCCGCGCCCATGATGAAGTGGGTTTTGATTTGAGTATTCCGAAAAAGGGTAATGACTTCGTGGAACGGCCTCCACTGAATTTCTATGCAACTAGCTTTTTACCGTGTATGTGGTCCAGTTAATGTAGAATCTGGACCGTTCACATAGTTATTTCCTCATTTTACAAGAAATATATTTCATATAACAAGCGTATTTATTTTCCCATTGTACCAGAAGTTGATGGAACATGAAAAATGTAGTCTACCTTCATCGGCGGCGTATGTATATAATTTCTGTATAGAATGGTCCAATCAGTATAATTTTTAAATTTTGGGCCATCCATATTTATAAATACTATATGAGCTGTCCAGATTCCTTTTCCACGTCTACGTATTTTGCCACGTGTAACGTAGGGTAGGTTTCATCTGTAGTGGACGGCCCTACTGAATCATTTCCCGGCTGGAAAATTAAAAGGAAAGATTCCATTCGTCGACTGATCCGAACACATGACGGCAAGGTGTCATTTTGGATTTGCGTTGCTGACATGGTATCTGTGTGTCAAGATTCTTCCGGGAGAATAAAAATCTCCGATTCTTTGGAATGTTGTGATGGTCCATAGGCAGGTGGGATTAGAACGAATTAGGTGGGATGGGATTCAAAAAATATAATTATTACCCAGGATTGTTCCTGTTGCCACGGATAAGATTAATTTCATGCTTTGTTGGTAATAGGTGATATATTGAATGGATATAAGACACATGTGTTATATCTAAACCGTTCATTTGTTTTGTAATTTCATTTTATGGCATGGGCTTAAAAATGAGGCAGATCCAAAACTTATGTGGCCCCAAAGAAGTTTTCAACGGACGGTATTCAATCCCCGATACTTTCTATGATGGGTCCACTTGAGCTTTAGATTTACTTGATTTTTTGGTACATGCTCTAAAATAATCTAAAAAATACATGGATGGTGTGGATATAACCCACGCATCATGGTGAAATCTAAACAACTTGCTAACATTGAGTGAAATTGGCATGGACCAATGCAATTCCATCTAATTTATTTCCAAGCTTTTCTATTATTCATAAGCATGAAGTGGAATTGGCACATGACCAGATGAAAGGGATTGGGTGGGATTCAAAAAACATAATTATTACCCGTGGCAGGGACTGTTCCCGGTTGCCATGGGATAGGATTAATGTCATGCTTTGTTGGTAACACGGTGGTACATTGAATGGATATACCTGCTATCATTTGAAGTTATTACTAAATAAGGAGTGAACGGTATTAGGGTGGATGGCGTGGATTTCTAGGTAATGATGGTGTTGTCACGATTGTCTTGAGATCCATAGATTGCTATATCCTGGATTGATACATCCAAATTGCTTTGTACGCCTACTAATCCGAAGATTAAAGCTTCGGATCCTTTCCAATCCCACGAACCAAACACGCCGCAGTAATTTGGACATTGGGATGGATTGATGGGATTTAAGGTAATGATGGTGTTGTCGTGGATTGTCGGAAGATCCATCGGATTTGGATCAGATCACCTGCCCTGTTTGGCACGCCCAGCCATTCCAAGGATTTAACATCCAATCCCTTCCACTACTATCTAATCCCTTCCAATCCAACCGGCCAAACGGGCCCTAAGAATAACACACATGTGTTATATCTAAACTGTTCATTTGTTTTATAACCTCATTTTATGGCATGGGCCTAAAAATGAGGTAGATCCAAAACTTATGTGGCCCCAAAGAAGTTTTCAATGGTAAGTATTCAATTTCCATTGTTGTCTATGGTGGGGTCCACTTAAGCTTTAGATTTACCTTATTTTTTGGCCCATGCTCTAAAATAATCTTGAAAAATGGGTGGACGGTGTGGATATAGCCCACACATTATGGTGGGACCTATACAACTTGCTAACATTGAGTGAAATTGGCATGTAACCCAATGCAATTCCATTCAATGTAATTCCAAGCTATTCCATTCTTTCCAAACATTGAGTGGAATTGGCACACGGCCAGATGAATCCCATCCCACCTAATCCCTTTTAATCCAACTGCCCAAACAAGCCCTAAAAGATTGTACAAGTGGCATATAATTAACTACAATCAAACGGTAGAAGTGGTGGATCCCCTTAGATCTACTATAAACCAGAATCTACCCTATTTGATTACCTAAATATCAATGCTTGAGCATTTGTTGGACGGTTGGATGAAAAAGACAACGGTCCGGATTTAATTATTGAGTGTCCACGAATCAGAGTCTAAGATCGTTCAATCAAGATGATATTGAGTTTATGATCTATGGTCCACAATTTAGACAGTTTAGTTTGAGTTAATATCTGTCATGCGTACAGCTTTTGAGTGTCTGTGTATTAACCATCACACTCAGCCGAGTATCCAAGTCTTTGCAAAAATTACCACGGTGGACGCTTTCCTTTTATACCTTGTTTTTTTTACTGCTAAAAACTAATGTCATGAAAGTAAATTTTAAAGGGATGAAAAGAGAATTTTGGATAAAAATGCCCTTAATTTTTAGGTAAAACAGCCGAAAAAGATAGGAGTACTATTATCTTTACTAGTTGATTTATATGGATAGAGATCTAGTTTGGTAAAGTAAGTTTTGTTAGGATACTATATATAAAAAAAAAAAGCAAGTATAAGCCGTGTCTATAGTAAAAAATTACCCGTCCCCAGTCTTTCAATCTGGAGGAGAATATGGTGCCACTGCCAATGTTGTATAGGTTAATCATCAACTAGGGCATGAGATGTCCATGGACAGATCTGGACGTTTCAAATACTGGTCCCTACGGTGGATTGGATGCACCACAGAAATTAAGCCGATCTTGTGATTCAAGGCACTGATTGGAGGATTCCTGAATATTGCAAATGGGCGGTTAGGAAAATGTCTAACTAACCGTAGAAATTCAATGGAAAAAAAAAAATCATAAAGATCGGTGGGTATGATGATTTTAATAAATACATTTTTGCCGTATGGCCTATCCATGGTAATACAAAATAGATGGACGGTCTGTACCTCGTTCATATCATTTGCACACGTGTACGGCTGTTGAGTGCTTGATAAGCAATAAGCTTGGACGCTTTCTCGCTCTTTAACGAGGAATTGATAGAACAGCCCACGTCGCTGTCGAGGAAGAAAGATTCCATACTCACGGAAACACCTGCGTAACTGACGCTAGGTCCCTGCTTGGGGAAAAAATGATTTAACTTGCACGAAATCCACGCCGTCCATCAGGTACGCCATTTCTCGGCCTTGATTCTACCATCAAGATGATTTAATATTAGATGGACTACCCTAAAAATTATAAATAAAATTTCTAAATTCACATGGTTTGAACCGCCTCAGTTTTAAAATATTGTAATTTTTGGAAAAGGCACAGCTATAAATGGTATGAAAACACCCTAGTAGGTCCAAAACAAAATTACTCTTGGCGTTCCATCTTCTGTGATGTGGTCTACACTAGTTTCAGATTATTATGAATTCGTGTTTAATGGTTCTACCGTGAAAATGATATAGTGTGGCAGATGGAAAGTGAAGATCCCCTCAAAGTTACACGCCGGTTGCTTTGTATTTGCAAATGTAGCCCCTTGGGCACCGTGTGAATGTCCGAGGAGCATCACCTGGCTGCCACTCCAACCAGCTACGTGGGTGTGAACTTGACTGCAGGGCCCACTTTGATGCATTGATTGCATATCCACGCTGTTTATATGTTTTGCCAGCTTATTTGGGAGTGTGGTACCAAAAATGAAGAAGAAATAAATTTCAGGAGGACCACACCACAGGAAATAATGGTTGTTGAACACCTACCATTAAAAACTTCCTAGGGTCCACAGTAATGTTTGTTGACCATCCAATGTAATAATAATGTTAAACAAACCTAGATTGAAGGGAAATAACAATGCTTAGCTTGATCCAAAATTTTTGTGAGCCACAAAGATTGTGAAGATTTCGTTGTTTGCTGCTGAACCTATTCCAATTCCAATAGCCTGAAACCTTCCCTTCAAATAAACCAACCAAACATATGAACATTGGTATACAATACATGCATCAAGGTGGGCCTTATGGTCAAGGTCGCACCCACACGGCTGGTTCTTGGGTCCCAGCTAAGTTACACTCGCTTCCAAGACTTACACCAGAGTGTAGACTTTAGAATGCTCTCTTAGACAGTGCCAATGTTGGCAAGCATGTGGCAGATATAGGTCCTTTCTAAAAGTCGATGTCTACTTACAAATATGCTTGTTCCATAATAGGATCCACAATTTCAACACCGTGGACTATGGTGCATGCAACTCAAATCAAATTATTTAGACGTGGCCTATCTTAGATGGTATATAAAACAAGGTCAATTATCCTAAAATCATGCTTTAATTGGTTGATTAGCTGATGTTTAATTGATGAGTGCTTAAAAAATTAATCAACCATTTAAATTGGACAAACTAATTTTTGTAAATGAAATATTAAAATCATTTTTAAGGGCTTGTTTGGATTAGAGGTAAACTAAGGGAAGTGAGGGAAAGCAAAATTGTAACTTAAGCAGGTAATAACTTTTTTTTTTTTTTTTTTTCACACACACATACACCACCACACACCCATGCCGTAGTGGGATTTCACCACCTATGGGTACTCGAACCCTCAACCAGGTGTTGAAACTCCTGAGAGTCTACCACCGGAGTAAGAGCAAGGACCCATATGCAAATAATAACTTGACACTGCGATGGGGGATGGAAATGCCTTGCTATTATATATTTTGTCATTAAAAATAAAGTCTTAAAAAATGCATTTCTTTTGCATGTTTTTATGTTAGGATGGGAGGTAAACTAGGAAAAGTAAATTTAAAACATAATCTTAAAAGAAAATATTTTTTTCTTACTCCAATGCAAGGGAAAGAATGGATGGTTGATCAAGAAGAAGAAAAGAAAGGAAAATGGGTTTTAATTCCAGTTCACATCTCCCGATCAATGTCTTACGTCAAATCATGTAAACTTGGCTGTCTTACATTATTTCGATTGAGTTTACCTTTAACCTGAACAAGTCTTACATGATATTTCTATTTATAACCTATTTATAAATCCGTTTGTACCATCATAAATCACAAAATAAAAAATAAAAAATTCATTTATTCTTTTGCTTTAAAAGTACCGTGGGTGTGAGTTTTCAAAGGGATATGGCATGGTTTAGCAAGGGTCATGCTGCACAATCAATCCCAACCTTTTCAATTCTATAGGCCATTGGATCATTAAATTTTCATCTTTTTAAGTTAACGTTTCAATATGAGTTAAGATAAATAAATGTATAAAGTGGATGTCATAGGATTCTTGAGATAGACTCCCCAAAACATTCGTCTTACTTAATAAATAAATAAATAAAAACTATGTTTTCTATTACCATAATACTCGTATCTTCCTTTAAAATGTAAGATGACATTGGAAGGCTTTCTTCATTTCTAAGCTAATTAACTGGGTAAAACTATCCTAGCTACTTATATTAAATGGAGTATAGATATATACTTTGGTTGTATTTTAGGTGGTTTGTGAAATCATTTTAAAGCTTCAAATTTGTGGACAATGGCATTTTTTTTTTTGTTAACTTGTTACTACACAACATTGTCAGTTGACAATTAGCAACCCCCACCGGGAGTCAGTACCAAGACTTCAATATTGAAACGAGGTATCCTTCACTCATTCTACCACTTAAGTTATGGATTAGGGTGTGACAATGAGAGATTCAATCGTCATATAAGATTGTGTGAACGATCCAAATCTCTCACCTGTGCGTGCTGGTTTATTGAAATAGGGCCCTTAGATGTTTTTTTATTTTTAAGCGTCCAATAAATATCTGATTTTCCGATGGTCAGATAATCAAATAAGAATGATAAATCTAAACTGGTATCCATAATTTGGACAGTTTAATTTAAATGCTTGTATGTCACTAAGTAATTTCTAAGTGCTTGCGTATCATCAACCAGACTTTGCCAGAGTATTTTTTTTCTCTGTTACACAGTTTTCGAGAATGGTTTGGATTAATGATTTGACGGCCCACGTGTACATTGGGACTTGTTTGGCTAAGCACAACCGTCCAGTTATAGCAGATCCATAGCCTCAACGTAGATGTGCAGCTAGTTGTCTAGAGTTACTGGAGCTGTTGATCTGATGGGCCGCTCCATGAATGGGCCTGATCTTGAACTTGACGGGCTACCAACTTAATATGGCACCAGTCGGAATGAAAAATAGACGGTCCACCAAAAAAGAGCATGAAAATGAGCAACTTCCAGGGCTCCCGTGATCACGACTTCTAAATATTATTTATGACTAACCAGATCGATGGTTTTGATAGCCTAACTGGTATCTGGCATATGGGACTGTTATTTCGGGTGGTCACGTTGTAAGTGATGTTCCAAAAACAAGAGGATTGGACCATCCAATCAGTGGCCTGCCAAAGGGAAAGGCTGGAGGTCGACATTCAATCAGCAAAACTCACAACTGATGATGGCCAGAGTTGTCCAAAACAGAAATTCTTCTAGCCTATATTACATTCACGTATGTGGTCATTAGATCAATGGTCCCAATCACCACACACGTTTGCCATGTATAATGCCACGTGGGAGCTGCACAGAACTTATATGACGCAAGTTGCACGTAACATTTCTCAAGGATGGAATCGATGAATATCACGCACCGCACGGCCGCTGCATCTTCGCACAGTATACGCGCGTTTTAAGTTCTTTCAAGGAGCCCATGGTTCCGTTATCTGGGCCATCGATATGCTCAGTCGATAAATACTAAAAAAATCTCTTGGAAGATCCCGGCTACCATGTTAAGACCTGTTTAAGCTGAATATAGACAGTTTCTGTAACTTTTATTAACCGTCCATCTGTAAGCAGCAAATCGAAAGGTCAAGATTGTCCTCCCAAGTATACTTTGGAGGTATAGTGCACCTACTGTTCGACATAACAGACAGACGGTGTGGATTACAGAACCTTGAGCCCACTGTTAGAACTGAAAACCTCGTGCACTATACTTTGGAGGTATAGTGCACCTACTGTTGGACACAACAGACCCGGTGTGGATTACACCCGGGTCTTTGCTCTTACCCGGGTGCTAGGGTTCGAGTACCCACGGTGGTGAAATCCCACGGTGTGCGTGTGTGGTGGGGGTGTGTGTGCGTGTGTAAAAAAAATAAAAATAAAAATGCGAAGATGCCGGCCACGTATATGCAACTCCTCTTGAAGAGTTATGATACGTATGCACTGAGAAATTATACAAGGGTAATTTGTGGAACCCACTTTTGAAACTAACTGTAGCAAAATTAGATTGGTTGGACGACCAAACGATTTATTCGGAGACACTTTTGTTAAATTTGGACCGTTGGATATTTTTCATTTGTGACCGTTCAATCAATATCTGCTAATCGGATAATCAGATAATCAAATAACCGCAATTCTCGGTACATAATACTTTTAAACAAGTAACTATAATTTGTATAGTTTAATTTGACTTATTTGCATGAAAGGCGTGCAATTTGCAAGTGCCTGCGGATCAGCTATCACACTCTGCCAGAGCATCGAAGTTTTTGGTCTTTTTCCCATTCTTCGTTCTCATTTCTGGGAAGAGATTGCGTCTGGGTTTCAAATTCTCTTCTGATTTTTTTTTTTTCTTTCTTTTTTTTTTCATATTTTTACCTTTCGTCTTTCTTTCTCACTCTCACCTCTTTCAATCAATCCTCACGTGAAACCCTAGAATACCCTTATCGATCTCTCCTTAAAACCCTACTCTCTCTCTCTCTCTCTCTCTCTCTCTCTCTCTCTCTCTCTCTCAAAAGGAAAGCAAGCATGAGCAATCTCAGAGCAGCAGCTGTCTGTCGTCCTCACCTTCTCTTCTCCTCCTTCCTCTGCAGCTGCAGGCACCAAAACCACCTTCGATTTCCTTTCCAAAAACCTAATTTACACGTTTCATCACCTTCCGTATTCTCTCCTTGCTTCGATCCCCTTGAATTCCCGAGGATCGATCCAGCATCTCGTTTCAATCCAAAGAGAACGGTCGCCAGGGCTTCCACATGGAAATCGGAGAAGTCACCCTACGAAACGCTCGGTAATTGTCTAAATCCTTCTCTCTGGAATCAATATTCTGTTTTTTTCTCGTCCATTCTTTCAGTTATTAGGAGTATCTTCTAGAATTTCAATTCAAAATTTTCGTGGAATTGGATGAAGTTATGCAGAATATTGCAATTCTTGATGTGCAATGGTGGGGTCGTTTGGCAACCTGGAATTTGTCCTTCTGGAATCCAATTTTCATGTTTGGCAACCTGAGATTTGGTTGTAATTCAATTCCTGCAGGAAGTCAAATCCTTACTTTAAGCCATTTGCGATTCTTTCTAAATCGCTGGCTTGCTGATTCCTGGGAATTGGATTCCAGTTGCAAGCTGCCAAACACAACTAACGGAATGAAATTCCCTGGAATCCAGTTCTTACTAAGTTTCAAATTCTGGGTTGCCAAATGACCAATTGGCTTCCTTGTAGTTGGAAGTTGATAAAATCCTGTTTCATTATTATTATTATTATTTTTTTCATTTTTCAGTATTCATTTTTCTCGTTCTTCTTGATGTAGATTCCAGTGTAACTATATGCTGCTCTGGAAGATGATGGTGGATCAAACTCTTAGTGACTTAACTAATTGTCTTGCTATCAGACATTTGTTCTTGCTTCAGTGATGTTCACCCAAAAAAAAATAAAAAATAAAAAATCATATTTCACTTTATTATTATTGTTATGAGAATAAACGTATAAATCAATCCAGAGTGTTTAATTTGGGCCCTGTTGTGGATGGATATGGTTTGAAAATCCAAATGATTAAACAATCTAACCATCTGACAAGTGGCCATTGGATGGATTGTTAAAGGAAGAAGGTCAACTGTCCTTAACTACTATGAAAAATCAGATGGTAGGATCGCCGATTGCTGTAATAATCAGGAGATGCACCATCAACAATGAGGCCCACAATTCAGAGAATTTGGGATCGAGTTGATTGACGTATGCGACACATATGATGGGTGTGTGGATTTGATTGGTGATACATTATAAGAGTTTCATACATTTCTTCCAAATTTTATGTAATAATCAGCTCTATGAGATGCCAATACAGAAATGCCTCTTTTATGGAAAATTTCCTTTTCGCAATTGTTAATAATTTGGAATGGTTTTGAAAACTTCTTGCATTCTGTCAGTGTAGGCTGCATATTGCAGGACAATAGTTTGAAGCCTGTAAATCTGTTCTTTTTGGGCCTTTACTTTGTTCAATTTTGTTTAGTTCAATATTTGCTTGATGGAAAAAGCTGCTTGCATTCCATCACTAGAGCTGGCATTGCTGCAGGACAATTGCTTGAATCCTGTAGATTCTACTCCTCTTTGGAGGTCTTTTATGTGGTTCAATTTTGTTTAATTGAAAGATACTGTGGCATTTAACTGAGGATATGGTCCTTGATAGAGTGGAATGGCGGAACATGATTTGTGTAGCTGATCCCAATTAGTTAGGATAAGGCTTAGATGATAATGACGATGATGATGCATGTATTCTTGCATTTGAATGTGTACATGTAGCTGTTTATATATTCATTTGTATTCATGCATGTTTGGATATGCTCATCAGGATGATGTAGCACCTGCATGTTTCTTTATTCATGCATCTGAATGGGTAAAAGTATCTGTTGGTATACACATTTGTAGGCATGCCTGTTTTATATACTCCTTTGTAGCACCTGCATATTTCCTTACTGATGCATGTGAATGACTACATGTATCTGTTTATATACTCAGTTGTATGCATGCGTTTTTGTACTTTGTAGTAGGGGGATGTGCATAGAGCCTTTTAGTTCAGGATCATACCCCATATCCCATTTCTTTACCTGTGCTGATGTAGCAGGAGATACAACTTGTATAGTAAATATATTATATAGGCTTTAGTCGTCTAGTCAATTTTGTACCATAAGGCTGGACTGCTAGGTCTCATGATTTAATTTCATTTTTCCAATGCTCCTTTGTTACCACATGCAACTTTCTGTTTGTTTGTGACACTTATGCATTGATAATACATGAAGTCACAATTTAATAGTCTGTTCTTCCACGCTAATTTGGCATTAAATAACAAAGAGATCTTTCATTTAATTTCTGCACCTAGGTGTCCAACTGTGTGATTTTATTTTGCTTTGTTTCTAATGTGCAGAGTTGGAAAGGGATGCTGATGAGGAGAAAATTAAATTTGCTTATAGACGACTGGCTAAATACTATCATCCAGATGGTTTGCTTCTTTATCTCAACCTATGTGGTGTTTTCAAACGTGAATTGCTGCATTCTTCAGTGGTGGTACTTTGTTCCGATTTTAAAATTGATAATAACAGTGTTCAGAATGTCTACATCGTTACATGTATCAACGACTTGGGAATTGGGATACGGAAACATGTATCGATATCGTCGATAGTATCGGAAGGTAAAATATTGTTGTCTAAGAAAACATTGGGGAAACATTAGGAAAATGGTGAAAATTTTCGGTGAAACTTCGGGAGACATTAAAAGACATGATTACACACTCATAACTCAAAATATTACAAAAAACAACTATACAAAATAGATCTCCATGTATAAGGGTCCAAATTATGTGTTGATATTTAATTAATAATATGATGCTGATGCACTAATTTTTAAGAAATAATGCAACAATGCATCACATATAATGCACCAAATTTAAATCATTCCCATGAAAGATCCAAAAATAAAAAATAAAAAATGAAACATTTGTGGTTTTTTTGTTTTTTCTTTTCTGGAAATTTTCTGGTATTATGTTGGTATCATTGGTAATATCAATAATGGTGCATGATATTGGTGATGCAGTGTATTTTGTCAAAGGGATTTTGCCTATTATCTTGTGATATCTTTGATACATGCAATGATATCACCAATAATATCAATGGTATCTTGCAAATTTTATTTTACCCCTAGTATTTGTATCATAACCCAGCGATACTGATAATTTTGTCGATATTATCAATAATATTAATATCGACAATACCAGGATCACTGTTGATAAACCTGAATGTGTATTTGTGCTTTCTTCAGTCTTCCCTGTACATTTTTATGCTTTTCAATAGAAATTCATCATCTTTCATTTAAGTTTTACTTACTGCATACATGGTATTGAAATTGAATTGTTTCAGTTATCTTTTATGAAAACCTCTTTCAAAATTATGTTTTAGTGGGTTATGCAAAAGTTTTGTATTTTCCATTGGAAGGATCAGGGTATTGGTCTGGCATGACAGGATTCACTTCTCTTCCGAACAATGGTATTAGAAATTTCTTCTGATTTTCATGCATCGGCCACAAATCGTCATGATTGTGTGGTTAGGAGATGATGCTCCTTGCTATTCATATGCAGTAAGCATTGAATATGCTTTTGGGGAATGTGCTACACCAACCTTTACTTTGGTTACACTAGTGAGGCTTTTTTGGAAGCTGCCCTATGTAAGAAATTCTGTAGTTGCCAAGTTTTATATTGTGACCTTGTTTAGCATTCATTGTTATCCTTGTCTGTGTCTTCAGATATTTTGCATGTGCTTCATATTCTGTATCAGTGCCTTGATCATTAGCTGATAGATTTTTTTACCCTTTGTTAAGTGTATGATGGTAGAGGGACACTTGAGGAAGGGGAAACAGCTGAAGTTCGATTCATTAAGATCCAAGCTGCTTATGAGTTACTCATAGATGAGGAGAAGCGGAGGCAATATGATAGAGATCATCGTGTTAATCCAATGAAGGTTCGATTTCTATTTTACATGTCATTCTTGTGTCTCTAAATAACTTTGGCTAATTTTGTTTCCTTTACAATTTTTATGCATGTTATTTATCAATTATCCAAACAGATGCTTCCCTATTTGTTAAACAGAGGAAGGGCTTGCAGTGTTTGCTGCCCAAGTAAACAATTGTGCTATTCTTCTAGACAGAGCACATGATTCAAAATATCAACATAGATAATGGTTGCAGAAGTTGACCAGCGGAAATGCCAAAGTAAAAAAAATAAATAAATCAAATGCTTGCTTAGTATGCTCTAGAGAATATTTTCAACTTTAAGCTTGAGGCAAATTTTTTGTGTGCTTAATCTCATCGCGTTATTGCTAGATAAGGAATTGATAAATCATTTTTATTGCAACCAGAATCTTATGGTCTTTGCACATTCAATTCCAACATAAAATGCAACTTGCGCTGAGTAAAGCTTGCCCCATAATTTTAAGCAATTAATTATATTTATAAAAAATGGATCAATAATTAATACAATTGTATTTGCCAACAACCTTGGCTGAATAATTATAAATGGAACTTACTGGGACTTTTAGTTCCACTCATTTGATACATTACAGTTGTGCTCAAATTTATATGTTGGCTAAGGATGATGATAGTGCTTCTTGGTACTCAGCTGGAAAATCGTCTATTTTAGGCTCTCGATGCACTGATCCATCCCAGTATTTGTCAGCAGCCCTTGCTTAGTAGATGTGAATTATTGTAAGTTGGTAGGTTATGGCATCCAGTTGCAGCCTTATTCTCAATTACAAGCTGAGATACGGCCAGATTATTTATATGCTTTTTGAAAACATCAAATGCGGACTGTGTTTATTTATTTATTTTTTTCCGTTGTATTTATTAATTTCCTTACCTGCGTGAAGTTATTATGTAGAACAAACATCTTATATAAAATACCAAAAAAAAAGAAAAAAAAAAGAGAGGAAAGAATAGAAAAAAGAAATTGCTGTTCAAAATATCAAATAACCAAGCTGATTGTTTTAGCAGAACAAAATGCAGACTAGTCTCTTAGGCTGTTAGCTTATTCAGTTCTTTAGAATATTTGAGTGTAAAAGAAATAAGAACTTACGTTTGATGACTGTTGAGCTCATTTTAAAACATGACTGATAGAAATAGCATGGTAGACCATTGACTGATTATATATAAAAAGTCGAAGATGTTACGTGGATAGTTTTCTTATGGGTATTGCATTTGGTGCTTCTTTGTATCATTTTACTTAGTGAATAATATGCCTCTTTTTTTCCCCTCTTGCTGTTCTGTTATCACCTCGTCAGGCTTCTGAAGCATGGATGGAGTGGCTGATCAAAAAGCGAAAAGCATTTGATCAGCGGGGTGATATGGCCATTGCGGCTTGGGCTGAGCAGCAGCAGCGTGAAATGAATCTCCGCGCACGTCGTCTTTCTCGTTCTAAGGTTAGAAAGTACTTTGTTCATATGATTGTTATTTAAAGTATGTCCATCATTTCGCCAAGATCCCATCATGCAAATGCATTGCTAGTGGAGTGTGCCTGTTGCATTTTCTGTTCTACTTTCAATGGTCCATTCAGGACTGTGGTTTTTCAAGAACAATGCCATGATAATCTTAGGTTTGCTGGAGAGAATACACAAGGTTGTTGCTCACTTGGACTTTTTTTTTTTTTTTTACACATGCACACACCCCCCCACTCACTTGGACTTGCAACCTGCATATGTGCAGATTAATTATTCTAGGAATTCTTTCTTATACTCATTCAAGTTAGGTACTTGAATTGAACAGTTTCCTACTGACCGTTTGTTTCTGTATTGACTGAAACTCAGTGACTCGACCTGAAATTTGGCTGTGTCAACTTGACTCGGTGGAATTTCGAGCTGAGTCACTAAGAAACTCTGTCAAGGGAGACTCGGTTCTGAATTGCCAGGACTCGTTCCGTTGGCTCACCAACTTGGTTGACTTGATGCTACTTGGTGTGACTCGAACCGAGTCACTTGTCGAGTCATATGGATTTTTATTTAAAAAGTCAAAGTGAGTGACGAGATCCGAATGCCTGACCCCACAAGGTAGATATGCATGTGGTACGAACTTCCCATGCACTATTTTCAAGATAGATGCAGCCATTATTTTATACTTGTACAAGTAAACACATGCTCATAATCTAATCAGTTAGTTTAAGTATTAAATATTGAGCGATTCGAGTCGAGTCTTCAGATCAACCTGACCCAGCTGCAAAAGTAGGAGTTTTCCTTTTCATTTTTTGGTGGGTTTTTGAGCTATGGTTTTGAGAAACTTGCATTTGTAATACTTTCAGAACAGAATACCAATGTATTTAAATATTATGTGCTTTGTACGATGGTCGCCTGCACAAGGAATTGTATGATTTCTGACCTGAGGATATGCAAGTATTCTCAGGTTTTCACTTTGTACAAGTAGGGTAATCAATACAAGTGATCAGAGCTGTTCCTTTTGGTGGCTCCATCATGGATGGACCTTGCCCCAAAATCTCCTGGAGAAGGTTCTATCAATTCAATCACTTGTCTCTTTTCAGTTGAATGTATACATCTTTTCTGAGCCGTGTGTTTCCAGGCAACTAATTGAAGGGTTATATATAATATTGTCAAGTCAGTTTAGGGGCATGGACCATCCACTGGAGGGCCCGTCAATTTGATGGTTTGGATCCCATAACAACGGGCCCTAATTTCTCCACTTGCACTTTCTTTCTTTTTTTCCCCCCTCCACTTTGCGCGGTATTGCATAATTCCATATCCCGTTTGTTCAGAATAGATGAGTGGCAAATAGAATAAATTTCCGTTGATTGCATCTTCACAGAAATTTCTCCTCCTGTTTTGTTGTGATTTCAGATAGATCCGGAGGAAGAGAGGAGGATATTGGCTAAAGAAAAGAAGGCATCCATGGAGAATTTCTCAACTACCCTCAAAAGGCATACCCTTGTTCTGAAGAAGAGGGATTTAATGCGGAAGAAGGCAGCAGAAGAGAAGAAGAAGGTAATCAGTCAGCTTCTAGCTGCAGAAGGCCTCGAGCTTGATAGTGACAATGATGAAGCATTTTAGAGATTTTTTATTTTTTATTTTTCCTTTTACCTGTTAGGGTTTTATTTTACCTGTAAGTGGACTTGGCTCTCTATGAAAACATGAGACAAGGCTTCTGCTGAATTGCATATTTCTTTTGTACACAACTGTATATATAATTGTTTCAATATCTTCAAAAGAAAAAAAAAAGGATGAGAAATGCCTCTCTCTCTCTCTAAAAAGGGTGAGGAATGCCTCTCTCTCTCTCTCTCTACAATTGATTAATGGAGTGTTTTTTTTTTTTTTTTGGTTCTCTTTCAATTTTCATGGCAAATAGAAGTATCCGACAGCCACACCATAAGATGTCCTTTGGTGAGAATATCAGATGAGAGAAATGGATCCCATAACCTAAAATTGGGCTCTATTGATCATCTTTTTAGCATATATAAATGAGAAACGATCACATATAGGCACTGCTTGTGAACTCCTAACCTGTGGTTGCTTTAGAACGTCCCAGCCATAGGTGGGCACCATGAAGATAATTGCTGATGAAATTCAGCTGGACTAGCAGTCCAGACCATCAAAATCAGTGGACCGCCGACTCCAACTCAATGGACTGGTGTGGCCCACCTAATGAGTTACCCCAGTAATCTTCATTGTGTGGCCCGTCTTTTGCGCTCCTAAGATCATGTGGAGTGGGTAAGACGGTTGTATGTGAATGTTTGCATATATACTACCTGTATGTGATCAGGTCTGTCTGGAAGCTTTGTCAATGTTGATAGAAGGGAAATATCAGGAGTGGAATGATGGCCGACTA